>CM022955.1:42761952-43072325 GCA_012931725.1 Litsea cubeba
TTGCTGCCCTTAGAACAAATAGAATCCCTCAAGTTATTGCCAAGTGTTGTTGAGTTGTCATGAGACACTTTTCATTTCTTCTAACAAAGAGAATCCTTAAACTTAACCAATCAAAGTCAATTCAGTCATTGTGAAGGAAATCTAACAATCTGTAGTCAACCACCCAAATAAATACAAAAAAAAATATATATCCAAGGAAAAAAATTGATAGATAAGTGAGGGATGCACTACACACAGTTGCACAGGAATGGTGCATGATGCAACTCATGGGCAGCAGGCCTACTGGGCCTGTTAATGGGTCTGGTTTGGTCAGCTGCGTTCTAGAGGGGTTGATGTCCTGATCAGTCCCTTCTTGTGGCTAGATCAAGGCCCTTGGGAAGGTGGGTCGTTGATTTGTGGCTAGCTCAAGGCCCTTGGGCCGTTGATTTGTGGCTAGCTCAAGGCCATTGGGCCCTTGATTTGATCCCATGCATCCATGTAAGCAAGGGCCAGTTTGTCAACCTGCATCATTCACCCAATCATATCAGTCCAAAAACAAATGTTGTTACCCTTGCGTCATCTGAATTGGGGCCCTTTGGTCAAACGCTTCTTTGATCTTCCTCATTTCCCATCACATGGCCTAGTAGGAGATTGAACTCGACATGATTCTCCAGCCATTTGATCAAACGCTTCTTTGATCCTTCACTTGATATTTAGAGTAAAGTATCCTCTTGCATAAGCCATCCCTACAATTACTGAGTCCCCATAAACCATTTACTACAGAGGACTTCACTCAATATGCCTTACAGATCGAATCCATAAGCTGCCTCGGTCTCGAGGTTTGCAGAGTAAATCACATTGCACAAGGAAATACTATGTTTCTTTTATACCACGCTAGAGGAACTCTCTTTGGATCCTTTCAATTCTTTCAATGACTGAAATTGAACATTGGAAGATTGACATGTAGTAGATCTGTCTTTGGATCCTTTCAATTTTTTCAATAACTGAAATTGAACATCGGAAGAGTGACATCTAGTAGATTGGCAGAGTGCTAAAGGCAATTTGAGCCCCCCACCCTCCGGTGCAACCCCCCAATGTCTTGCTTGTCACATGCATAATGGAAGACCTAGATAGGCAGATGAGAGAGATCTTACTGCACTGCAGCATGGTTTGCTAACTTTAATCCCTATCGATTTTATCTTTGGAAATTGATCGAGCTAAAAATTGCTGGAAAACACCTCAATACCACTTTGATATTCTGGATTTTGTTTGGCATTGCTGATGAGAATCCAGTATTTGCCACAATATAAACCTACGAATAGATTATTCGTGCCTTCTCTACATTCTACAGAGGGCTTCTCACACTATCAAGAAGAAAAACAGCGATAAGGATCTCCTTGCCTTAGACCCCATTTTGCCCGAAGAATCCTTTCGCAGAACCGTTTTTTAAGATTAAGAGCCTAACCGATTCCATGCATGCCTTAACCCAGCTTCTCCATTTTAAAACCAAACCACGTATGTAGAGGATATATTGAAGTCAGTCCCACTCAACTCTGTCTTAAGCTTTCTTTAACTCCAACCTACAGATATATGTAGTTTTCTTGATTTGTAAGTGGAGTCAGCACACTTGTTAGCCACTAGTAAAATGATACATATAAGACTGATGGGTCTAAAATCTTTCACCTGCACCACACCTTTCTATGAAATAAAGAGCAATAAAAAGGCACGCATGCTTCTCGATAACCAGGCTCAAAACACAAATATGTATGCAATTACTTCTTAATGAACACCTTCCCAAAAGGGAAAAAAAATCTGGCCCTAGTACTCAATACCTGTAATCTAAAAAATAGCCCCTTTGAACCCTTTTTATTCAAACTTCCACTCCAGCCAGTCCACCCTTTCCTATCATATCAAATTCTAAGTTATAAAATTTCTGATCAATTCTATCACGCTCCCCATACAAGCCTCGGGAGAAATTTACAACGGTCCTTGATATCTCTTCTTTGTCTTGGATAATAGAGCCACTTCTTCCAGTGAAACAATGCAGTTGATTCTTTAACAAACTGAAGCGCTATTTTGTGGAAAACTTCAGTGTTCTTATCCCCTCAGCCACCATTTGATTTCTTCTTCAATAAGTTTGCTTCCTTAAATTTCATGGAGCTTTTTACATTGGCTTCTCATATCTTTCGAGATTGACCCATGTTCTTCTTCCCAAATTATGGATTAGATCTCCACTATTGCAGCTTGTTTCAAAGACTATTGCCCCACAATGGTGAACAAGCTAGTCTAAATCTTAAAGGTTTTGGACCCCAGCTCTTTATCTTTGACTCCAACATAATCAAACAATGCTCTCACAGGCTTTGGAAGCGCATGAACAACAACTCGTGAAAATAGCTCCGCCCAATCATCATCGATGAAAAATCTATCTAATGGCAACAAAGTGAGTGGGTCTTCGTGATTAGACCAGGTGAATTGGGCACTGGGGCATCGGCTAAAGGAAGGTCAATGAAAGCTTAATGGTCTATCTAATGGGAGAACTCCCTCATTACACTTGTTATTCCCTTCTCGCCCCCACTCACCCACCCACCCACACAAAGGAAAAACCTCTCGGAAGAGTATCTGATGACCTTGGTCGTAAGCAGCAAAATGATGCAACTCAACAATGGAAAGACCATAGATATGGCCATAGGTGCATGCAATCTCTAGCCCTTCTATGGTACCGTTGAATTCAATAATCAGATGGCACTATTCAACATTGATACAACTGTGGACTACGGGGTGTTGGATAGGGAAGTGAGATTGAAGGCATAATGATATTTCTCTCAAAAGTAGGAGGTAAGACTTCCTGATGAAAAGAACGACTGCATGTCCTGAGACTTGAAGATAGCAAATAGTTTTTAAATCTAGATTTTGACCTTAGACATCAAAAAGGAAATTGATAAAATTAACACTATATGAAAAAACTTAATAACTTTCCCCTTTCTTTAACCCAATGTTTGTGCTCCATTGTAGAAGCATAATTTTGTTCAAGAACGGAGATTTATAAGAGGCCACATCAGCTTCATTTTGGCTTAGTATGTATAGATGAGTTAGAGGCATATTTTGTTAGTAAGATTTTAGAAGTCTTCTTTGTTTTAGAAATATATCAAGGGGAGCCAGTCCAGACCTTGTTCTACGATATATTTCTTAGACACACAAATATCAAAAACCCTTATATACTATAATGTGCAACACTTTAAGAATTATTGTCGAATGATATTTTCACGAGTTTAGCTTTTGACTCTCTTTTTTTGTATGGTGATGGCTCCATGCAAACCCTCTAAAGTGATGACTCCAGGACCCCTTGGTGATGACTCCAAGAACGGCCAGGTAATGACGCCATAGTTCTATCCCAAAAAGAGACTCCAAAACTGCTTAGTCCAAGGGATGATCCTGAATCAATGTGCGGATCCATGGGGACAGGATTTGATCCAACAGTTTATCTTAATCTATGGAGGGCCAAGGAAATGTCACATGCACATGGGGCCTTTTGTATCATGCTGGTTTCCCTTAATATAATGTGTCGTTACCAATAAAAAAACCCACTTACATCTAAGGGTTGCTTCAAGTCAAAGCAAAACTACTTCACTTGGATTTATGGCTCATACAAGATACTAAATTATGTGTGCAAGCAAGAGACAGAAAAAAAAAGTTGTGCCCAACTCTCTCTCTCTCTCTCTCTCTCTCAATTGATTCCAAAAACAAAGAAAAAATGGAAATAGAAAATAAAGTAAAAAAAGGATAGAACAGTGTTTAAATATACACACGAGTAACTTATTAAATATATAGAGAAATTAGGTATCTTATAAAAATACATAATACAAAAAAATTGGGTAATGCATTGAGCATACCATATAACAGATCTCAGCTCACTTATTTTTTTCACAAAAAACATCATGTTAGTTTCAAAATATCATTGAGACTATGACACTGACTTTAAATATGTGATTAAAATTTTACATAATAAATTGCATTCTAGAATGCTCAGTGCTGTTCAAGGGTAATGAAGGACGAGGCCTAACCTGGTTGCTGGAGCTCATAGGTAGAGGGTAACTGAGGTCAGATTTGGGAATATAACCAGCTACTCTGAGTTCTAGGAGTAGATACTTCAATAAAATGTAAATCTCTAGAGACTGCGGATGACTAGTATCTGCTGAAACAAACATATGAGTGGCGCCATTAACCTCAGTCCAGCTACAACCTGGCAGCTTTTGCACTCCTCTTCTCTTCATCAAGCTTCGTACCTTCACAACATGCTCCCACTGTCCAGCTTCAGCATGTGTATTTGACAACAAGATATAATATCCAGAATTTTGGGGGTCCAACTCAAATAGGTGTTTTGAGGCAAGCTCTGCGAGTTCAACGTTTCCATGAACACGGCAAGCACCTAGCAGCGCACCCCAAATACCAACATCTGGTTCAAATGGCATGCTTGTTATAAATTCAAGAGCCTCGCACAGGCATCCTGCACGTCCAAACAGATCAACCATGCATGCATAGTGCTCCATCCGAGCCGCAATTCCATATTCCTCACCCATGGAACGGAAGAGTCTGAAGCCTTCATCAACGAGGCCTGAATGACCACAAGCAGATATAATTGCAAGAAACGTGATATGATCAGGTTGAATACCCACTTCCTTCATTTCTTTGAATAAAGAGAGGGCTTCCTGAACCAGTCCATGGGTCCCATAAGCAGCAATGATACTATTCCATGAGACCTCATTCTTCAATTGCATCAAGTCAAAGACGCGGCGAGCAATGCACAAATCCCCACATTTTGCATACATATCTATGAGAGCACTCTCTGAAAAAAGATCCGATTTCAAGGAACCTTTCATCATGAAACCATGAATCTCTTTCCCATGAAGAAGTGCTGCTAGATTTGCACAACCTGATAAAGCAGCAGAAATAGTGACGCAATCATATCTAATGCCTTCTAACCCCATCTGGCGGAAAAGCCGGATTGCTTCCTCAGGCTGCCCATTTTGAGAGAAGCTCGTTATCATTGTGTTCCAAGACACAGCATCTCTTTCAGGAATTTTCTCAAATATGCATTGACTGAGATCCAATCTCCCGCATTTGGCATACATATCAGTCAAAGCACTTGCCACATAACATCTTCCATCAAGAGAGTTCTTCAAAATGTAACAATGTAGCTCCTTTCCCAGTGTGAAAGCAGCCAAATCAGAACAAGCAGGCAAAAAACTGGCCAATGTAACTGCATTGGGCTTCATTTGTGCAGCTATCATACGACGAAACATTTTTACTGCATCATGACTCATCACATTTAGCACATAGCCCGAAATCATTGCACTGTAAATAACTACATCTACGGTGCCAGTTGTATTGAAAACCTTACATGCCATATCTACATTCCTGCATTTAAAATATATATCAATGAGTGCACTCTTCAAAAACGCATCCAAACACACTCTGTTTCTTACAATGTAACCATGAATCTCCTTACCTTGTTTCAGACAAGTCGAGTCAGAAAACAAAGGAAGAAAACTAGCGAAGGTGATTGAATCTGGTTTGACTCCAGCTGACTGCATCTTGCAGAACAAATCCAAAGCCCCATCCTTGAATCCATTCTGAACATACCCAGCAATCATCCCATTCCAAGTCACCAAATCAGTCCCAGACATCATGTCAAATAACTTCTGTGCATCAGGCAAACATCGACATTTTGAATACATGGATAACAGCGTGTTTGCCACCGATGATTCTAAGTCCAACCCAAATCTAATTGCAAGCCCATGAAGCTGAGAGCCGTATTCATCTTTCCCCTCTGAAGCACATGCAGACAGTACGCTAGCAAATGTCACTGAATTGGGTTTAGTTTCCGATTTTCTCATGACACTAAATAGTTGTAGAGCCTCACTCGCACTCCCACTTGTGACATATCCATGAACCATTACATTCCACAAAACAGAATCCCTTACCGGCATTTTATCAAACACCTTACGTGCATCTTCAATAGAACCATTCTCAGCATACATCTTGATCAAAGAGCTACCCACAAAGACATCCATCTCAAGACCCATTGAACAGATTGTCCTGTGAATCAATCTACCCAATTTCACAGCAGATAAATTATAACACGACTTAATTACATACGGGAACGTATATCTATCAGGAGATACCCCAACTCCTAACATCTTAAAATAAAACAACAATGCAAATTCAAACCAACCCATCATAGTAAATCCTCTAATCATCCAATTCCAAGGCAAAGACCTCCATTTCTCAATCCTCAAAAACACATTCTTTGCATCTGCAATGCTTCTACAGAGAACATACATGCCTAAAACTCTTGTTCCTAAGAAACCCATGTCACAGAAACCATTCACAATGATTTGAGCATGGACTTGGGATCCTTTTCTAAGGTCTGAAGAATCAGAGCAATCTTGCAAGATTGACGAAAATCGACCCGCCAAATGAACATCCAGATTTGAGTAATACCCAGGTAAATCTGTGATATTTGGAGCTGATTTTGTTATGTATCTGCAGATTATTGCTTTGGGTTTTGAGGGAAGTGAACGGATGGGTGAAAATCGCTTACAGACTGGAACGAGACATTTGCTGTTGTACATTTCAAGGAAAAGCAGAGCATTTCTTCATTAGAGGAATTTGAAGAAGTGATTTCTTTCAGAAGACGGGTATGGAATTTGAAATCTTATAGAAAATTTGAATTTTCTTCATCGTTTGGAGGGAAAGTTGAACTGTGGAACGCGAAGTTATGTTCATGTAAAAGCGAAGGGGGACTATAAGTATAAACGAGCGGCTGCATTTCGAATGTATGGGGTTACACGAATAAGGGCATTTTGGTCATTTAAGATTTTTATAAGCTGCTAATGTCACCGCGCAAGCTTCCTGGAGTGTTGCTACCTACATACTACAAAAAGCTTTTCACACAATGCATTTTTTAAAAATAATTTAAAAATAAAAAAAAATCATAAACTACCCATATCCCTCTCTTTCCCTCTCTCTCCATTCTCCCTGCTCCAGCCACCTTCGCCCTCCGCCCACCTCAGTGTCCCTTTCGCTCTCCTTCTTCCTCTACCTATTTTTCTCCCCCGCCACCGATAGCCCTCGCCCAATGCCAATCCCTCTCGCTCTTCTTCTTCCTCTCCTTATCTCTCTCCCCCGCCACCGGCAACCCCCACCTGCTCGCCCTCTCATTCTCCCTTTCCCCATATCCCCCTTTCCGGCAACCTCGTCCCTCTCCCCATCTCCCCCTCTCTCTCTTCCTCTCTCCCCCTCTCCCCTCCCTCGCCATCGGCCCCCACACGAAGTCCCTCCTCCCTCTGTTTCTCCCTCTCGCCCGCCGCCCTCCACCGGCAGCCCCTGCCCGCCCTCTCCCTATCCCCACCCTCCCTCAGCCCTCTCCCCTTCCCCCGCCCAGTCTACCTCCCTCCCTCCTTCTCTCCCTCTCCCTCCCTTTCTCTCCCTCCGCTTTTGGCAACACTAAAAGGATGGTGGGGGTAAGGCTGAGGGTGGGTTGGGGATGGGGATGGGGATGAGGGGGTGGGGTGGGGGTGGGGGTTGCCGGAGCAGGAGATGAAGAGAGAGGGAAGGGCGGTTGCTGGCGGGGTTGCCGGAGCAGGAAGAGGAAGAGAGAGGGAATGAGAGGGATAGGGGTAATTTAGGGATTTTTTTATTTTTAATTTTTTTTAAAAAAATACAGTGTGTGGAAAGCTTTTTATAGTGTGTAGGTAACAACACTCCTTCTCTGAGCATAACCCTTTTTTTATGACCAATATATCCCTATGTAAAATTACCTAAAAGGATATTTATCAAAAGTCTCTCCCTCTTCAACTTCTTTCTACAACGACCCACCCCACCAAAAGCTAGAAAGGTTAACTCGATATTTAATTAATAGGTCGCATTCAAATTGAATTGTTGGAAGGTCAAGGAATGAGGTAAGTAAAGTTGGGTCAAGAGGTCATATCTTATATATTGACTTTAATCCAATCCATTGATTAATTGGGTTAGATAAATGGTAGCTCAAATCTAAAAAAAAAATGAATTAACTTTGAATTACGGAGTGAGTTCAAGTTTTCAATCCATTGGTAGCACTGAAGGTGAGGGACTTGGTTGAGTGAGTGCGATGCATATGATTATTTGTATTAAAAAAAAAGGGGTGTTCAAGTTAGGTTGGTAGGTTGAGTCAAAATTGCTACTCCTATCATATATGGTCTAAGACTTTCTCTAATTAAAGGATTATAGCTATTTTAGCAACTACCTAATGACAAAGTTCTTATTAATTATCATACCTTAAAAAAATTTATAAAATTATCTTACTATAATTTCATTAAAAGGTAATTCGCACCTGACCTCAGCCTAACATGTTGCCATCAACCTGATTGTATTTTATATTTATAAGTTTGTAATGACCTTGATAGTTATTTATCATGTCTGGAGATTCTGTCTTGACCAATCCATTGCATATGCTTCAATTGAGTTTAAAACTTGATAATTTGTTCAATGCATTTATTACCATTGGATTGACCACTATATTTCTCACCTTCAAATCAATAAACTTCTTAATTTATTTACTGATGTGAATGTTGTGACCATTTTTTCCAAAAGAAATTGAATTCTTATATAAAATTTGAAATCTCTCCTTCCTTTGGAGAGAAGGTTGAATTGTTGAATGTGAAGGTGTGCTGATTAGAAGCAAAGGGGACTATAAACGAGCGATTACCTTTCGAATATATAGGGTACACGAATAAGGGCATTTTGGTCATGTAAGATTATTATAAAAAGGGCATTAAATTTTGGGAGCTGCTATCTGCACATCCATAATTGCTCCCTGCACATCCATCCATGGGACCCCTAATGGATACTCTGAAAAATCTCCAAAATACCCCTCCCTTTCCCTCTCCTTCTCCCTGTCTCTCCCTCTCCCTCATTCTCTTTCCCTCTTCTCCCCGATCGCCGTCCCTTTCCTTCCTTCTCTCGTTCGGCCACTCAGGGCCGAACAAGAGGGAGAGGGTGAGACAGGGAGAATGAGAGGGAGAGGGACGAGGTGGGCGCCGGGAGAGAGAGGGGGAGGAGAGGGAGAGGGAGAGGGAGAGGGAGAGGGGGGAGGTGGGCGCCGGGAGAGGGAGAGAGCAGGGAGAAGGAGAGGGAAAGAGACATGGAGAAGGAAAGGGAGAGAGAAGGAGGGAGAGGGAGGTGGGCGGCGAGCAGGAAGAGGGAGAGGGAGAGAGGGAAGAAATGAATGGGTATTTTGGAGATTTTTCAGAGGGGTCCATCAGGAGTCCCATGAATGGATGTGCAGGGAGCAATTATGGATGTGCAAATAACAGCTCCCTAAATTTTAGGGGTTTTGACATGTTAATCCTCTTTAAATCCAGCTTCTCAAATTTCTTGACTCAAATTCAAATAATGTAACCAAGAGTCACTCAGACTTTGGTCAACATTTATATTTTAGTTCTTACCCAACTTAGGTCCCATGATATGATCGGATCCCAATGTAAAAAGTAAAAAAAAACCCTACCTATCCTTTTTGCTCACTTTCCTTTTTCACCTCTCCGTCCTTCTCTCACTTGAGAAATCATCACCATGGTGAAATCAGGAGAGGAGGACTGGTTTACTCTTTAAAAAATAGAGTTCTCTCTTTGTCTTGGTGGTTGTTACGAACAAGAGAGAGCTTAGTGGGCTGCACAGAAACCAAGGGCTTTGTTGCCCAGGATCTCATGATATCATTGTTAATCTGTAGTATATTCCGGCAAACTTTCAAGAATGATAGAATCTGAGAAATAAAGCTCAAATGTATTATTTTTTCACAAGATACCACATTTCATGTTCCGTAAAAATTGAATTTCCTTGCTAGTTGCAAAATAAAAATTGGTGATACAGAAACAGATAAATCCCATGATATCATTGTAACAGTGAATCCCCTGTATTATTTTTTCTGCAGTATATTAGGGTGAAACTTTCCAGTATGATAGAACCTGAGAAATGTTAGTCAGATGTATATATTTTTCACAAAAATAATACTTAATACTAATACTTTCATGTTTTGTAAAAAAAAAAAACATATTTACTTGCTGGTTGCAAAAAATTGCTAGTCTTCTAGTTTTTACATTGGGATTCCATGACATCATAGGATCTTGGGCAAAAAGTAAAAAAAATGTTAACCATAATCAAGTAACTCTGTGACATTATTTGAATTTGAGTAATGAAATTGGGAAAATCGTATTTAAAGAGGATTCATATGTCAAAACCCCTAAATCTTATTATTATAAGGGACATGAGATGAGGATGTAAATGGGAGTCTCTAGGGATGGCAATGTGGCGGGCGGGTTCGGGTTTAGGCAAGAGCCGAACTCGAACCAATTGGTATTTGTGTATCCCCACTCCCGGGGCGGGTTTTCTGGTTCTCACGCCAAATTACCAACCTAAATGTATTAGGGAAGATTTGAACTCAAGACATCTAAGAAAATGTGAATCCTTACCACCACTTCCACTAATGAGATTTCACATACAAAATCTAAATCCAAACCCGCCTTGAATCCGATTAGAGTTGTGTATTTTTCAATACCCAATCCAAATCCTACCAACATACTACCAAACCTGCCCATAATAACAGCAGGTCGGGGCGGGTCCCATTTAAACCCAACTCATTGCAATCCCTATGACTCTCATATTCTTATGCATCAAGATGATCATTGCTGAGCTACTTGTGGACCTTCACTTATCAATTTTAGACCATTTCAAGTCCCCATAGAAACACTACTTAGAATTGTTAAGAAATTCAATTACGCAGATATAAACATGTCCTAATAAATCATATCAAAACACAAGATAAAGATTAGGAATGACAATGGGTTAGATTTGCTAAGGTCGACCTAATTACAAATCTGAGCTAACCAACACATACACACTCAATACTTGAACCAACTCATTGCAAATTTAGGGTTTGGTTGGTTTCTCTTATTACAATCTGAGTAACTTACATTTAGAGACCTAAATGTAAATAAAAATACTTGACTAGTTAGGGGGTTGATTTCAATATTCAGGCCAAGACAACCCAACCAAAAACCCATAGCTCCACTGTTGCAGACATGGCGTCCATGAATTTCCGCTCCCTGCTGCTGTTCTCGGCTCTCATTCGCCTTGTCCTGATCTTCTATGGCGAGTGGCAAGACACCCACATGGAAGTTCGATACACTGATGTCGATTACATCGTCTTCACCGACGCTGCTTCTCTCGTCGCTTCTGGAAAATCTCCCTACGAACGATCCACGTACCGCTACTCGCCTCTCCTCGCCTTTCTCCTCTTACCCAACTCAATTCTACATCCATCTTGGGGGAAATTCATCTTCTCCGCTTCAGGTAAAATGGGGTTCTCTTCTTTTTGGGATTTTACCCATAAATTCATTTTGCATAACTTCATTGCCGCCTGATTCTCTCTCTTTTTTTTCATGGGTAATGGTTTTCAATGGGGAAAGATTGTAAAGTTTCCTTGTTAAAGTTTGTTGAAACGTCCCAGAAGCCAGCAATTAGTGACCCTTTGCCTACTTATAGTATTTAGTACTTGGGAGTTCAGGAAGTGTTAATAGAGATAAGGGGGATGGGTTTAAAAGGAGATGTTGGTAGGAGTTAGGACCATTGTATTTGTAGGATTTAATTTAGTGGGGTGATGCATGGGTAATAGTTTCCTATCAAAAGGGGAGACTGATGGGTGATGCCTTTTGATCTTCGCCTTTAATCCTTTTACTTTCAGCCCCTTAAATAGAAGGGGCTTTTGAAGGTAGGTCCTTCATCATTTACTTTTATAGTCTAAGGTCCACGGACTTTTTTCGTAGTGGCAGCAGTCGTTTCATGAAAATGACAGCATAAAGGATTGCTTCGCTTAAAACCATTTCAAACCCTTTCATTGAAATAGAAACCACATTCATCCCAAAAGCGAAACAAAAAACGAATCAAACTACAAAAACCTAAAGTCTTCTTCGATCGATTAGAGAGAAATTGGTTTGACTCGGTGCTTCTCGATTTCGATCTGTGCAATAACTCTCCGGAGAATATGAGAAGAGTCGTAGAGGAGATCTCTGATGGGCCACATAGACTCGTTGGAGTCAGATAAGAGAGTAGTCTAGGTTCTTTGTTTTGTAGAGTTCCAAGTACTGATCTCAAGGGTTGTAGAGTTCCATTGCATCTCTCTTGTCTCGGTTTGCATGATCAAAAAGCACATGGCCTTTTCTCCCATGATCTTGACAAGTGGCAGATAGGGAAAGAGATAAGAGAGAAGTGGGCTTAATTCAAGCCAAGCTACAAGAAGAAGATAGAAAAGGGGAAGAGGACGGCTGAGCTTTTGCACGTGATCGGCTGTGATCCCTAACATCCACTCAGTCCGTATGCCAGCAAATTTGTGTGGGTCCAGACTCAGATAAATTTGTGTTGGTCCAGACTCAGATAAATTTGTTCGCAAATCAGAAAAGTTGTTCAAAACTCAGATAAATTTATCTTAGTTTTTATAAATTTATCTGAGTTTTTTCAGAAGTTCAGATATGTTTGCCGAAAACTCAGATAAATTTATCTGAGTTTTGGCAAATTTATCTGAGTTTTTCCAGAAGTTCAGATATGTTTGCCGAAAACTCAGATAAATTTATCTGAGTTTTGCATATGAAACTGGTGCTTGAATGACTGAGAGAGAATCAGCCAATGTTTTCACAGATTGTAGGTAATCAGTAATGGGTGATGCACATTTTTGAATTGTTTGTAACTGGTTGTGAATAAGAGACTTCTGTGCTTGAGACTGCTGCAGATGAGTCTGTTCAAGAGAGAGCCAAAGTGAACGGGCAGTTGTGAATCCAAGAGCTTGAGGGGCAACGGTCTTGGCAAGAGTGGCATTGATGCAGCTGATGACAAATTGATCAATGCGAGTCGATCCTTCAAGGGCTGGATTTGGTGTTGCGATGCTATCTACAGAGATGTTGGCAGGAGGTGCTGACTTAGTACCATCAACGTAGCACATAAGACTAGTGCTTTTCAAGATGGATTCCATCTGATATTTCCAGACTAAATAGTTGGTGCCATCCAATTCAATGGAGACAAAATTGGTAATGTTTGTGATGGGGAGAGTTACTGTGAGAGAGGAAGAGGAAGAAGAAGCAGAGGAGGCCATGGTGGTTGAATGACGGGATCAAAGAAGAAAAACAGACGTGAGTCCTTGTAGGGCTCTGATACCATGGTGGCGACGAAACGTGCTCTGCAATGTTACTCCACAACCATGGAAAGGAACGGAAAATGGAAGAAATGAGAGAGAAGAAGATGGAAGGAGTTCTTTGGGACAACAAAGAATAAGAAAGAACTTGGCCTGGGAATGAGGGTTGAAAGGGGCAAATTAGTCATGAAAATATATGACGTGGCATATTAGGGACCTTTCACCAAAATATCTCCAGCTGTCTGGACTAGAGACACTAAAGAAAAAGTTGTTGTCCTTGATGCCTTAGAAGACCGTGCGCAGGGACCTTTGGCTAATTTACCCTAAATAGAAATGCATTGCTGAGAAATCCTAGGAGTTTAATCTCCAATAATGTCTTTCTATACATGGGGTGAAAAGTGAAAGATTGAAAGGCGCGTGCATGGCATGGTTGGTAGAGTAGGGAGGATCATGGTGCAAGCTGGAGCTGATTGCTCGAGTGATAAACCATCACGGGAGCCGCTGAGCTGTCTACTAAAACAAAGGCGAAGATCCACAATTGGCCGTCAAATATTACCTCTTTTGATAGAAAATGATTATCCGCCTATCACCCTGGTAAATTAAATCCCAATATAGTGATGGTTCCATCATCATCTCCACCTTAGACCCTTCACTCCTCACCTCTTTACTATTCCTTCCATAAAACCTTGCCCCTGAATCTATGAATTCAATACCAAGTGGCAAATGGTCTCTACATTAGAAAAATATGGAGTTTGAGATGTAATATATCGAAAAGACATGGGAATGGAAATTAGAACCGTTGAACTTACACATATCGTGATGTTTTGAAACTTCCCGATTCCCTTGTCCTTGTTATGTATATAAAAAAAACTTTTGTCCTTCCTCATTTTATTTACCGTCTTGATGTTCCTTTATTATCTCAATTCTCTCTTCTATTTAATCATTTACTCCGAGAATCATCCTTATTTCAATGGAAATTGAAATGAGTTAAGGTCATTTTAAGCACATGTCTCCATCATTAGCAAACAGTAGCTTAGCCTCATCTCATCAATCTGAGGCCGGTTTAGTGCATACTACTCATAAAAATAAACATGCTGTAACATGAAACCTATCTTTTTTAAGTTTGGTGCATTTTAAGTGTATTGTGGGAAAATTGAAATGGGGTGAGCACTTGTTGTCTGTTGAGGCTTCATTTTGAAATGAAACCACACAAATTGCATGTTGATTTGGACTGTTGATTTGTAGGGTCACTGCATGGATGAGCAGTGTCCTAACTATGTAGTGGTTGAATTACTTAAGCCATCCAGTTGAGCTGAATTTGTTTATTTAATGTGGGTCGTTGCCAAGCTTCGGCTTTACTTTGTGTTGTCTCATGGCTGTCATGCAGTGTACTGTTATCATAGTTGAATGACCTTGATGTTTGGGCTAATTAAATGATAGTGCAACAAATGAAGTTCACGTGCTGTTTGCCCAGTGGGTTGTCTTAGATTTCTGATTATTTTCATAATTTTTTAGTTGTCTGGGTGGGTAATATTTTGGGGATTGTTAGTTTTTTTTTTTTTATATTCGAAGTTAATATTTTCCTTTGTAAAAATATTTGGCAGTTTGTTTTAACTCATTTGTGCTATGTTGTAAATGAAAGTGTTGGATTTATTTATTGCTTGATTTCTTGTTGAGAATACCAAACAGAAGATTCCTGATTATGAAAAGAAATTGATACAGTTGGTTATCCAAAATCTTCAATGCAATTTGTTTTGTTCATTCTTTCAAACCAAGTCCATAAAACGGATTGTTATATAATTAGCACTATGGTTTTCTTTTGATAAGCAATGTGACTCGAATCTACAACCTTGTGGTTGCTATAATGAGCACCTTCCAGCTTTGATATGGGCTCATCTTAAACTTTGTTGTAATTATCTATTAAAATCATATAGTTGGCTGATATCCTTATTTGCTGTCTTCTTAGTATGAAAGTACCTTCTCATTGTATTGTGTGCTTGTTTTGCAGATTTACTTGTGGGATTCTTTATTTATTCCATTTTGAAGATTCGAAAGGTGCCAGAGAGTGTATGTCTATATTCTGTGGCAGCTTGGTTCTTCAATCCATTTACTTTCACCATTGGTACCCGAGGAAACTGTGAGCCCATTGTTTGTGCCATGGTTTTGTGGATTATAATTTCCCTCATGAACGGTGTAAGTTCTGCTCCCTTAGGCCTGTGTATTAAACATCACCATGAAAAAGTTATCGTCTTTCGTCTAAGTGTGCAACTAGCTTTGAAGCTTTATGAATGAGAAAATGGAAAATCTAGAATTTAGTAGTTGCATTATGTTGTACCATATCTAGTAGCTATGTATCCATGCAGTGCACACACTATAGTATCTTTATATTTGAACAATATGTAAATGATGCATAAACGGGTGTAGTTCCAATCAAGAATTCTAGTAGCTATGAAACAAGGTTCAGGATGTATAAAATTCTCAGGCAAGAATTCCAGCATAAATGAAGCAAGGAACTCAATAATGACAAGATTCAGCAACATTCCAAATTCCCCAACATGAATTCTGGAAACTCCCACAAAGAAATGGGCTCTAAAGAGAAACCATATTCTATCCAAATGGATTACCAATATCATACTTCTATTATTGAGTAGTGGATATATAATTTGAATCAAATGAAGTCTAATTGTATGGAAGGCTTGACAATTTGTTGATTACTATTGATCTTACATCAGAGTGATTCTGATGCATCCATGTCCTTGATGCTAAGCCCAATTGGACCGAACAAACCTGGTCTAGGCCCGCCTAGCCCAATCCAGGCAACGGAAATTGTCCAAATCCAGTGTAAGCCCATGAGGCTCAGCTGAGCTAACCCAAACCTGTAAGGCCCAGAAAAGCTATAACAGGCCCAAATGTGCCCTAGAGGCCTCGTGGAGCCCAACTTAATGGTGTGGAGACCCTGGAAGTTCCTCACATGCAGTCTTGGATACTCAGAACTTGAAACGGTCCCAGATGTTTTTTTTTTCTTCTTTGTTTGAGTTTAGTATTTGAGTGCAATTAGATGATCATTTTGTATTAAAGGAGTTCTGTTTGAAGTAAAATACAGTGCTTTAGTTGATTAGGGAGAGAATGCAGACTTTAGTTGACCACTTATAAATAACAAATTGTATTAAAAATTTTATTAATAAAAATTACTGAGGGTTCATCTCTACTATCTTTCTTCTATGAGTATTGAGTAAATTGTTGGTTAGCTGGAAATTCTTGATTCAAGAATTTCTCTTCTTTCCATCCAATCCCTACAATTTTGATTATTTAAGGTACTTGTGCTTTGTTTCTTATTTCTCAGGCCTCTTTCCTTACCTCTTTTCCTTTAAAGTCTTTTCCCCCTCTTCCTAATTTGAAAATGGCTCTCTCAGTGACCGGTAATGAAAAAATTTCATTATCAACAAACAAGGGTTTTTTTTTTAAATTTATTTATTTATTTATTTTTTTTAATTTTTTTTATGATTACCTATCAACAAAGAAGTTCATACAAAAGAGCCAAGAAAACACAAAACATCACGGGGTAAAAAAGCATTATACCCCCACCAAAAGAAAATAACATAAACAGAGCAACAAAATGGTTCGCCTTATCCACCCACTGGTTTTCAAACACATCCACGATACTATTGGCTGACCAAATCACATGGCAACATGCCGCCTGAAGTTGGGAAGACAAAGATTTGATAACATTAAAGTAGAACATCCGCCACGGTTATAGATCTTTATGCATAATACAATAATTCACATTAGTACCACAAATTCACATTAGTATAGTTGTTCTCCATAATCAAACCTCTGTAAAAAGAAGTCAAGTAAATTCAAAGAGCCTCGCCCACACACTCATGGTTGAGTGGTGTTGGGCCGTTGGCACATAGTTTCACACACATGCCCAGGGATCAATCCCTAGGTCTCCAAGTTGAAGGTGTCACTCCGGACGTATCATCCTAAATAGCAGGGGGAAAAAAGAAGTCCAAAGAACCTCTAAAATTCCCAAGACCTATTCCTCATTGGATTCCTTTACTCCAATGTTATTGGAGAACATGAGCAAAATTACCTCTTTGCAATCACAAAGAAAACCCCTCCAATTCCAACCGGACCAGGCTTGTCTCTTTTACAAAATCAACATTTGCTCATGTCCTCATTGGCATCAGGATTTAGGAAGTTTCGAGGAACTGGGAAAGAAGTTGGGAAGAAGGGAGAGGAGGAGGAGGAGACAGATTCATAATTCCAACTTGGATTGGATCATTGCTAATAATTGTGTGATTAGTTTACACGTGTGCTATGATGCTCAGATTATGGTATGAGAATGGGCGCATATATTAACCACTCCATTTCCCAAGATCCTGGGCACTGATATGGATATTGCAGTTATTCACAATATGCGAGTATGCAATTGAAAATATTTTTAAGTAATCGTAGGGGAAGTGCTTAGATACAGGAAATGTATTATTAGTGAGGTTCCTGTGGTTTACTGGTTTTATTCTTATTGGCAGATCTAATGAGGGGCAGGGGGGAACCTTTGTTAAAGATTTTCTGTTTTTCAGTTTGAGAAACCTATTGTTGGAGGGATTTGAATAATGTTATTGGGGAAATAACTAGACTAATGTTAACTTTGCTATTTCCGGTCATTATGTACTGATATTTCCATCGAAAGGCAGCTACTTTTTATCTGTCCTTTGAACCAGAAGACTATTACTCGCTTCTGTTTTCATTATCATTTTTATAGAAAATGGAATAATTTGTTAATTTACTTACATGTTGATGATGCCAACTTTGTTTTTCATTTACAATCATCTGTTCATTGTTGTTGGATAATATGATAATTCCATTCTCTCCACCTTTATCTCTTTTCTTTTTTGGATCGGTTCCACCTTTATCTTTTTAACAAATAATAATTTCTAATATGGAGACCTGTATCTTTTTGACAAATATTGTTCTCTTTGCAGGTAAAGTGTTGCAGGCTGCATTTTGGTATGGGCTTGTTGTCCATTTTCGAATCTACCCAATTATATATTCCCTTCCTATTCTCTTAATTCTTGATGCAAGCAACTTTCAATCTGGTAAGAAGCCCATCATTGGGAATTGGAATCTTAAAGAATTAAAATCATCCAAAAGTTGTTCCACAAGAGCTATGAGTCAATCAAATGGAATCAAAGGGCATAAATCTTCTTATCTATGGTTTCTTTGCAAAAGCTTGGTAACAAGAGAAAGGGTTATGTTTGGTTTAATCTCCGGGGTCATGTTCTTCTTCTGGACTGCCCTTTTCTTTCATCTCTATGGATGGGAGTTCTTGAATGAGGCATTGCTTTATCATCTCACACGTACTGATCCAAGGCATAACTTCTCAATATATTTTTATCACATCTATCTTCACCATGAGCATGGGTTCACATTGGTAGAGAAGCTCAGCTCCTTTTTGCCGCAGTTGATTGTTCAGCTGGTTCTCATCTTCCACTTTGCACAAGACCTCTTATTTTGTCTTTTTGTGCAGACAGTTGCATTTGTAGCATTCAACAAGGTATGAAGTTTTTTGTTTGGAACTTTATTTGTTGCTTACTATATGAAAACTGTAAAAGAAAAGTACAGCTAATATCTCCAATTTGGTATGTTATTTTCTACCACTCAGGGTCCTGATGCATTTGGATGTGCACGGTATCCTATGCATCTCTTCTGTACAAAAGGCCATTAATCTAGTATTTCAAACAGTTCATTTGAATGACCCTACCATGATTGGGGTATTCCCAAACGTTGTCAACATTGGAAGATCTTAGCATCAATTAATAGCCCGTATTATATTCTTAAGTCTTAACAATCTATTATATGTGGGTTCGGAAATTATATGCTCGCCATCTTTTATAAAAGGTCCTGGGTCTTGGTTTGGAAATTATATGAACGCCTCAAATGGAATTGTCCTATATGGTGATGAATTGGGGCCTGTGTGCTGATGCGGAAATTTTCATTTCATAATTCTGTTTGGTGGATAGAACAATGTTTTAAGAATTTTTTAGATTCCAAAAAGTGCCTTCTACCTGCTTTTCGCCTCATTTCGGGTATCAGTTTGATGACAGTAATGATATTGCCTTCAGATGGATTCCACGAGAGATTCCCAATTTCTCATTACATGGAATGTTTCCTATTAATTCCATTCCACTAGTTCCTCAACCAAGCAGACCTTTGGATGTGGGTTATGGGTTTGCCAAACTCATTCTTGTAGGATGGGCTGACCTTATAATTAAAGGGGCCAACGAGTAATGGTTTTTTTTTAGGCTTTAGTGTCTTTCATTTGGTGATTACATCCTAAGGTGAATTGCTTCCAGATCAATGTCAGTTTGTATTGCCTGCCAACTGTTGAATGCCCGCTTGTGCTGCGCGAGTGGGTGGGGAGGTCCACTAATTGGATGATTAGAATCATCCTGTAGGTGTACTTGTTCGTAACTGACCCATCTATGACAGACCCTCCAATTACATGGCCTGGAACCAAAAATTGGCCCACCTTTACAGCAGTTCTGCTGAGCAAGTTGTAGGGAGCATCATACACTCATTTTAATTGATTGCCATAACTTCTCTGTTCGTTTTCAGTATTGTCATCTTCTGGTGAGTGATGGTTTGAATCCATGGCTTTTGTAACAGGTTATCACAGCACAGTACTTTGTGTGGTTCTTCTGTCTGTTGCCTCTGATTCTACCTTGGAGCAATATGAAGCTGAAATGGAGAGGTTTGGCATGCATTGTATTATGGATGGGAGCTCAAATTCATTGGCTGATGTGGGGTTATCTGCTCGAGTTCAAAGGCAAGAATGTTCTTATTCAGCTGTGGTTGGCGAGCATACTTTTCTTGTCTGCAAATACATGGGTTCTTTTCATGATTATTCGACACCATAGATTCTCGCCAATCTTCTTACGTGTTGACAAAGATTCACCATATGCTAAGAAAACCGAGTAATGACTCTTCCCATGTTTTTCTTCATTAGAAAATCTTAATCACTATTCCTGTTTCATGTATTTTATTTTGAGGTTAGAAGTTCCGTGGTGGCTGGGTTTTTTTTTTTTTTCTTTTTTCCCCCCGCAGTTTTGAATTTGCATCTTTCCAAGCTACCTAACTTACTGTAATTTTAGTGAGGAATGATACACACACTGAACTTCCATTGTATTTGCATACCCATGTGATATTTTGACGTTCCCCATGTCATAACCAACTGAAGAGAGAGAAGCCCACTGATCTATATTGACCATGCATAGATCAGATCACTCTTCCAGTAGCAGCAGCAGCTGTTATTATTATAGATGCCCATGAACTTTACTGTGGAGTATGGAGTATGGCCTGAATAGACCGCCCAATTGGAACTTTACATGTGCTCAGTTAATACAGGAGTGGCCCAACAGGAAAATATTCACCTTTGCACTTGGGCATTGCACTATGTGCACCCGGACCGTCCCCAGAGGTGGGGCCCACCTCTGAATTTCATGTACTAAGGCGTGTGAGTGGAGCACAGGTGAATGTTTTCCTTGCCATATTAATCATCCGATTAAAATTTTGCAGTGATTGAACTTCACGGACATTTGCCAGCAGCTGGATTCCTCTGAGGGGCTGGAGAACCGTTAAGGGTGATGTTTGGATTGATTTTCACAAGGGCAGGGTAAAAACTTTAGCATCCATTTTTTAGATATGGCATGTCTAGCCCTTAGCTTACTGCCCTGTGACTTGGACTTGATATAACAATCTATTAGTTATATTTAGAAGTTTTAGAAGTAATAATAGATGAACAAGGATTAAGGACCTAAAGAGACTTAGGAGTAAAACAACAATTGTTAGCATATTATAATTGGGAACTTTAGATTAATATATTAAGTAATCAATCTCATATTGCTATTTTGCATATGAGGTTCATAATTTTATTATATTGTGGCCATTGATAGATCGGTACTTGTGGATATAAAAATGATTCAAAACTGCATAAGTGGAATTGTCACTAAATGCATCACAAGAACAAACTCTCAACAGCTCTTTGCTGCTGAGCTACTGGCATTTGGTCCGCAGCCTCTAATACCCCTTAAAACAATCTTTATATTAGAATTAATAGGATCCTACTATGAGTCATTAAAGGCAGAGTGGTGGGGTACCACCAGTTTTAATATGCCTTAGCGGAGTCCTCCTTGTCTTTGAAGTAAAAACTGCTCCTCAGGCCAATTTTTGAATGTATGGTATCAACTCAGAGTTGACTCCCCTCTGTATGCCGAGTGGAGTCAACTCGGGTTAGTCACCGAGTGGATGATGGTCTAGCCAGTAGCCAAGCTTGGCTCTTTTTAGATTGCCCCGAAGATTCAGAAAATCTCAATTGCAGACAAAAGCACCTCATTGTTGCTTGCTGCTCCCAACAAAATGGTGCTGTGCAGTTCATTCACATGTCTTGTTTTTATTAGGGTTGTCAATTCATTGTTTGTTGCCCATGGCTTAGGCTTATCCCCGTGGTTGGTTTTGTTTGTTTTAGCTTTTATGCTCAACCCTATTTGCAGTGCATGGGTACCGATAGATTCTCGCCGTCTAATAGACTGTTTGATCATGAATAGAGCATAGCCCAAGAATTTCTCCAATACAATCACTTCAAATTTGGGCCAAGTCCACTAAGGTCCACAATTTTGATGGACTGTTTCACAAAAGTATGGACTGCCCACTGTAGAGTCAGTCAAATTGGTGGCACTGCAAGCTGCCTCAGATCTGGAGAAAAAGGGGTGGACTTTCTGGATTAGAGAAAGCTCAATAGTGACTGAACAGAAGAGGGAGTCTGTTGCTGTATTTTGTTTCTCAAAGAGACAGCTTTCATTTGAGGCAGACATTAGAACAGTCTAAGCTTGAAAGTGATTGTCTGGTGCATTGTCAAGTGTATAGGGCCACACATAAATCTGTTTGGCTTGAGAAAATTGACAAAGTGTGTGGTTATGGTTGTGATCTCACTTATCCCTAATTTCGGGGTACTTACTACTTAGACATGTATGTACCTACTGGTAATTGACAGCACTAACTTCATTTTCTTTCTGTTTAGGGTCCACATCATCAATGTCCCAAGTATTATTATACTAATAATGGTATACCTTTTCAATCCCCCGTAGACAGGAAATAAAGGAAGAGAGATGGTATAAAAAGAAAAAACTTGAAAAAAAAAAAAAACTCGGTTTGCTTTTATAAAATCCCTAACTTAGCGTGGGGTCCATTTGGATGCATTCTATCAAGTTATTAGAGATGAATGGGATGGGGCCTGCCTGCCTACTGGCCTTATTTTAGGTGCTTAAGATTTGATAAAAATTTTTGTTGTGATTTAATCCAATGGTGGGTAATGACCAGATCGAATTCAAAAGGTAGGTAAAAGGCTCTACAATGACTTCTTTTTATAGGGGCGAGAATAAAAGGATAGCCCAATGGTTGGGAGTTTCATTCTCATCCAACTTTCTAGAGTTTGATTCCTGGATTCTCTCCCAGTGTGTGCCGGGGGTTCACTTCCACGTCAATCAGGTCTTTATATGGTTTAACCAGCTTCGTTGGTAAAATAAAAAATAAAAAATAAAAAACTTCTTGAGGGGCCCTTGCTCAGTTATTCTCACTGTTGATAGGATGGGCTTTGGTCTGCCAGGAATGCTCCATGCCTAGTGGAAGAGGAACACATTGGCATGGATGGATGTTTAATAGGGATGTGGTATGCATGAATTTTAATAGGGGGATGTGGGGTTGTCTGATAAGGTTTTGAAGCACAGTTACAGACTTCATAAATGGTTGTCAAACTGCTGACACATTGATCTCCTCATTTGGAATTGTTGGCCTTTGATATGTGAGTTCATTTTGTTTTTTTTTTTTTAAATTTTTCAATGTCAGTATGTTGGAAGGTCGTTGGAGTTTGATCACCAGAAGCTTTGAATTTATGGAGTCCCTCCCAAGTCCCAGCTCACATTTTGTTCTGCCGTGCAAACAAGTTCTCTGCTACTACTTGTGGTATTCTGATATGATTTTCAACCTTCTTCCCACCTGCATGTTTCAAAATAAAGGGAAAAAGAAAGGAGAAAGGGGAGATATTTGAAGACTAGAGAGAATCTAAGCATCATTAACATAATCATCTTTTTCGCGATTTTGTTTAACAATTCTACTTGATTATGATAAAATAACTGAATGATGATGTTTTGATATGCACTTATTGTGAGTAATAGATTATAGTGGGTGACACCATGTGTGTAGCTCATTGAAGAGGAAAAAAAACATTTCTAGGTGTAAAACCCAATAGTCAATGCATACAATTCATGGATAGTGGGTATTAGCCTGTTAGAGGAAGAACATAGATGGGCCCCACAAGGAGTCATTGGTCAATTAATGTGAAGGAAAATGATACTTGAAACATCTGATCATGGTTGAAAAACACAGTTGCTGACCCCATTTTTCTAGAAAACTCCCAACTTGGGACAACTACTCATGCTGGGTCAAATTTTTTTTTCTTTTTTTGTTTTTTTTCTTCTTCTGATTGGGATTGAGAACACAAACTTACAAGTGGGTATAAAATTATGAAACCTCACTAGCATGGCGAACCCAAACATTAACACGTGGGTGAGGTCGCATAAATGAAAATTCTAAATCGAGTAATGCTATCTGGACATATTTTTTAGTATGAATTTTGGATAAATCCCTATGTTATTTCCTGAATATCTCAAGATTAATACCAAAAAGAATGTCCAGGTAGACTTTTTATTCTAAATCTGACATTGCTTATTAGATATTTAACTGTTAATAAGATGAAATCAATCTTTTATGGCATGTGAAAAGCTGTGGTGGGTGTATTTGAAGCTCAGGCTCTCTCCCATTTCAGACCAATTGATGCGGTGGGCCTCACCGTGGATGGATAGCCTCTCTCCGTCTTTCATTTCCTTTTTACTTTTACTTTCCATCACCCGAGCACAATTACAAATGTTCTCGGGCCGAGTATTTCAACGCTTTCTCTTCCGGCGATAAGAAAGGAGCGCATTAAGTGGGCCCCACGCGGTTTCAAAACGGTTCCACTCAAGCAAAGTCACTCAGCTCGAATCTCCACCGTGCATATACCACCACGCGTACGGTCTGGATGCTCAGATTCTGAAAACGCGTGCACAGCTTCTTATTTTTTCTGGCCGCCCTCATGCATGGCTGACGTGGCCACGTATCATTCGTTAGTCGTGCAATCACGATCTTTAATTAATCTATCTGTTTTAATAAGTGGGCCCCTTTAAATGCCACGTGTCAGATAGACAGCTGTGGACAGGAAGCGGAGGGATCTATCCGGGCCGTACAAATGTCGAGGTTAGGTTTCAATACCGGCCATAGGCGGCAAGAAAAAGCTTAAAAAGACTGCAACTTCGTGTACACGTCAGCATGAGGTTTAACTCACATTAGATGGGCATTAATTAGCAATGAAAAATATCTCTATAAGGCTTTAAACTTTTTCTTTTTCTGGCATATTGACCACAAAGCCCTCCTTTTCTAAAATGATGCTTTATTTGGAAACTTTAATTCTGAAATGCCCACTCTTTTTTTTTTTTTTTTTGGGTCGGTTGAATTCTGAAGGGCCCATCTGAACTTTTCTTATATGCATTTTAAAAATTTACGATTAATATTTTTAATTCAGAAATTTTAATAAAAATTTTACATAATAATTATATCTGAAACTCAAATTACCAATAAAAGGTGATGTTGTAACTTGGTTTTAGGTTATGGTATCTACACCAATACAAATTCAAAATCCCACACCCTAAACCGCAACTTAACCAAAATGTTTTAGAACGCCAATATCTCTTTCGTCTGTAGAATGTTGCGAAGTATCAATGAACATGACTCTTTTCATTAAGCACGATAGTAGATGTGTTTAGAAAAAAAAAAACAGTATAAGAAAAAAAAGTGCTTTATTTTTTCTTTGTAACTCAATTGGTTAAAGATATGATGCGTGAGCAACTTAGGTGAGCTTAAGCCGATCGAACCAAAAATTCCGATAATTGCACTAAATGGTCATTGGCTCATTGCTGTACACAGACAATCAACAAATTTTTTTTTTCCATGGGTACCTGAATTTTACATGATTTTGCCCTAAATTAAAAGAAATAAAAAAATCCAAATATTGAACTAGACCTTTTGCTCTGTCATTTCATGGGGGGACCCGTTTCCATTGTCCAAACCAAAGTGGTCTTACGGAAAAAAGGAGGGGCTTTTATGTAATATCACTAACTTTTATTTATTCGATTTGAAAATGCCACTTTCTCTTTTGCTGTCTGAAGAAGATTGGAGAAGAAAAGCGTTTGCTCGAGAGTCAAAAAAAAGTTTTTAAGGATCGTGAGCGCAATCATTTCAGAGTCGAAGACTTCGAATTTCTTTGTTTCGTACGCCATCGTTTTGATTCAGGTTTGAATGATTCTGTCATTTCAATGAATCTACTTTTACGTTTTCTTCGATTGAATTTGGTGCAGAAATGGCGGACTTTATGAAGATTAGTGATTTTTCTGGTGGTTCTTATGTTTTCGTTGATCTTCTAGGGGTTTCATCATTGAATTTGATGTAGAGATGTGGGTTTGGGTTGAAAATAGGACTTTGTTGTGTTTTTGGAGTGGGAATTGATGCTGAGGCTAGGATTTGAAGTAGAAGTTAGAGATTGTTTAAAGTTGTTTTTTTTTTTTTTCTGTTGCTAGGGTTTTAGTTTGATTCATGAATTTAGATTTGGGGTGGAAATAAGATACGATATGGTGATTTATGGATTTAGATTGGTTTTGAAGGAATGTTGATGTGGGAGGAGGATTTGATGTGATATTTTTGTTTATTTGCGTGGGGTTTAAATTTGATACAGGGTCAAATTTCTTTGGTGAAAAGTCTCGAATTGTGAGGTAATTGATGGATTTTGGTAGTTTTATCTGAGTAGTTTTCTTCTCTTGGAATGATAATGGTTATGAAGACAATAATTTTGGGTAAAAAGTAGCGTTTTTACTAGTCGTTGGTTCTTTTCAGGTTTTAGTTTGGTGCTGTGGGCGAGTAATTTGTTGACTTCGGTTAATTTTTTGATGATGGGGATTTTTCCATTTCAGAACTTTTGGGTATTTTTTTTTTTGCTTATTTTAGATATTTAATTGTCTTAATTCGGTGAAATGAAGTGTATTTTTTTTAAATTAGGTTTTTTTTTTCTTCTGTGTTTTTTCAGTTTTTCAAATGATCTTTTGGTGAATATAGTCTCAAATTTAGTGCCAGATTCAGCATTTCTGGAGAAATTTAGAAAATTTAGGCAACCTCTAGATTATGGTTGGTTACATGTGGTTCTCTAATAAGTAGTTTTCCAAAGGTGGGATGATTGTATTGATATTTTTTTTTACTAGATTCTGGGCTGCTTTTAGGATTTAGCATTGATTTTGGTACAGTAATGAGGTTTGTGATGATTTTTTAACGTAAGATTTTTTAATTTTTTTTGCCTAAGGCTTTGTCGATGTTTGTGGTGATATTTGGCGTGTGACCAAGATTTTCTGGCAAATGCTATCTTAATTTTGGAAGTGATGAAGACTTGTGGTGAGTGGTGACAAAAGAAAAATATACAGTGAACACAATACTTATAGTTATAGATGTCCTCTGGTTTTTGTTTGTTGTTGCAATTTCTTATTGCTTTCAGAAGAGATTAGGTTTTTAGCATTCGATGTATTAAGGGCAAGCGGTCTGGGCAGTCTTTGCACTTTAACTGCCGTTTTATATAATTTTTAGAGTTTTTTGAGTTTCAATCATACTCATCATCACAATCTGTGGTTGGCATTTCTATAGCTCTCAATGTTCTTTTTTTCTATCTCTAAATGGTTTTTAAGGGTTGGATTCGGTGATGAATGAGATTTGTGCCAAGAAGGCCTTCATCATTTTTTTATTAGTTTTTATCATTTACCGTAGCCAGGGAGCTACAGTACATTTGGGAACACAACATTTTCTATTATTTTTCCTAAATGTTTTATTCACTGAATTCGTTTTCTTGCTGGTACCTCATGCAGACTTGCAGATGAACATCATGAGCTCATAGATATGTTATTTGTGAATTTAGATTGAAAAAACGAAATCACAGACGGAGATGGTGAAGATATTCTGATCAAAATGGATTCTGCAAGGAGCTGGTTTCATCGATTCCAGCCTAGAGGAGATAAATTGAAGTCTGGTCAGTCGAAGAAGAACAAAACTGGGAATGAAAAGGATGGGCAGAAGCCTCCCATTGATGAGGCGCCTTCAACCATCACGAAGCAGAAGGTTGCTGCTGCAAAACAATATATTGAGAACCACTACAAGGCTCAGATGAAGTGCTTGCAAGATCGAAAGGAGAGGTACCTTTTTTTTAATAGTTTATTTTATGTTTTCTATTGAATTGATTTGAAGAAATTTTAATTTTGGGTATGACAAATTGGTTTGAAGACTCTTCTGGTTTGGAGTAAAGGAAAATATTAAATAATGTGAAAGGTAACTCATAAACTACAAATATAATTGCTTTTGTGATTTGTAGAATCTTGTTGTATTGCAGCTTCTTCTTTGTTGTGGGAAATCGGATATGGGTTAACTCACACACAGTATGCATTTAGCCCTTTTAATCTTATAATATGGACGCTTGCAACAAAGTTACAATGTGTTAAGAATAGATAGATATAGTAGTAGATGATCTTTTCACCATTGCTTTTTGTTTCCAATAGCTTTATTCATCTTTGCCTTATATGCTGCATGAGTGTCCTCTTCGAAATCTTTAATGATTTTGAAAAGTCTCTCCCCTTTTCATTTATTTCTAACTTTTCTATTCTATTCTCTCTTTATCATTGAGTTTAGGCGTTGGGTCTTGGAGAGGAAGCTTGCTGATGCTGAAGTTTCGGAGGAAGATCAGAACAATCTTTTAAAACACTTGGAGCAGAAGGAAACTGAATATATGCGTCTTCAGAGACACAAGATGGGTGCTGACGATTTTGAACTCCTAACCATCATTGGAAGGGGTGCTTTTGGGGAGGTCTGTTTGAAATCATTTTATTCCTTTTCTATTTTACTCCTTCATACACTTGATAGTTCATAATCATATCCCCTCTCATTTATTAGCCTTTAGATTATTCTTAAATATTTACCAACATTACATTGGGGTATATATTCTGCAGTGGACCATACTACTTGGTATGTCCCAATACCCTCATCTTGTTGTGAGGGTTGTAGAGTGCACTCGTCTTGTTTTGGATTCATGTTGATATCTATGAGCTTCTAGTAAGGTTATATCTATCTAGCATAAACTATTTTTCTAGATCTTTTTTCATGTTTCAGATGTTAGTCACCATCACAACTCAGAAAATCCTTTAAAATTTCATCAGCACTGTTTTCCCACTCAGCAAATAGGTGACATAGGTTTCTATTAAATTTATATCTACATTCCTATACATCTAATTTGATCAGGCTTGCCATTTCTGAAATAAAATGCCATCGTAATACAACTCTGTATGAATTGTATTCTCCTTCCATGTTGCCTCTCTCTCTCTCTCTCTCTCTGAACATCCCCTTTTTATCCGTATCAGAAAACTTTATTAATGAAAGAAGAGGAAATTACAAGAATAGAAACATGAATATATACCCTAAACCAAATATCTTACAAAGATGAGTTAGGTTCCATAACATGCAATTTTTTTAAAACCCCTCAGGAAGCAACTTAGCACCGACTTTACTTCCTTTCTCACTTTATAAATGAAATAGATAGCCCTTGTACATCTGCAAAGATCTAGAGAGTTTTTAATGATACCTTTTCACCATGATAATTTGGCATTACTCTGATTTTTGTTATAATTTCTACTTTTTTTTTTCACATTAAGAAACCTTTTAAGAACTTTTACTTCTTTATTTAATGAGAATATTTACTTTTTATAACTGATTTTCTGTTCCTTGCAGCTAATGTGTTATCTGAATGTTACTAGTTGCAGTTACCTTTTTTTTTTCTTTCTATTATTATGCTAAATGTATCTTTTCATATGGTCTTCCCATCCAAGAAAACATTACTAAATCTTGTTAAAAAGTTGCTTCCTTTTTGCTTTATCTTAATGATATTCTGGCTGGTGGAGCTTTGGCACTACTCCATTCCCCTTCTCTGGTGATCATTTTCTCTTAATATATAGCTATACAATTTGTGTCCGGATCTTCCGTCACAGCTATTTATTAGCTTTCTTATTACAATGGAGACGCAGTGCAGACCTAGGAATGTCAAATGGGCCAAGCCATCAACGGGCCGTGCTGTGCCGCGGGTCCTAGGTACGTTGGCCCGTTTGGCCCGGCCCGCCAGGCCTGTCAGGCACTTGGGCTAGCCCCTGCGGCCCTCAGGCCCATCCAACGGCCAAAAACGGCCATGTTTTTTTTAAAAGTCCATTTTACACCCCTCCAACAGCTATAAAGCAATCATATAAGGGGTACGGGCCCGTTTGTCCCACCCCGCCAGGCCTGTCAAGTAGGTGGGCTAGCCCCTGTGGCCTGCCAGGCTCGACCAAAAACAGCCATATCTTTTTAAAAAGTCCATTTTACACCCCCCCATCAGCTATAAAACGGTCATATAAGGGTATTTTGTGTCCTTTTTTCATTTTACAAAGTCTATAAATACCCTAACCCTCTCATTCTCAATCCTCACCAATTTACACAACTCTCTTACTCTCTATGCTCTCTCTAGCTCTCTCTCAAAGCATTCAACTCTTTCACTCTCTCTAAGAAGTTTTTTTAAGGCCAAAGATCAAGTCATCAAGAGACAAGATTAAAGGGGCCTTCAAAGATTTAGAGGTATTTAAATTATTTAAATTTGAGATTGCATATATATATATATATAAGTTTATAATATATTATATTAACTCTCATTTTCCCTTTCTTATATTAATTACTAGCAAAACCCCGTGGATAACCACGAAACCACCAAATGCACAGACTGATATGAATTATTTTTAATAAATTTATTAATTAGTAAACTTGTGAGTCCTTTTTTTTTGTTGCTAATTTGATCTTTATGTTTTTTTCCAAATGTTTTATTCTTTAGGTGAGGCATGAATTGATTAAGAAAGATCAAATGATCATAGACCTAACAAATTGACCTAATATATTTAAGTGAGACCAAGATGAATGGGGTCCATCATCTCTATTCTAACCATTCATAAAATCATATGATGCGGGCTGTGACCCATTAATTGATTGAAAAAGATCAAATGATCATAGACCTCTCAAATTTACCAAACCAAACCTATTTAAGTGGGACCCCCAAGATGAATGGGGTCCACCATCTATATTCTAACCGTCCATAAAACCATATTATGCAGGATGGGACCCATGAATTGATTAAGAAAGATCAAATGATCGTAGACCTAACAAATTGACCTAATGTATTTAAGTGGGACCCAGATGAATGGGGTCTACCATCTTTATTCTAACCGTCCATAAAATCAAATGATGCTGGCCGGGACCCATTAATTGATTGATAAAGATCAAATGATCATAGACCTCTCAAATTGACCAAACCTAGCCTATTTAAGTGGGACCCCCAAGATGAATGGGGTCCACCATCTATATTCTAACCGTCCATAAAACCATATGATGCAGGCTGGGACCCATGAATTGCTTGATAAAGATCAAAGGATCAAATGATCATAGACCTCACAAATTGACCAAACCTAACCTATTTAAGTGGAACCCCCCAGATGAATGGGGTCCACCATCTCTATTCTAACCGTCCATAAAACCATATTATGCGGGATGGGACCCATGAATTGATTAAGAAATATCAAAGGATCAAATGATCGTAGACCTAACAAATTGACCAAATATTTTTAAGTGGGACCCAGATGAATGGGGTCCACCATCTTTATTCTAACCGTCCATAAAATTAAACGATGCGGGCCGAGACCCATGAATTGATTGATAAAGATCAAATGATCAAATGATCATAGACCTCTCAAATTGACCAAACCTAACCTATTTAAGTGGAACCCCCAAGATGAATGGGGTCCACCATCTATATTCTAACCATCCATGAAACAATATGATGCGGGATGGACCCATGAATTGCTTAATAAAGATCAAAGGATCAAATAATCATAGACCTCACAAATTGACCAAACGTAACCTATTTAAGTGGAACCCCCCAGATGAATGGGGCCACCATCTCTATTCTAACCGTCTAAAAAACCATATTATGCGGGATAAGACCCATGAATTGATTTAAAAAGATAAAAGGATCAAATAATCGTAGACCTAACAAATTGACCAAATATTTTTAAGTGGGACCCAGATGAATGGGGTCCACCATCTTTATTCTAACCGTCCATAAAATCAAATGATGCAGGTCGGGACCCATGAATTGATTGATAAAGATCAAATGATCAAATGATCATAGACCTCTCAAATTGACCAAACCTAACCTATTTAAGTGGGACCCCCAAGATGAATGGGGTCCACCATCTATATTCTAACCATCCATGAAACAATATGATGCGGGATGGACCCATGAATTGCTTAATAAAGATCAAAGGATCAAATAATCATAGACCTCACAAATTGACCAAACGTAACCTATTTAAGTGGAACCCCCCAGATGAATGGGGTCCACCATCTCTATTTTAATCTTCCATAAAAGCATATCATGCGGGATGGGACCCATGAATTGATTTAAAAAGAACAAAGGATCAATTGATCGTAGACCTAAAATGACAAAATATTTTTAAGTGGGTCCCATAAATTGATTTAAAAAGATCAAAGGATCAAATGATCATAGACCTCACAAATTGACCAAACGTAACCTATTTAAGTGGAAACCCCCAGATGAATGGGGTCCACCATCTTTATTCTAACAGTCCAAAAAACTATATTATGCGAGATGGGACCCATGAATTGATTTAAAAAGATCAAAGGATCAAATGATCATAGACCTAACAAATTGACCAAATATTTTTAAGTGGGACCCAGATGAATGGGGTCCACTATCTTTATTCTAACCGTCCATAAAATCAAATGATGCAGTTCGGGACCCATGAATTGATTGATAAAAATCAAATGAACAAAATATCATAGACCTCTCAAATTGACCGAACCTAACCTATTTAAGTGGGACCCCCAAGATGAATGGGGTCCATCATCTATATTTTAACCATCCATGAAACAATATGATGCGGGATGGACCCATGAATTGCTTGATAAAGATCGAAGGATCAAATGATCATAGACCTCACAAATTGACCAAACATAACCTATTTAAGTGGAACCCCTCAGATGAATGGGGTCCACCATCTCTATTCTAACCATCCATAAAACCATATTATGCGGGATGGGACCCATGAATTGATTTAAAAAAATCAAAGGATCAATTGATCGTAGACCTAAAAAATTGACCAAATATTTTTAAGTGCGACCCAGATGAATGGGGTCCACCATCTTTATTCTAACCGTCTATAAAATCAAATGATGCGGGCCGGGACCCATGAATTGATTGATAAAGATCAAATGATCAAATGATCATAGACCTCTCAAATTGACCAAACCTAACCTATTTAAGTGGGACCCCCAAGATGAATGGGGTCCACTATCTATATTATAACCGTCCATGAAATAATCTGATGCGGGCTGGGACCCATGAATTGCTTGATAATGATCAAAGTATCAAATGATCGTAGACCTCACAAATTGACCAAACATAACCTACTTAAGTGGAACCCCCAGATGAATCGGGTCCACCATCTCTATTCTAACCATCCATAAAACCATATTATGCGGGATGGGACCCATGAATTGATTTAAAAGATCAAAGGATCAAATGATCGTAGACCTAACAAATTGACCAAATATTTTTAAGTGTTTCCCAGATGAATGGGGTCCACCATCTTTATTCTAACCGTCCATAAAATCAAATGATGCGGGCCGAGACCCATGAATTGATTGATAAAGATCAAATGATCAAATGATCATAGACCTCTCAAATTGACCAAACCTAACCTATTTAAGTGGGACCCCCAAGATGAATGGGGTCCACCATCTATATTCTAACTATCCATGAAATAATCTGATGCGGGCTGGGACCTATGAATTGCTTGATAATGATCAAAGTATTAAAGAGAGATTTTAGGGAGGGAGAGATGGAGAAATTTTAGATGGAGAATGAGAGATTTTAGGGATTGCATTAGTAGAACACCATTCTAGGTTGGCTGCTGGCACGTGTTCCTCTCCAAGACATGCCAGGTGTCCTCCTCCAGGAATTCTCAGAAGTGTATACATCCCTTTAGTAATAAAATCAAATGATGCTGGCCGGGACCCATGAATTGATTGATAAAGATCAAATGATCAAATGATCATAGACCTCTCAAATTGACCAAACCTAACCTATTTAAGTGGGACCCCCAAGATGAATGGGGTCCACCATCTATATTCTAACCGTCCATGAAATAATCTGATGCGGGCTGGGACCCATGAATTGCTTGATAATGATCAAAGTATCAAATGATCATAGACCTCACAAATTGATCAAACATAACCTATTTAAGTGGAACCCCCCAGATGAATCGGGTCTACCATCTCTATTCTAACCATCCAAAAAACCATATTATGCGGGATGAGACCCATGAATTGATTTAAAAAGATCAAAGGATGAATTGATCGTAGACCTAAAAAATTGACCAAATATTTTTAAGTGGGACCCAGATGAATGGGGTCTACTATCTTTATTCTAACCGTCCATAAAATCAAATGATGCGGGCCGGGACCCATGAATTGATTGATAAAGATCAAATGATCATAGACCTCTCAAATTGACCAAACCTAACCTATTTAAGTGGGACCCCCAAGATGAATGGGGTCCACCATCTATAATCTAACTATCCATGAAATAATCTGATGCGGGCTGGGACCTATGAATTGCTTGATAATGATCAAAGTATTAAAGAGAGATTTTAGGGAGGGAGAGATGGAGAAATTTTAGATGGAGAATGAGAGATTTTAGGGATTGCATTAGTAGAACACCATTCTAGGTTGGCTGCTGCCACGTGTTCCTCTCCAAGACATGCCAGGTGTCCTCCTCCAGGAATTCTCAGAAGTGTATACATCCCTTTAGTAATAAAATCAAATGATGCTGGCCGGGACCCATGAATTGATTGATAAAGATCAAATGATCAAATGATCATAGACCTCTCAAATTGACCAAACCTAACCTATTTATGTGGGACCCCCAAGATGAATGGGGTCCACCATCTATATTCTAACCGTCCATGAAATAATCTGATGCGGGCTGGGACCCATGAATTGCTTGATAATGATCAAAGTATCAAATGATCATAGACCTCACAAATTGATCAAACATAACCTATTTAAGTGGAACCCCCCAGATGAATCGGGTCTACCATCTCTATTCTAACCATCCAAAAAACCATATTATGCGGGATGAGACCCATGAATTGATTTAAAAAGATCAAAGGATGAATTGATCGTAGACCTAAAAAATTGACCAAATATTTTTAAGTGGGACCCAGATGAATGGGGTCTACTATCTTTATTCTAACCGTCCATAAAATCAAATGATGCGGGCCGGGACCCATGAATTGATTGATAAAGATCAAATGATCATAGACCTCTCAAATTGACCAAACCAAACCTATTTAAGTGGGACCCCCAAGATGAATGGGGTCCACCATCTGTATTCTAACTATCCATGAAATAATCTGATGCGGGCTGGGACCCATGAATTGCTTGATAATGATCAAAGTATTAAAGAGAGATTTTAGGGAGGGAGAGATGGAGAAATTTTAGAAGGAGAATGCGAGATTTTAGGGATTGCATTAGCAGAACACCATTCTAGGCTGGCTGCTGCCACGTGTCCCTTTCCAAGACATGCCATGTGTCCTCCTCCAGGAATTCTCATGAAGTGTATACATCCCTTTAGTAATATAGATCACAAATGAAGGCTATTAGCCTATTACTGTTATTATTTTTAAATTTTATTTTTTGAAATATGGTTAGAAGATTTCCACAAAATATTCTTTCGTTAATTTAGGGGTAGAAGAAGATTTTATTGAATTAGAAGATAAAGTATGTGATTTACCAACCCCTTTTCCTCAGAGTTCCCGTAAACCAACCAACAGGAATATAACTTCAGTAGTTTGAGATATATATACAAGATTTGAAGTTTTTCAAAATGGTAAGAAAGTTGAAAATGCAAAATGCAAATTTTGTATTAAGATTTATTGTGCCGATTCAAAATCGGGTACCGGCCATTTGTCAAGACATAGGCAAAAATGTTTAGCCTTACATAAGCCGGCGAATGCATGGGCAGGGAGGCCTGGTTCACATACCCAAATTTCTATTATTGGTGGTTGTAGTAGTAGTAGCAATTTGGGTGTTTTTTTTCTTTTAATGCACAAAGTGCTAGACAAAATCTTGTTAAAATGATTGTATTATCCGAATTACCATTTTCTTTTGTTGAAAATGAGTTTTTTTAAAGAATGGGTCCAGAAATAATGTCAACCACAATTTCATAGTATTTCAAGAAATACAGCTAGAAATGATGCTATTAGACTATGGCAGGAAGAGAAAACAAATATAAAAAATTACCTTGTAGAAATTAATGGTAGAATAGTTATAACTACAAATATCTGGACTTCTAAAAAGGGGGATAGTTTTTTTTGTATTACTGCACATAACATAGATGCAAAATGGATTATTAATAAACATATAATTAGTTTTAGCTGCCTTGAATGGCTACACAATGGCACTAGAATAAGTACATTTATTTTAGAAAACTAAGATGAATACAATATTAAGGAAAAAGTTATATCTATAACTTTAGATAATGTCGGTAATAATACAATGGCTATTGAATTAATGAGAATGCAGATGCCACTTGCAACTTTGATAAATAGCTCTATCTTCCAAAATAGATGTGTATTCACATCTTAAATCTCATTGCAAAGGTTGGTTTAAAGCATATTGTAAATTACACAGATGATATTAAAGACATTGCTAAATTTATTTTATGCTCCGCACAGAGAAGACAATTGTATGCCCAAATATGTGCGAGGCAAGGTGTATCAACTATTCAAATACCTAAAGGTATAACATAGATGGAATTCTATGTATGATTTGTTATATAAGGCACTTGACCGGAAAAGTATTTTGAATGAATTTTGTGCTTTTCATACACAATATTTGATGATTAGTGATGAACATTGAGAGTTACGTGCCCATATAAGATTTATTAGAAGCTTTTTATACTTTAACATTTTTTTTTCGGGATATATTATCCCACATCTAATGAAGCTTTTTAAAATTACTTTACAACTCAATAGATTTAGAGATCATTTTTTACTAAGTAGCACTATTAGAAACATGGAAGAAAATTTTAATAAATATTAGAAAGAGGCTCCAATGACATTCTCTTTAGCTGCTGTATTTGATTATAGGTTAAAATTAAGTGGTGTATAAATTTTTATTGATGAAATAAATAAAAATATGAATTATATAGATTTAAATATTTTTTTCAAATATAAGAACAAAATTATAAGCACCTTTTCAATTTTATTAGGAGCAAATGGGTACAACTGGGCTTAGTATGGGTCATTCAGAAGTCCAGCAAATAGGTGTTGGTGAGTGGGATGTGTAGTATTCTTCCATGTCCACGGGCATGGCAACCAGCTCATGCTCAAGTAACACAGTGACGGAGTTATCATCGTATCTTGACGTTGGTGCTATACGGGTGCAGGATGCATCTAGTTTTGACCTTTTAGCCTGGTGGAGCAACAGGAAAGCGTTTATTCGGTGTTTGCCGCTATGACTCGTGATCTATTGACTATTTCAATGTCTTCTATAGCATCAGAACGGCTTTTAGTACAGGTGGACGTGTGGTGGATGACAGAAGAACAAATCTAACTGAAGAAACGGTGGAGTGTTGTGTTTGCCTACGAGACTGGTATTTGGCAGATAAGAGGAAGCAAGAATTAACATCAATGGAAGATTATGATCCAGTCGGAATACATTAGTGGACTACGCATCTGATCTTTTACTTTTTCCTTTATTGTAATTTGTAAATATATAAGTTTTTCATTTTTTTTTATTTTTATTTTCTAAAAGATATTGTAAGGTTTTGAAAGTAATCCTATTTAGAAACCTTTAAGAAGTCAAGATCCAAATGGTTCTCTCTTCTCAGTAGAGTAGGTCGAATTTGACCGAATCACTTAAATATCTTTGTCATTCTCCGTGCTTGTGTAATCATTTTTTATTTTAATACTGAAAAGAAAAAAAAATCGAAAAAAAAAAGATGAAAGAGGCACGCCTAGCATGAAGGCTCGCCGCTCCAGCCCGGCCCATGGCGGGCCGTGCCCAGGCTTTTTCCTGGTGGGCCGGGCCGTGTTGGGCGACATGCTTATGCAGCAGACTCCATTATGTCTCCTGCTTGGAGATAAGGCCCGGTCATGTTTCAATCGATTCTCATCCAATCCAAGGCCCAATTACGATTAAATCATAGTTCCCAAATGTAGGGTTAGAGGCACTCCTTTTGAACTGAAACCTTTTAGGGCGTGTTTGTTTGGAAGAATTGTGATGTTTTTTTATCGGAAAAGTTTTGAGAATTTCAAATGCTGCCCCCAATTAGAATTCTAAGGGCTTGTTTGATTGAGGTGTTTCTGAGAAAGATTTGGGCCTGTTAGGGATTTATGACATGATGTGACATCTTGTGTCATTTCAGATGCTCTGTTTGATGCAAGAATTCAAAATTTCAAATCACTTGAAAAGAGACTTTAAGCCTCTGGAATTCCCAGAATTCCAGAATTTCAAATATTAGCGGGAGGTTGAGCATTTGGGAATCTACTTTGAGATGCAGCATTTGAAATTCTCATAATTCCCCAGACAAGAACTCTCACAATTCTTCTAACGAAACATGCCCCAAATGCTCAAACCCCCTCTAGCATTTGGAATGCCGGGATTTTGAAAAATCATAAGGCAAAAGGTGCCTTTTAGGGTATGTTTGGTTCAAGTTATTTCTGACAAGGAATTAGGATTGTTGAAGATTCTGTTATGATGTAACATCTTGTCCTCTAAAAATTTCAAATACTTTGTTTGGTGCAAGAATTCAGAATTCCAAACCAAATGAAAATGCACTTTTAGGCCATTTTTCTTTACTAGAATTCCTGAAAGGCTTTCAAGTTGTCTGGGAATTCAGAATTCCTTTCAGGAGTTCAGTGTTTCTTAATTAGAATTCCTGGGCTTTTCAAAATTCCAGACATTTGAAACCCCCAATATTCTAGCATTTGAAAGACCATTTTAGCAAAGAGGGTTTGGAAATTTCTCTCGAAACTAAATTCTGGAAGACGGACGACAGCATTTCGGTATCACCAACACTCATCTTCTACATCCATTTTCTAGCAACGGCAAGGGAATAGAAGGTGTGTTTCTCCTACATCTACACCCCCTCTTCATTATTTTGTATTTTTCTTCTTTTCTCCCTATTTCCCTGCTTGCTTTATTTATCTAGGGTTTGTATGGGACGAAAGGGGATGAAGAATCTGGCTATTAGATAGTTCAATTCTCCATTATTTTATAGTTAATTATGATGACCTGGCATGCTTAAGATGCTTTTTATCTCCAATCTCTTTGTTTAATTCTCCCACTGATTTTATCAGATCCCGTTTATCTCTATCTTTGTTTTTCTTGGATTTGGCTTTGGATATTTAGCACTATGTGAAGTGATATATGGTGAAGACATATATAGAAGAGGTCGCATTCCTAGATGAGGAATGTAGGTGATGGCTGCGTATTCATTTTCCACCGAGGAAGATTATTTGTCATGGTCACCCTATGGCAAGAGAGAGTCATAATCACCCCATGAAGAACAATGCGTTTTGGGTCTTCTTCATTTTCTCTCTATATCCAATAGCATATGCTTTTCATCCAATCTAAAAACCATCTCTACATTCACTCCCACTACCAGTATATACCAAGTCCATTTCAAGAAAGCCCCCAGGACCATATACAAACCCCCTTCTTAGATGTTCATTCTTGTATGGAGCCTTTGAAGTATCGAAAATCCGATGGGTTAGAAACATATGACGCAAGTAATGAGAAATCACTATGTGGGTCTGATAACATCACCACAAACTTGAAGCTCTGATCTGAAGCTCTCTCCATGGGCTTTTTGTTGGGGACAAAAGTGTTCATGTTCTTTTTCTTTCTTTTTTTTCCTCCTCATGAGAATTTGATTTTATAAAAAAGTTGAAGAAGAAAAGATTGTGAGAGTTTAATTGTAGTGCATGTGAGCTTATTAATTGTGAAAGTTTGACTTAGTAATAGATTCCCCCATTTTTCTTTCTGATGGTTTTGATGTGTGCAATATGTCAGTTAAGTCATTAGCACTTTTAATATTATTTTTATTTTGATTGTTTTTGTCTCTGTCTAGTGGATTGATGTGGAAGAGTTTTGTCGGGACAGGCTTGTTATTCTAGTCGCTCTAAGATTTGACTCAGTTGAACTTATTGTAGTGAATTCTTACTGATTTCAATGGGAATTGAAAAATATGTGAGAATTGTCTTAGATATGTGGCAATTTTGTATTTATTTAGGTTTGTACTGATGCAAATGGTAAATATAACCCGTGCAGATGTTCTACATTCATATGCACTGATTGATGACCTGTATGCTTATTTAATATTGTAACATCATTTAATTTTAAATACCCGCTCAGGTGTTTAGGTCGACACCATGAGAGCTCAATCTGACCTGACCTCATCGTCGTTAGCAGTCGACGGTGAATAGAGTTTGTTGATTTAAGATGATTTTTGTTTACACTTGGTTACTTAACCGATAGCTACTGTTTCTGTCTGAAGATCATTTCTCATATTGGTCTGATACTATGTTAAGAAAAATTGATCATTTTGACACTTATTTCTTATCAGATCAAAAATATTTTTATTTCTACTTAGAGATACTATAGAGATTAGATCAGAAAGTTTAAACACGAGCCATATTTTTGTATTATCCTTGCTTCCAATTCTCTCAAGCTGGAGAGTCCCTTGGTTTGGTTTCAGTATGATTAACATTTTGAGATTATACACGAGTATTTTCAAACATTTGAACGTTTTTGTTGCATTCCACGTCATTACTTGTCGTACTCTCCACAACCACATAATTATGCACAGTGTAGGAGACCCAATGCTTGAGACCATCTCCACCATGACAACTTATAGAGTTGATCCTCCATCAACAAATACCAGAAATATAGATATTGTTTCACTTTGGAATAGAGATACTTGGCATTCATTTCAGAACTTTATAGCCAACCAAACGTGGAATGATTATGTGCATCAACAAGAAGATAATGATCAACACTAGCAAGAGGAACTTATCCAATTCAATCCATCACTTTTATGTTTTTTTTTATCACAATATATAACTGTTTTGTGACAAACAATGTATGTTTTTGGATGTTTATGGTGTAATATTGTTTAACAATAAATGTTTGGATATTTTTTTATGGCGTATAGAATTCTTTATGCTTATTTTTATTTCATTTATGTTGAATGAATGCTTTTCAAATCTCATTAGGATCGCTAGAAAAGGAAAATTACAAATGGAATTAACGGAGAAAGGGTTTTAATGGATACACTTCTAGAGATGAAACTTACAGGAAGAAAAGTTGAAAAAAAAAATTCAATACTACTTGTTGGAAGGAAGCTATAACAAAGGTTAAGGAAAAACCGGATTGGAACCAAGCATAGAAAGTGCTTAAATTAAGTACAAAAATTGGCGAACATGATATAAAGAAGTAAAGCAACTTCTTTCTATGTCTTGTTTTGGATGGAATGATAAATTAAAGTGGTAACTACCAAAGATGACGCGTGAGATTCCTTGGAGTAGATAAATTAGAATCACCTACATTTAACCACTATATATTTTTATATTTTATTTCTTGAATAAGTTACATTCTAACTAAAAGAACTTGCTATAGGCAAAGAGTAAGTTGGCTAAATATAGGCGTCTCACTATAAAAAACTTTTTGATGAAGTACATGATCTTATCGTTGATGATGTCGCATAGGGTGAAATGACCCTTACAGGAACTGAAAGTAGTCAACTAGATTTTTCAGAATTTCCAACGGATGATGAATTCATGAATGATGACTTTGGTACCAAAACACCTGTGTTGGATTATAAGAATGAGGCTAACTTGCCTCGGCACAGTGTGTAACGCCCCAATTCCGAATACCGTGAAAATCGTCAAAGTACCGAAATTGGCGCGCTACTTCCTGGGAAATCCGAAAACTTCCAAGATCGTAGGTCCGCAGTGAGGTCCAATTTAAAACTTTTTTTTTTTGTAAAATAAGCGGAAGCAATACAGAGATAGCGGAAGCATAAGGTATCATCATATATATATATCAAATGTAAATAGGCTGAAGTCCAGCCTAAAATGAAAAGTGACAAAAACAAAAGTTTTAATTATATATTTATAACATTACCCAACTCACAACAAATGTCTCTAAAAAAAACCCAGACAAAAGGACACCCAAACCCCTGCCACTGGTGCCGGCTCTCCACCCTCCGGCTCGACCTCTTGGTCGGCCGGTCCCCATCCGTAGTCAATTACTACGGGCGCCTCTACGAGTGCGTACGCATCGCCCTCGAACTGGGGGTCAAGACCTAAGCACCAAGAGTGGATCAGATCTAAAGATCTGGCAAGTCACAGTATGCTGATAATATGGGATGTATGCATCAAATGAGTAGAGACAGTAATAAAGTTAAGAGAATAGCAATGGTACAGATCCTAGGCAGTTGAGCAAGATAAACAAATAGAATCAAGATAAACATTATATAATAAACCTATACAAAATGGCACTCTCACACAAGCTGGATACCGCGGGATATTATTCCGCGGCCCTCCCATACTGAACACAGTCGCGGCGGGGAAAATCTCGCAGTGCTGGGGATTATCTAGCCCCGCAAATAACATCATCCACCAACACACACTGAGAGCGGACCCGGTATCACACCGTCCGTCTCCAACAATGCTCATCATGATAGCCACACAACACTCTCAATAGCTCCTACCAGTGATGATCAGTCCAACTGGCTGAGCTTAGATCAACTGAGTGAATGTCTATGCCGACTCAGGAAACAATAAGGGTCTGTGTCTGTCTAGGCTTTGCCTTGCGTGAACAAGGTCCTAACAAAGTCCCTAAGAGGTCCAAGTATCCATGGATCATAATCCAGGTTCAAGTCCAGTCAATGGATCCATACCAAGGCTCATCAAATACATGGCCTGGTCTATAACAGTCCATATGATATACAAGTCCATGTTCAATAACATATGATCCATTTACATCCATAATGGGTCACAAGCCCATACAATCTAACCTCTCCCGTCTAGGGTAATTCGCATCCAAACTTAGGCCATAAAAGGGCCCGCCTAGCCACAGACACGGGTCAATGTTCACCCAATCATATTACCGGGTCACCTCTAAGTAGTCCTAGGTTCGGGTCCTCCATTTTCCATTTAATTAACAGGTATAAGCAATAATAAGGACAATAGAGTGACAGTATTAATATGAGGGAGATGAATCTCCAAGTACAAGGATCAATGGGAGACATCAACAGTCCAACCTAAGTAAATGATCCACTTCAGATTAAGGTCTATCTCAGGTAATTCGATCTTTAAGCGAAGCCACAGATGCTAAAGAATACTGTGTTTGGTGCTCAGAAGTTATATACATCACTTGGTAACGTATAAAGGTCGAATCATCTTAGATTACATAACCTGGACCTTAATTAGTGGACCCCACGAGTCAAGGTTGAGCCACACCATCGACTCGTGGTTGGCACAGTGATGGAAGTCTATTTGGATGGTCAATGGGCCCCACATATGCTCACAACAATAGAAGTTAGAATCTGGGAAGTGTTACTGTACACAGTGTGCTCAGCCGACCTCCTAGCCTGGGCGGTCAGCTCGGCACACTGGGATCAGAGAAGTAAACACCCTGCAGGCAAAGCCTGATTGTCCAGAACTTCCTGTGAGTTCGGCTAACCCCTTGGCCTGGGTAGTTGGTCGTGCTCACTGAAAGTTCTGACTAAGGGGATGTCCCAAGTTCTAATTTTTTCCGGTGTAAATTCTGATCTTAGTCACCTGATCTCGGTCTTCTGGCTCTGAGCTCGGTCATGTACTGAGTTCGATCAAGCACTGGGCTTGGTCAAGCACTGAGATCGGTCAAGCACTGAGCTCGGTCAAGCACTGAGTTCGGTCAAGTACTGAGCTCGGTTAAAACACTGAGCTCGACCGAACGCTGAACCCGGCTAATACACGGAGCACGGCCAAACACTGAACTCGGCTAAAACACTGAGCCCGGCCAAACACTGAGCTCAGTCAATTCACTGAGCTCGGCCAGTCAACTAAGTTCGGTCAACCACGCATACTGGACTCTGGGTTTGAGGAAAATTCCACAAGAATTCTAATTGGGTCTAATAAAACACTCAGGGCTTAATTTAATTCTAAAATCTAATGTGATTCCCAAAAGGCATAACCTTAAGGGTCCCCCCTCTAATTAGGTTCCTTAAAGACTAAGTGGGTCTGATTATTAATCCCCTAATAATATATTAAATCCATAATTAAAATAAATCCTAATCATATGGTCCCAAGTCACTAGGTCAAAGGGTCTCATTTGGTTCCATTAGAAACTATAGGTTTAATTTAATTAATTAAAACTAATGGGTTAATAGATTAGTGGCCCCACGGGTTCCCAGTCCCAGATCAGTCTTCATCACCAAGGTCACTAAGCAGTCACTGATCCTATGTCCGGACCTGATCTGAAATCAGGGACTCACCTGGGCCCCACGAACTGCTGGACTACACTTTCCCATACTCCCTCAGTTTCTTCATTTTTCCCATGCACCCTCGGATTACCATAACTCCCCTCATCTCTTTCTTTTAGTTTGTCTTCACAGAATGTGTTCTGTTATAGAACAGTTCTGTAACAGAACACACGTCGCCTCCTCCTCATCATTCATAGGTAGTGGCCCACCTCTGATCAAAACATTGATCAATCTTTCCTCTTAGGGTCGCCCAGGGCCCCACTATCAGATGTGGGGTCCTGATTTCCAAGATGGCCCACATGGGGCCCACAGTACCCAACAAACGGAATAGTTTCCTTCACGATTTGGGTTTTTTGACAGTTAGTGTCAATTGCATGGATCATGGCCCTTCATTGATCAAGGATCAGATCAGACTCCACCCCCATGGTCGCCCCACCATATCAGGCCTGATGGGCGGACTAGATCTATGATCAGATCAATCTGTGGGTCCCGCAACAGTTTAAGCCAAAACTGGGTTTTACTTTTAAAACAATCCCTACTCTGATCAGCTACTAGATTAAGGGCAAGGAGATGTCCACACACCATGGGACCAGCCCCTTTAGGGTCGCCCGTGGGTCCTCTATCAGATCCACGATTCGGATCTACCATCGGGTGGCCCACCTGGGTCCCGGTCTCGACGCAACAAAGTGGGTTTTCCACTGATCATATCCGGAAATTCACTACAGTCAACCAATCCATGGATTTCTCCTCATACCCATTTACCATCCATCACAGAAACATAACAAACAAGAATAGCACTTCCATAATCATCCATCCATCACCAAATCGGGCCATTGATCTTCCAAATGAGAGATCTCATCCATCAATGGTCAATTTTCCATAAAACCAAGCTCATAGGGTAGATCTACTCATTTCTAGCAATTCTAACACCATATGAATTAAAAATTTCATAATCAATAGAAAGAAAACATACATTCTATAATATCAAGCATAAGGTACTTGCCTCAAAAGAAATTGTATGAAGGTAGGGGGAGAAAGAGATGATCAAGGATCCAATATAACTTGTAGCTAAGATGGTAGGTCTTCTTCTTCTTCTTAGAGTTCTAGAGAGAGAAAGTAGAGAGAGATGGGGGAATTGGAGGGAATTTGGGAGAGAGTTGGAGGGAGATGAGAGGGAAGAAGAGAGAAAAGAGAGGGAAGCTTGAGAGGGAAAATGACATACGTATGAAGAAGATGGTTTAGTTATATAGGTTGGGCTTGGGTGGTTAAATACTAAAATGCCCTAATAGTTTGAATAGGATTAGGGTTAGGGTCATGGGTAGTGTAGTTGCAGAAAATAATGACCCACAATAACGGAGGTGCCTTAGAGGACTTATCCAAGTTGATGAAGATTAGGTACCGTCCGAAAGCCTGAAAGAGAAGAGCAAACGGTCAGAGGACCCTGGCCTGGGCGGCGCAAGGCTCTCCGATGCCAAAGTCAGTGAGTGAACTGGAACAATGGAAGGAGAGGAAGAAGAGAGGCAGAGTAACAGCTCTGTGGGTTGAATTGTGCGTACCTTGTATGTGAAATGCAGTTCTATTTATAGGCGATTTGGAAGATATCTTGGACGATATCTTGGTGTGGGTCCCATGAGTCGACTGAGAAGTCATGATCAGCCCACAAGGTAATTAATGCGGTCCAATCCAGCCCACTCTGCATTTAATGCCAGTCGGATCAGCCCACATCGCATTAAATGCGCGTCATGTTGGGCCAGATTGTGTTGGGCGCCTTTGACGGTTGGGGTACCATCGGATCCGCCCTCGGGCCTTGCCCTGATGTGGCTTCAGCCGCTGGATGCCGCCCTGTCAGTGATCTGGCGAAGATTGTGGACAGCTGGATGTCGCATCTGTCTCACTGGCTCGCGCCCCTACTCCTCCACGTGCCTGATGACGTGGGAGGTTCTTTCTTGCCTCGGCTTTCGCCCCGGCTCCTTCAGCCGAGATGGAGCTTTCTGCCGAGGTGGGCATATGGGGTAGCCGAGCTCGGCGCTAGCGGTCCGGAGCTGCTTGACTTTGGCTGAGGCCTCTGTCCTGGTAGCTGGGGTGAGTTTGGTGCCAGATGGATGGCACGCGGATGGCACGTGAGTATGCTTAGTCTCATCTGATGGCTGTGATTAGCGTAATCCTGTAGTTCTGGAAATCTCCCACACAATTGCCCCCTAGCTTTTGACCTCTTAAGCATCCTAGCCTTTAGTGGTCGAAAGCTAGAAAAACTCGTCTGGGGATGTGGCGATCATTGCCTGGTGTCGTTTCAACTTTTCTGAAGCAATAAATGCTCTGCCCTATCTGTCCTGGGTGGCGAGTCGACGGCTACACGCGTAGCCTCTTCGCTGATTGCGCTGTCTTATTGATGGAACGGGCGCGGATTGCGAAATCCGTCCTTTCGAATTTCGAAAGTAGCGTGCGCCGAGGGTTCCCTTTCCATAAATAGGGTCGTCTTCTTCCTTTCTTGTTTCTGATTTCTTTTCGCCTTCGCCTTCATCTTTGATTTCTGCTCTGCTGCTCGAGATCTCTCTAGCGAGGACGACCATAGGACGTGCCCGGATCTGTTCTTGAGTCGCCCCCTTTGTCTCTGTAAGTTGCTTCGTGCCTCTGTGTAGCTTTTTCTTGGGGTTTCGCGACCTTTAGGGTTTAACTTTGCTGTCGCCCCTTTTAGACATGGGCACCCCTAGGTTCGATTTAGATACTGAAGAGGGCATAGCCAGATTTAGGGCCGCTTTCAATATTCCGGAGGGAGTCCTTCTCAAGCCGGCGGACTCCGTCGATTATGCCACGATGCGCTGGGCCTGCGGCTGGATGTCGTGATGGACCGCGCTCCTGCCTGGGTTCCTACCGAGGTGGGAGTCCGTCGGGTCCGACCCTTTCGTGACCGGGGGGCAGGGGCGTGCATTAACATTTTTTTGTGTGGGTGTGCCAGATTTTCTATTTTACTTGGAATTGCAAGTGGTGATCCGGAGATCAACCTTCGCAAGTAAAAAGGAAATCAACTTCTTTCAAGTTTTCCATTGCACATATATTTAAGAAAAGAGACATTTTCTTGATTTGCCGTGAAAGGCGATTTTTTTTGGCATTTATAGCCGATTTTGGCGTTTATAGCCGATTTTTGGCGTTTATAGCCGATTTTGGCGTTTATAGCCGATTTACAATTCTTATCAATAATGAAAGACAAGAGCTGTGATTTTTGTCTCTTTTAAAAAAATACAAACTACAATGAAAAGCAAGAAAAGGAGGATCTAACTTCTCAGGAGATTGTGGGGGACTCGTTCAGATTGATGGTCGCAAGCCATATGTGGGCTTCGCCATCATCCATGCAGATGAGAACAGAGGATGCTATTGATTCGCTTGGCTTGGCTATAACCTCGGGTTTTTAGAGGACAAAGACCAAAAGGAGGTCCTATGTCCAATAAAAAACCAAGTAGACGGGCTGAAAAGCCACGTCTAAGCCGTTGGAGGCAGAAGGAGAAGGCAAGGACCTTGGGGGGGGGTACCCCCAAGGGACTTTTGTCACCTTGTTACGGTGGTCGGTGTAGAACTTCCGCAGAGTTTTCTCTCTTTTTCCTTCTCTGGATTTCTGTGCTTGTTTTCTGATTTCTGTCTGCTGTCTCTGTGCTTTTTTCCGATCTGGATTTCTTTGGAATGCTCTCCTATTTATAGGCTTTTAGGTAGCCATTTAGGAGGGTTTATGAGCCTTAATTGTCATAAAGCTACATAAAGGGAGGAGTTACAAGATTGAATTCCTTATTTTGTAACTCCCTTTTCTTGGCTTCTGATTGGCCGGAGGAGATTGAGGGCATTTAATCGCCTTTAATCGCCATGATGGGAGGAGTTTCATGGGTTAAATGCCATGAATCTCTTGACTTGTAACTCCCGGATGCTTGCATCTGATTGGGCCGTCCAAAGAAATGGATTAATGACTGCAATAAAGCTAGTCAATTAATCGCATTAAGTGGTCGCCGAGCAGTTGAAGAGTCGCGGGCCGTGCCGCGTCTTTTGGGATTCTTCTGGCGATGATCATCGATGGATTTTCATGTAGATCGACATCGGATGACCATGTAACTTCAAGTGTTGGTTGCCAACAGCGGGTCGGTACCATCTGTCCAGTCGATTTCTCGATCGGTCGGGTAGAAAGCACACCTTTTTTGGTTGACCGGGTGGCGATCAATGTTGTTTCCGATACTCTTGATGATTGACCCGTGTTTTTGACGGATGTCAGAGGGTTTGGTGTCTCAAAAGTATGAATTTTGGAAAGTACCAGAGGCTGGACGCTTCGAATCGCGAAAAAACGGCGAAAACCGGGGTTTCCGGGGCCTTCCCGGCGTTCCCGGGCTCCAGGGTCGCCGGCGACCCTGGGGGGTTTTCCCCCCTTTTGTCCCGTTTTGTGTCCGTTTTTGCTGTTTTTTGATTCTTTTTTCTTCTGTATTTTTCCTTGACATTTTTGATCATTTATTGGCCTGATTTCCCTGTAGAAAACTTGATGAGAATCCTTGCATTTTTGTTTGCAAAGTTTCCAATTTTCTGAGAAAGCCGAAGACTTTGTCGCGCAGAGCTGCCGATTTTCCGTCAGAAGCTGAAACTGGGTCAAACGATGTCGGAATGACCTGAAATTTGGTGTGAAGCCTCCTGAGCAATAAATAAGACCAACCATAGGCTTTTGTTTGAGTTTTAAAGCCGTTTGGGGTCCTATTACCAGTAGACTTGCTTTTGTCGAGATGAAGATGTCGCGGCTTGATGTGCGGTCAACCGATGTCCGATTGACTTGAAATTTGACAGGGAACCTATTGGAGTCATTTTAAGACGATCCATAGGCTCTGTCTTGGAAACCATGGTCCCGGGGAGCTTTGCCGCCGAGAGGCCTGATTTAGCTGTTCAAGGGTTGATGTATGGTCAAACGTTGTCCGTTTGACTCGGAACTTGACGTGGAGCCTTTTGGATGTATTTTGAGACCATCCATCGGCTCTGATTGAAGATTTGGTGTCTCCGATGCTTTTACCGCCGGGAGCTCCTTTTCAACTGCCGGAGAAGCAAAGTTAGGCCAAATGATTTTGAAATGACCCGAAACTTCTTGTGTACTCCTCTTTTGGCTGTCTTGAAAGATCTTGCAGTTTTTATTTGATTCTGACAAGATTTGCTTTTTTGGAAGTAGCATTGCCTATTTATGGCAGGTTGCGACTTCATGTAGCTCTTTGGACCTTGAGGAGGCAAAGTGACTTTTTTGGTGTCAACAAATGCCCCCTCGAGGTACAGCGATGAGTTGCTTAACTTTTGTAGTCGATGTGCCTCGAAGAGATTTGGTGAAGGAGAGCTTGTGACTGGACCAAGAGTCTTTGAGCAGTCTTTCTTTTTGGTATTTGTAGCCTTTTGAGCTTCCAGGGGAATTTTATGGTAGTGAAAGGGATCACGTACCATCTCGAGGCAAAGTTTTGAAGATGACATCAGGGATGTGGATTTGGGTTTTGACCTTGTGACCTAACAGGCTGTATGTGGCAGGTTAGGGGGTCGGGTTTGGTTTTGACCGTGTGACCCAACAAGCTGTATGTGGAATGTTGGGGGATCAGTTTTGGTTTAGATCTTGTGACCTAACAGGCTGTATGTGGCAAGTTAGGGGATCAGGTTTTGGTTTTTTGTTTTGGTCTTGTGACCTAACAGGCTGTATGTGGCAAGTTAGGGGACCAGGATTTGGTTTGGATTTTTGTGGAATGTCAATTTCAAGATTTTGGCTCAATTTGGTAGATGAGGCTGAATGGTTTGATTTTTGGAAGCTCATGGGGCTTGGATTTTTCTTTGTATGGTCCAATCAACTCAAAAGAGGCATAGAACCATTTTTGTATGCTCTTGGTAAGAGGGATTTCTCTTTGACTAAAAGCCCAATTTTTTTTTATAGTGCCTAGATGGTCAAACCTGGCTCATATGGGCTAACCCATGGGACCTTAAGCTTTTGAAATGGCTTAGATCTCATATGGTGTCATTTTTGTAAAGAATATCCAAAAATATCTCATTTGGATAAAGAATATCTAAGAATATCTTTACTTGGAGAGAATCTCTCATGATCCCTTTATTTTGGGATAGGATATCTCAAGATATCTTTCTTTTGGAAAGAGTCCGTCATTGATTCTATCTTTTGGGAGAAAATCTCTCATTGATTTCTTTTTGGGAGAGAATCCCTCAAGATATCTTTCTTTTGGGAAAGAATCTTTCTAATCTCTTTCTTTTGGTAAGGTTACTAATTAGTAACACTTACCTTTTTCTTCTTTCCTTCTTTGGTTTGCTCTCTTCTATAAAAGCAAGGAGGAGGTTGGATCTCTTGCTCTTATTACTTTCTTTTGCAATAATCTTAAGAGGGCTTCAAGACCAAGAGTTCTTCTTCTTCAAGATCTTCAAGACTTTTCTTCTTCTTCTCCATCAATGGCTTCAAGAAAGTTCCCTTTTTCAAGAAAACCCCATTGTAGGAAAAAAAAGTTTTTTTTTTTTTTGTTTCTTTCTTTTCTTTTCTCCTTTTTTTTTTCTTTCACGTGTTTGCTTCTTTTTTTTTCACACGTTTTCTTCTCCTTTTTTTTTGCTTTCTTTTCTTTTCTTTTCTTTTTTTTTGTTTTGTTTTTTTTTTTGTTTGTGGGCCGTACGGACAGATCCGTACGGATCTGGCCGTACAGCCACGTGGCCAGTGGGCCATCTCCCTTTTTTTTCTTCTTTTTTTTCTCTTTTTTTTTTGTTTTGTTTTCTTTCCCCTTCTTTTTTTTTCCTTTTTCTTTTGAGAAAGTTTCTTTTCTTTTTTTTTTTGCTCATCATGATAATGCATTTTTTTTGGCAAACCTAGATGTTCATGCATACATTCATTTGTAAATTAAATTTGTAGCATGATGTGATAGCATACCTGAAAGTTTTCGCAATTTTGGGAATTTGGAGCTCGCAGCAATGTTGAGCCCTTCCTAATTTTGCGGAGACTTTGAGGTTTCGAAAGTTTGGAGTTTCGGAGCTCGCAGTGATGTTGAGCCCATCTTCAAGCTTTCTATTTCTTTTGGGATAGTTCCTTTTCTTCGGAATTGCCCCGTCATCATGTCAAAATTTCGCTAGATTTTTTTTAACGAGATTCTGTCATTTTGATGTTTGATCTTTTTCTTTTCCATCCTTTTCAGGTGGTTCCTCCAGAACGAACAAGGGTAAAGAGCCTGCTACAAGCGTACCTCGTCCATCTGCTAGATCTTCTAATCCGGCCATTCAGCAGGCTTTTGAGAAGGTCCAGTATGTTGAGAGAAACCTGGAAGAGTGCGACTCCCTCAACAGAGATGAGATGAGGCAGCGACTGATCACCCTCAAGGGAGAGGAATTCTATAAGATCATGGTAAGCAGTCGTCCATGGGTGATGGAAGATCAGAGCTTTTTGCCCAAGCCTACCTTCTTCTTTGGTGATGCAGTCCCTGATGACATGACATACCAGAGGAGGTGTTTTCAGTTCTCTTTCACAGCAGATGGTGAGAAGAAGACTGTTGCTACCCGGTCGATGTTTGATCGCACCGTCTCGATTATGAGCCTTGACCCCACGTGCTCTAAGAGGGAAGATCCTCCAAGCTGGGTGAGAAGGACAAATGTAATCAAGACCGGGGTTTTTTTTGGCGGTTCTCCTGGATATACGGAGAGGTCGCCTACTGACATGGACCTGTTGATGCCATCCAGCGGGTACCAGGGCTCTGATTATCCGTCGGTCGATTTGAGACCGGTGGGCCTTGGCATTTTCAGCGGTGATGGCAGTAATTGGATCAAGCCTTTTCGACTCCGTGGCCGTTTCAATGCTGACTCCGAGTGGAAGTCATGGACTGATCGTGTCCTGCTGATTGGTGGCGCCGTTTTGAAGGAAGCCGGGATTTTTGATGCAGTCCGCGCCTTTAGGGAGGCCGTGATCTTTTCCGACGAGGCCTTCATGGCTATGCTGGAGTCATTCCTCCCACAAACCAATACCTTCGTTGTGACGAATGGTGAGATTGGTTTTTCTTTGAAGGAGCTGAGCGCCATTACTGGATTGCCCATCCTCGGCAAACTCTATGAGGAGTTTATGCCGATTGATAGCGTCCTCGAGGGGCAGTCTGAGGAGTTCAGGCTTCTGTACTTTCAGCTTGTCGCCTTCTTTTTTTTTTTAAGGAGAAGGGGTGTTTGAAAGTTAGATCCAGCAGTTGGAAGAGTTCTAGCTCTTCATTCCCCAACTTTTTTGATAGCAGGGAGTCTTCTGGTAGCGTGACCCAAGAAGCCGGGGCTTCAAAGAAGATCTTGGCCATGCAAGAAGAGTTGAGAGATTTCTGTGCCAGTACAAACGCCATATGTCCTGACATTGCACTGTGGAGAGATCTCGCTGTTTACCTCACTTATTGGCTTGGTGAGGCTATTTTTGTTGGAGGAGATGGAACGCACATCAGGCCGCATTGTATTTTTCCGGCTTGTCAGATGGCGTTTGGAGAGCAGGCTTGCTTTGGTGCCAGCTCTTTACTCCTACCTGTGTACCGAACTGCAGGCTGCTGCTTTTTTGGTTCGGCTTGGGCTTCCCATGAATAGGGTATTTTCAGCCCACATCTTTTATTCGTGGTATGTATACCACTGTCCTGGCTTCCACCGGCTGGGTGCTGCACAGGATGATGATCCTCTGATGATTCGACTGGCTAAGGGCAAAGCCGTGTCTGAATCACTTTTGTTTGCCCGTATGAGGATCCGACGGTTCAGGGACGTCGAGATGGGGCAGTCTTCAGTGAAGCTTTCTCCGGAGTTGCGGAAGAAAGCTTTTGATTTTGGTGCCTCCCGAGACTCTACCAGGGCAGGGTCGGGAAGGCATTATTCCTTGACAAACGCAGAGAGAGAGTGGCTTTTCAGCATACGTGTCGGCACGATGGTGTACCGTAGACATCTTTTCGTCGACATCCAGCCGTATGTACCCTCTCGCTTTGCTTTGCAGCTGGGCTTTTCTCAAGGCGTTGTTGGGGCGCCTTCAAGCATGGTGAAGCGCTTTGGAGGCTTACAGGACGGGAGAAATGCATGGGCTTTCTATAGTACTGAAGACACTACAGCCATGATTTCTTATCCTGTGTTGCTGACTTCCCGGACTGCCGGCTTTGCGAAGTGGTTCGCGGAGAGCTTTTCGGCATATCGGGGGCTTTCCAAGAAGGAGCTTGATGTGAAGCTGGCATTTGGAAAGGGCCTTGGAAAGTCGGATGGCGTCCGGCGAGAGGAAGTTTGGGCCTTCCTTTCTGGAGAGAAGCACAAGATAGGCTTTCTCGGTGACCAGGGCGTCATTGGTTCTGAAGCTGTTCGAGAAATACCTGATGAGGCTTTAGAGCAGCTAGAACAGGAGGAAGCCGAACTTGGCGCTTGGATGCTAGCGGCACAGAGGCAAGCTTTCGTGGAGTCTACTGGCAAGAGTAGACCATCCAGTGAGGAGTCAAGTGGGAAATCTGACTCTGACAGCGGGGCAGGTTCCTCTAAGAAGCGAGCCCGCCGAGGTAAGAGGGGGAGGAGTCATCATCGCAGCAAGGGGCAGCATGAGGACTCTCCTGACTTGGAAGTTCCTCTTAGTATCAATGAGGATGTGCCAGTGGATGCTGACGAGCCTCCAGAGAAGAGAAGCCGAGAAGAAGAGACCGTCGGTGAAGGTATGATTCTTCCTTTTTCTCTTTCCATTTGTTTTCATGGGATTTTTCCATGTTCTGATTTGCTTCTTGTTTCTGCTCTTCTTTTTTTTTTTAGCAGAGGAAGACTTGGTGATGCCTGAGGTTCCAACCGAGGAGGTGGTGACGGATCCTGTGGGGCACCTGAAGAAGAACTGAGGGACTCTATAGTGAATCCAGAATCTCCAATTGGTATAACTTCTTTTGCTTTTTTTTTTTTGTATTGCTTGTGAACACTTTCTTTCTTTTGTTATCCCTACGCTCACTTGAATCTTTTTGTGATAAAAGTAATTGCTAAATGGGATGCTTTTTCTTTGTTTTGTTATCCCTACGCTCACTTGAATCTTTTTGTGATAAAAGTAATTGCTAAATGAGATTTGATCAAAAGCTTGTCATTTTGTGAAAATCTTTTGTCAAATGATCGTTTTGGCATGGAAGCCAGGTTTTTGCTTGTGGCATGGAAGCCAATTTTGGCATGAGAGCCAGCTTTTCTTGTGGCATTGATAGCCGAGTTTTTTTTTTTGTGGCATCTATAGCCAGTTTTGGTGGCATTGATAGCCGGTTTGTGGCATTTATAGCCTGTTTTGATGGCATTTATAGCCGGGTTTTTTTTTGAAAGCCAAGTTTTTGGTTTGTGGCATTGATAGCCGGTTTTGTTTTGGTGGCATTTATAGCCTGTTTGTTTTGTGGCATTGATAACCGGTTTGTGGCATTTATAGCCAGTTTGTGGCATTTATAGCCGGTTTTGGTGGCATCTATAGCCTGTTTTGTGGCATCTATAGCCGATTTGGTTTTCAAAAATACAAGTATCGACTAAAAGTCGCCTCCCTGCTGAATGTTCTTGCAAGTATCGATGGAATGTCGCATCCTTGCTCATTCGGTTGCGAGTATCGATGGAATGTCGCATCCTCGCGGATTTGGGTGCAGGTATCGATGGAATGTCGCATCCTTGCTTTTCAAAAATTTTGGTTTTGCGGGTACTGACTTGATGTCGTTTCCCCACGATTTTTGAAATTTGTGGTTTTCTCGAACCTTTGGGTTATGGATATCAACCGAAATGTTGCGTCTCCATTTTTTTTTTTTTTAGGTTTTTTCGAACGTTTGAAATTTGGGTTGTGGATATCAACTGAAATGTGCATCTCCACGGTTTTGGATTTTGCAAGTATCGACGAAATGTCGCTTCCCTGCGATTTTTGGAAGTGTCGAACATGGTTCATATGCTTCCGATTTGTGCGAGTATCGACTAAACGTCGCTTCCCCGCGGCTTTTTGAAAAACCAATTTTTTTTTGTTTAAAGACACGAGGGTCATAAGTTTTGACCTAAAACCATTTAGGCGGTAAAAGGTAGGGTGGACTAGGGTGGAAATCCCTGAATCCGGATTTTATTTCAAACCATGAATTTTGAGTTCAAGGGTTGAAAATTTTGGTCAAGTTAGGGAAAGGTTCCTAAACTTGGGTCTTTTTTTTTTGAACAATGAAACAATGGAAGTAAACATTGTTTTAAATTTCTAGAAATTTCAACATTTGATATGAAAATTCTAAAAAAGGATGGGTTTAGCGAGCGTGTACCTGGAAACCGGTTTTGGTCGTACAGGCATTGCTCTTACCCAGTTGGGTAAGTCTTCAAGGGTAGTACCGCTTTAAGAACTTGCCATTGATGGGCAGCATACATCTGTCACCTTCCATGTTTAGGAGTGCGTATGCGCCGTTGGAGAAAACCTTGTCGATGACGTAGGGTCCCTCCCATTTTGGCTCAAATTTGCCTTTGGACTTGTGAGCGAAGACCATTGGTCTTTTTACCGCAAGAACCAAGTCACTCTTTTTGTAGGCGCGTTGCCTGACCTTTTTATCGAAAGATCATGCCATGCGTGCTTGGTAAAGTTCAATGCTTTGTTGAGCTTCGAGCCGTCTCTGATCGAGATTGTCCAGCTCATAGAGTCGCAATTCGACATTGCTTTCTTGAGTCATGTCATTTTGCAAGGATACCCTCAAGGAAGGAATTTGTACTTCCAAGGGTACGACAGCTTCGCATCCATAGACCAAGGAGAATGGTGTGCTATGGGTTGGTCCTCGAACGGTGGTTCGATAGGCCCACAAAGCTTCAGACATTTTGTCGCTCCAGTCTCTTTTGTGACTAGAGACCATTTTTTTTGAGGATTTTGCAGAGTGTCTTGTTGAAAGCTTCTGCTAATCCGTTTGCTGCCGGATTGTATGGAGTCGAAGGACAGCTTTGGATTTTATATTTGTCGCAGAACCTGTAGAATCGATGATCCCGGAATTGTGGTCCGTTATCATGGACAAATCTTTTAGGTATGCCGAAACGACAAATGATGTTGGCGCGCAGGAACTGAAGGACTGATGAGGTCTTCATTTCGTTAAACGCAAATGCTTCTGACCACTTGGAGAAATAATCCGTAGCGGCGAAGATGAAGCGATGACCTTTGCTCGAAGGGGGAGAAATAGGACCTATGATGTCCATACCCCATGCTTCGAAAGGCCATGAAATTGCTGTAGGATGCAGCCATTCTGGAGGCATGTGAATGTAATCTCCATGAACTTGGCATTGTTGGCAGCGCTTAGCAAATTGCATTGCGTCAGCTACCATGGTAGGCCAGTAATAACCTAACCTTTTTATCTAATCATAGAGCTTGGGATCAGCCTGATGAGCTCCGCAAAGACCAGCATGAACTTCTTTGAGTGTTTCTTCAGCCTCTTGTTGTGACAAGCAAGCGTAGAAGTATTCCGTTGAAGGATTTCCTGTAAAGGATTTTTGAAGGAATATCCAAATGAAAGCTTGGGGTTCGCCTTTGGGTGCTTACCCGTTCTTTTGGATCTTCAGGTAGGATTCCGAATAATGTAATCAATGAACGGATCCCTCCAGTCGCCGATTGAAGTCTGAAGGATTGAAATCCGACTTCCAACCACTTGGTGGCATTCAGCAACAGCTTGGTGTGTGTTAAGAGGAGGAAGGATTCTTCTTTCGCACACTGTGATTTGCATGTTTTCCCCTTTCTGGATTGCCATGGATGCGGCAAGTCCAGCTAGGGCATCTGCACGTATGTTTTCACCTCTACGAATGTGGGTGATGTGACAGATGTCAAACTTTTGCAGAAGTGATTGTGCCTTGTTGTAGTAAGGCAGCAGATCTGGCTTCCTGACTTCAAATTTCTGATTCATCTCGTTGACGATCAGTTGAGAGTCTCCAAAGACTTCCAGCATGGTGATACCGGATTCGATGGCGAGTTCCAATCCTAAGATCAGAGCTTGATATTCAGCTGCATTGTTGTGCATGGTTCCAGTAGCGAGAAAGCGTGTGGAATCATGTATTTGTCGGGGCTAACAAAGAGGATGCCAACTCTCGAGATCAGCTGTCTTTTTTTCATTTGTCCTGGTTGCACCGTCAAAGTACATGTCCCAGGAGGCACTTTGTGAGAAAGTCTCCACATTGTAGACTGGTTCGTCTGGGAGATCATCTCTGAGCGGAGAATCTTTAGGCAATGGATGCTCTGCGAGGAAGTCCGCTAGAGCTTGCCCTTTGATTGCTTTTTGTGGTACATACCTAATATCAAATTGTGACAGAAGGATGGACCATTTTGCCAGTCGAGCATTGAGAGAACCTGCCTTTGTGACAAGGACCTTCAAGAGGTTGACCCTCGAGACCAGGTAGACTGTATTGGAAAGCAAGTAGTGACGCAGCTTTTGTACGGCGAACATCACTGCAAGACATTCTTTTTCGACTGGAGAGTAGCGATGCTCTGCACCTATTAGCATGCGGCTGAGGTAATATAGAGCAGCTTCTTTTCTCTGATCATTTTCTTGCGCAAGCGGAGCTCCCAAAGAGTGATCAAGGGCTCTTGTGTACAAGATGAATGGTTTTCCAGTGGTAGGAGCAACTAACACTGGAGGTTTTGTCAGGTATGACTTGATGTCTTGGAAAGCAGCTTCACAGTCAGCATCCCAGACAAAGTTTACACCTTTTTTCATCAACCGGGAGAATGGACGGCATTTCCCCGAAAGATTGGAGATGAACCGTCTGATGTAGGCCAATCTCCCTTGAAGCCCTTTGAGTTCTTTCAAGGTTCTTGGAGAGGGCATTTCTAGAATGGCTTTGACTTTTATGGGGTCAAGCTCTATTCCAGCTTTCCGAACTAAGAATCCGAGGAACTTACCCGACGAGACGCCGAAGAAGCATTTCAAAGGATTCATTCGCAGTTTGTGTTTGCGAAGCCGGAGGAAGACTTCTCGAAGGTCTTTGAGATGATCTTCTTTTCTTTTGCTTTTGACGGCGAGGTCATCAACGTAACATTCAACCGTCTTGTGCTGCATATCTTGGAATATTTTCATCATAGCCCTCTGATATGTGGCACCAGCATTTTTCAGGCCAAATGGCATGACAGTGTAGCAATACACGCCAAATGGGGTCCGAAAGGATGTATGTTTTTCATCTTCAGGATGCATCTTTATCTGATTGTAGCCAGAGAAACCATCCATGAATGTCATTCGCTCGAATCCACAGGTATTATCAATCATTACCACTGGTATGGGGAGCGGGAATTCATCTTTTGGGCATGCGCCATTCAGGTCTCTATAGTCAATACAGACCCTGATCTGCCCATTTTTCTTTGTCACGGGGACAATGTTGGCCAACCATTCAGGATGTTGTTCCTCACGGATGAAGCCGACGCTTTTGAGTTTCTGAACTTCTTGTTCAATTTTATCCATCACATCTGGACGGAATCTTCTTTAGCCTTGCTTGACAGGCTTGATGTCTTCTTGAAGATTGAGTTTGTGAACCACTATTTTGGGGTCTAAGCCAGGCATTTCAGCGTAAGACCATGCAAAGCAATCGACGAACTCACGAAGAAAGGTGATATACTCGGGTAACTCATCATCCTTTATATTCTTGCTTATGAATACAGGACGTGGGTTATCTGGTGTTCCCAAGTCTATCTTTTGAACAGGATCTTCTGTTGGAAGGTTCGAAGGTGGTTCCTACACAATATTTTCGGAGGCTTCCAGCTCAACGAAACCTTCTGGGGTTTCAAGGGCATTTCCAGACCAAGGTTTTGTTCCTTTCCACGGGTCTTCTTGATCGGTAATTTTCCCAAGGCTTGCTATGAGATGATCCCAATTGCCTGTTGAAACCGGGTTGAAGTAGGCTACTTCTTTTGGAGATGAGGGTTCTTCTGGGTCAGAAGACCACACGTCTGTGCCTTCGGACAACTCCTCTTCATTTTCGGAGAAATTATGCCAATTGGATGAGCTTCCTGGATCTTTGTCAGGTGACTCATCAAAGAGATATCCAGGGAGATCGATGTCTTCATGGACTTGAGAAGTTGAGGCTTGGTCAGTATATTGACTTTTAAGCCTTTGTGTCAACTGTCTCAGGGGAGTGTCGGGATCATACTCTAACCCGTGTGAAGATTTTTCTACATAGCCGTAGAGTCTCCAATCTTCCAGCTGGCTTTTGGTCAAGACGGGCCCCAATGGCGTGAGAATACCGCGTCCTTCTCCCAAACCGACTGGGTTTTGAGCGTCATAGCCCATTTTCTTCATAATAGCTTGTGCCACAAAACTGTATAAGAATAGTTGAGGCATACCTTTATTTTGGAAAGGTTCAAGCATGGAGTTTGATGAAGAAGCATCCGATCTATGGAAGAAGATCGGCTTTTCCTTTGTTGAAGTTGCTGGAACAACGAAGGAAGCTGACGTAGGATCTTCTATGTCAGAAGTTATCTCCATTGGAGTGAGAGCAGGCTGAACTTGCTGAGTGTCAGCTTGGCTTGACGATGTGTCGTCTTCTGGCTCTGAATCCGAATCCGTGTCTTGCATGATAGACACGAAAGAGACAACAAATTTGCCCCCAGGCTTTTGCTTTGCCTTCTTCACTTTAGTTGTGATGACCAAAGGTTTTGAAGGTTTGAGGGAGATGATGAAGGGAGTTTGAATGCTCTCTTCAGATTTACCGGATGGTTTGCTTTCTTCCGGTGATTGTTGAGGAGCTTTGCCTTTATCTTTCTGGAGATTTTCGGCAAAGGATGCTGTGTGCTTCTCCTCTTCTTCTTTTTCACCTTCATACATCTGTGAGTCTGCAAAGTGGACTTCTTTACCTTTGAAGGGTTTTCTGTCCGCAAAGACTCGATGTATCATGCCGTCGTCGCCAACAAACTTGATGCATTGATGTAGAGTTGAAGGGACAACACCATTCTTGTGGATCCAAGGGCGTTCGAGAAGGATGTTGTAGCATGAAGGATTTTTTATTGCATACACTGTGACCTCAGAGATAAGATCACCGATTTGCAACTTGAACCTGATTTTGCCGATAGGCCTTTGAGTACTCCCATCGTATCCAAAGATAGATACAGATGTATGGCTCAGCTTGCTGGGTGGGATGCCCAACTCTTCAAGAGCCGAAGTGGAGATGAGGTTGAGTGTAGAACCTGGGTCGATCTGAACTCTGTGCATAGGCATTTCCTTGATATACCCTGTGAAGTACAGGGGTCGGTTATGCCTTGTTTCGCCAAGTAGGAGGTCGTCCTTTGTGAAGGCGATGGTTGCACTGGCTGATTTTTTAACCGAGAGGCATTGAATGCATGATCCCTCAGTTTTCTTCTTTTCTCCCTTTGAGGAGGCTTCTGAGTTTTTGACCCGGTAATCCATTTCAATTTAGAGGACTTGCGGGGCATGTTTGTCGACATCCTCATTCAGCTTTTGTAATTCTGAGATGAGATTATCACGAGTGTGCGGAGACATTCGCAACAAATCTAGGATGTGCAGACGTGCAGGTATGTGCTTGAAGTGTTCAATCAAGTCATACTTGAAAGCCTCCTTAGGGCCTGCATGTTCATCATTGTTGCCACTAGGGGCGTTTACAACATCTTTTCCCGAAGGATTTACATATGTAAATGAAGATTGGTTGTAATTTTTGTGGTAGTCCCGGCCAGAGCGGGTGCCTCTACCAACTTCGAGAGCTTCTTGAGAAGGGTCTTCGTTTGGAAGATTGTCTTCAGGATCAAGAGGCTGTCGTTTTTCATTTGCTGAGGATGAATCAGCAGCAGAGTTGCCATCCTCAGTGATCGTGTTGCACGGAGCATTTTCCGGGAACAAGTCCTGAACAGCATCCAGCAACCTTTCTTCTTTATTGACCAATTCATCGTCCCAAGCATCAATAACTGGGAATTCTTCAGTCAGGAAGGGTGTGAACTTTGAAGTCACAGTCTCAGGAGAAGAAACCTGAGAGGGTGTCATCTCAGTGAAAGTCACGTGAGACGAGGTGGCTTCAGAAGATACATTGCTAGGCGTCGCCGGAGTGTAAGTGCTCTCATCAGACGATGCTTCGGAAGAGCTATAATCCCGAATTATCACATTACAGGAAGCTCTGACGGGAGACGTCGCCTGATCGGAGTCAGACTCATCCTCGGATGTAAGAGGATCGTCTATCCAGCAATTTTCTCCATTTTCAGGAGTTAAGGGAGGATGTACCTGATGGTCTTCAGGGACTTCAGGCTCTGGATTGCGAGGAGGCTCGTTGACGCGGTCTTGCTCTTGTTTTAGAGCGAGATGCTGCAAGATCCTTGCATATTCTTCAAGATCAGGCATGGGAGCCAAATCTTCTTCTTCATCGACTATTTGTGGCTCAACATTGTTGATTTCCACTGGAGCAATGAGGGGTGCTGGGTCAGCAGCATTTTCTTGTACAGCTTCTTGGTCTTCTTCATTATCAGACCAGGATCCTTGTGGCTGCAGGGGGTTATACCAGATTACTGGCATAAGATGAGATTCAGGAACCCATTCTTCGTCGCAGAGATATTCTCCTGTTTCAAGGGACTCCTCCCACTCATCTATGTAGATGGGTTCGAATCCATCATCGGTGTCGCTGGACTCGTATCCATCAATGGAGAATCCAACTACCGAATTGCAAGAGTATGATGCCTCCTGCATGGGTTCTTTGAATTGAGGTGGCATGAAGTCACTGAGAGTGAATTTTCTTACCGCCTTTGAAGTCTCTGGAAGGGATGTTTTTGTTGCCTCCAGTGAAGTGGTAGAGGAAGCCTTTGCCTTTTCTTTGACTTCTTGTTTTGGCTGGGTCTTCTCTTGCCGTTTGAGCTTGAGGAGATGTTTCCTAGCCTGCCTTCGCTGTTGAGCTGTAGGCTTTGTTTTCACGACCTCCCAATTTTCATCTTCCAGGAGATCGGGATGTACCCATATGGGTTGTCCGTCTGGTGTCGGGTAAGGAACCAGTTCCTCGGACGCTTGGATTGAGTTTATTACCTTGAAGGAAGTAGTGATCTTCTTCTTCGGTGATTTTGATGTTTGTCCACATGTCACCATGTTGACGGAGGCAGGCCCATAGTTTTTGTCAAAGGTGATGACTCCGTTTTTCCACATCTCGTTTATTTTCTCCCTCACAACGAAGCATTGATTGAGAGGATGCGAGATCATCTGGTGGTATGGACAGTACCGAGGATCGTTGGTTTTGCCAACATCACCCGGTCTTTTTGGTTCAGGCAAGGTGAGCTTGTCGTTTGCCACAAGAGCCCCGAAGATTTCATCAACATCTTCATCAAACGGGTATTTCTTCTCTACTCGTTCTTTGAAGGCATCTGAGAGTTCAGGTCTCTTACCCGCAGCTTTGTTTTCAGCTTTCTTTGGTGGCTAAGGAGCTGACTTGGTCTGCACATTGAGGACCTCTTTTTTCTTTGGTTTAGAGGTTGCAATGGCGGTTGGCTCTTTTCTTGATGATTTCTGACTGTTGAGGTCTTTAATCACCGTTTCAGCTTCCATGGAAGCTTCTAGGAGTTCTCCCAGGTTTTTTGATTTGTTGCCGATGATCATGGAGCGGATTCTAGCCCTCATGTTGTTTCGGCAGATGTCGACTAGCGACGCTTGTTGCAATACATCTGAGCAATTGTATGCCATTGCTTTCCACTTGTGAATGAAGTCATATGTTGATTCATTCTCCCCCTGTTTTAGGCTGCACAGCTGAGCCATAGTAGCGGGATGATCTTCACCTTTGAAGTGAGTCAGGAAGCGTGTCTCTAGCATGGCCCAGTTTTGAATTGAGTCCTCCGGCAGAGTGGAGTACCAATCGAAGGCCGTACCTTTTAGGGTACTTGCAAAGAGGCGGATCTTGAGTGCATCTTGATCCGCGATAGCTCCCGTCAGGATTTTGAAGTGGATGACGTGCTGTCTGGCTGATCCTTTCCCCGTATATGTTTGGAGAGTATGATGCTTGAATTTGGTGGGGAACGGGACCGAGTCCATCCATAAGGGATATGGTGGCTTGATCCCATGCTCCTTGAGTATATCCTCTTCTTTTCCTTTGGCGAGGATACTGTCTACGTCCTTTTTGGTAAGGGCGCGTGACTCATTTTCTTCTTCATTTACCTCGTCGTTTTGATGATTCGGAGGAGGTTTATTGTTCGCCTGATTTTGGAAGGCGAGGAGAAGGTTTTCCATCAGAGTTTCAATCCTCTGCTGGCCCTGTTCCAACTGCTGGATGCGGGTGATCGCATCGTCTGGAGGTGGATTGCGGGGTGGTGGCTCAGAATTTGTAGCCAAGACGTTCATCCTTCGTGATTCGAACGAAGAAACTATCCTGGTGACTGAGCTGGGGCTCATTCTTTTTGAAGAAGAGCTTGAGGAAGGATCGCTTTGCTGTCCTTTGCTTGAAGGAGCAGGGGATTCTTCTGAATGTCTTCTTGTCTTTGAGACGCTGCGGGTCATCGGACGTCGGACATGGATTTTTGTTGCTGATTTTTGGCGCCTTCTGGTTTTTCCAACCATATGGACGGCAGCAACTTGGTTGGGTCTTTCTTTTTCGACCCATTTGGGAGAGACTTGAAGTGTAGGAGACTGGGTCCTTTGCTTCTCTAGTCTCTTTTGCCGATACGACGCGCGGCGGCGTATGCGACGAGCAATTTGAGCTTCGGTCAGCTCTGGCTGGGCTTTGACGATGAAGGATGTGCTCCCGGGCGCAGCAGCCGAGCCTGTCTTCTTTGTAGCTGGGCAAGGACAGGATGCGAACCCTGTCCTTCGCCTGTTGCAGCGAAGCTTTGAATTTCTCAAGTTCGGCCCCTGTAGAGATGAAGGGTCGAACTATAGGTTTGTAGGCCTTAGCAGGCGCTTGCAGAGGCCTTGTGATGCATGACTTGATTTTGGGCTTGTAGGAACAGGCCAGCTTATGCTGGGTTGACTTGGGAGTCAGGTTGGGGATAGGTCTCTCCTCTTTCATGTAGGCAAGAGGGTAGAACTGGTTCTCCTTGAGTGGGGCCAGGAATGCTGGCTTAGTGGATGTTTGGGACCTTCTCTGTTTTGGTGAAGGTCTTGGGGACCAAGTCTTGAGATAGACCTGGTTGCTTGCAGGTTGAGGCTTCGTGGGGCTGCCAAGGGCTTCAGGCCTTCTGGTGCTCGCCTTTGGTGTCACGGTAGTGACACGTTGAGAGGCGAGTTTTTGCTTCTTGGAGGGAGCAGTTTGTTCCTCGGGAAGTGGGAATGGTCCCAGCGTCCCAAAGACGATAGTCCGGGGAGTCGAGGTCGACCCGGAGTTCAGAGAGTTGCCGAGGGAGTTGACGCTTCGGCAGCTGATGGGGCGCTTGTAGGTGCGCACAGTTTGCTTCTGTTGAAGCATGAGTTGGTGCTTGCTCTCGTCGAAAGTAATGGTAAGCGACGCTGCCATTGTTAGTTTTCGAAAAATTTCTGAAACAAGACCACATCCATTAATAAACAAAAGAATATAATGATCATGAATGGGAAGTTCTACGGTTTTGTCTATTCAAATTGCTCGAGGGAGATGACCCAAGCAATATGAGGAAGGCAAAATGCCATAGAGGATACAATTGTTCTGATCGCAGGTATGGTAAGCCCAGAATGAGCGTCCCAGTGACTGCTAGAAGCAATTGTGAACTTAAATTCGACTCATCGAGAAGCAAAGCTTGCTCGAGATAAGAAGAATATAAAGTTAGAGTTACAAATGTGCCGGTCGCAATACAGTAGACCCTGAAAGGGCGTACTAGTACCGCTAGACACAAATGTTTTGAAACCGCATCCATGAGATGAGATTCTCTGTTTTGAAAGGTCAAAATTGGATTCTTCAAAGAGAGTAGATGGTATTCCAATCTGAACACGGGCTCAGCGATTTCCGCGAGCGCCAGTGCTCAGAAAGAAATGAACCATGATTTCTCGGATCTGAATCCAAAAATGACGAGTTTTTTTTTTAAAGGCCAATATCGGGTTCATCAAAGAAAGCAAAAGGCACTCCAATCTAAACACGGGCTCAGCGATTTCCGCGAGCGCCAGTGCTCAGAAAGGAGAAAACCAAGATTTCTCCAATCTAAACCCAAAATGGCGGAAGTTTTTTTTTTTTTGAAGATTTTTTTTAATAAAAATCTTTTTTTTTATTTTTTTTCTTTTTTTATTTTTTATTTTAAATTTTTAAATTTTTTTTTTAAATTTTTATTTTTTCTTATTTATTTAAAAGACGAGAGAGTACACATAGACCTCCTAACCCGGTCTTATGAAATCTTGATTGATAGAATTGCCCCCAGGTAAGGGTAGGATTACTTAATGAACCCATTTGGAGGACCCTTGCCTAGAACAGTCAAGCTGTCTCCACACTCTGGACAAGGCTTTTCTTTGAATCAACCATGATCAAAGAACACAGTTGGTTTAACCTTAGTGGTCTATGTCTTTTTTTTTAAAATTATTTTTATTTTATTATATTTTTTTTAATGAACTCATCGAAGAGAAACGATGGCCCAAAACCTTAGTCGAACAGGCTCAACATTTCTGCAAGCGCGATGAACGATAGGAACGGATCAAGGTTTCTCGATTTTGAATCCAAAATGAGAAATCTAAATTTTTTTATTATTTTTTATTATTTTTTTAGATCTTTAATGAACTCATCGAAGAGAAACGATGACCCAATCCCCGATCCGAACACGGTCTCAGCAATTTCCGTAAGCGCCAGTGCCCAGAAGGGAGAGGATCAAAGTTTCTCAATTTTGAATCCAAACTGAAAAATCTGATTTTTTTTATTTTTATTTTTTTACTTTTTTTTTAAAAGAGAAAGAGTGGAAATAAATTCAAAGAATTAAAAATTTCCAAAAAATCTCATCTCATTTTTTTTAGATGCGGAATCCAACATGGCCACCAACCAAAAGTAGCCAAAGAATCAAGAAAAGAAGTACAAGCATAGAGCAATAGATATGATATGCAAATATTTCATTTCTAGCATCGTGTTCTCAAATGAACGAGTCCCACCGGGTGTGCCAGCTTGATGGACCGCGCTCCTGCCTGGGTTCCTACCGAGGTCGGCGGACGTGGGAGTCCGTCGGGTCCGACCCTTTCGTGACCGGGGGGCAGGGGCGTGCATCAATATTTTTTTGTGTGGGTGTGCCAGATTTTCTATTTTACTTGGAATTGCAAGTGGTGATCCGGAGATCAACCTTCGCAAGTAAAAAGGAAATCAACTTCTTTCAAGTTTTCCATTGCACATATATTTAAGAAAAGAGACATTTTCTTGATTTGCCGTGAAAGGCGATTTTTTTTTTTGCACTTATAGCCGATTTTGGCGTTTATAGCCGATTTACAATTCTTATCAATAATGAAAGACAAGAGTTGTGATTTTTGTATCTTTTAAAAAAATACAAACTACAATGAAAAGCAAGAAAAGGAGGATCTAACTTCTCAGGAGATTGTGGGGGACTCGTTCAGATTGACGGTCGCAAGCCATATGTGGGCTTCGCCATCATCCATGCAGATGAGAACAGAGGATGCTATTGATTCGCTTGGCTTGGCTATAACCTCGGGTTTTTAGAGGACAAAGACCAAAAGGATGTCCTATGTCCAATAAAAAACCAAGTAGATGGGCTGAAAAGTCACGTCTAAGCCGTTGGAGGCAGAAGGAGAAGGCAAGGACCTTGGGGGGGTACCCCCAAGGGACTTTTGTCACCTTATTGCGGTGGTCGGTGTAGAACTTCCGCATAGTTTTCTCTCTTTTTCCTTCTCTGGATTTCTGTGCTTGTTTTCTGATTTCTGTCTGCTGTCTCTGTGCTTTTTTCCGATCTGGATTTCTTTGGAATGCTCTCCTATTTATAGGCTTTTAGGTAGCCATTTAGGAGGGTTTATGAGCCTTAATTGTCATAAAGCTACATAAAGGGAGGAGTTACAAGATTGAATTCCTTATTTTTTAACTCCTTTTTCTTGGCTTCTGATTGGCCGGAGGAGATTGAGGGCATTTAATCGCCTTTAATCGCCATGATGGGAGGAGTTTCATGGGTTAAATGCCATGAATCTCTTGACTTGTAACTCCCGGATGCTTGCTTCTGATTGTGCCGTCCAAAGAAATGGATTAATGACTGCAATAAAGCTAGTCAATTAATCGCATTAAGTGGTCGCCGAGCAGTTGAAGAGTCGCGGGCCGTGCCGCGTCTTTTGGGATTCTTCTGGCGATGATCATCGATGGATTTTCATGTAGATCGACATCGGATAACCATGTAACTTTAGGTGTTGGTTGCCAACAGCGGGTCGGTGCCATCTGTCCAGTCGATTTCTCAATCAGTCGGGTAGAAAGCACACCTTTTTTGGTTGACCGGGTGGCGATCAATGTTGTTTCCGATACTCTTGATGATTGACCCGTGTTTTTGACGGATGTCAGAGGGTTTGGTGTCTCAAAAGTATGAATTTTGGAAAGTACCAGAGGCTGGACGCTTCGAATCGCGAAAAAATGGCGAAAACCGAGGTTTCCGGGGCCTTCCCGGCGATCCCGGGCTCCAGGGTCGCCGGCGACCCTGGCCCAGGGTTGCAGGGGTCTGCGACCCTGGGGGGGTTTTCCCCCTTTTGTCCCGTTTTGTGTCCGTTTTTGCTGTTTTTCGATTCTTTTTTCTTCTGTATTTTTCCTTGACATTTTTGATCATTTTTTGGCCTGATTTCCCTGTAGAAAACTTGATGAGAATCCTTGCATTTTGGTTTGCAAAGTTTCCAATTTTCTGAGAAAGCCGAAAACTTTGTCGCGCAGAGCTGCCGATTTTCCGTCAGAAGTTGAAACTGGGTTAAACGATGTCGGAATGACCTGAAATTTGGTGTGAAGCCTTCTGAACAATAAATAAGACCAACCATAGGCTTTTGTTTGAGTTTTAAAGCCGTTTGGGGTCCTATTACCAGTAGACTTGCTTTTGTCGCGATGAAGATGTCGCGGCTTGATGTGCGGTCAACCGATGTCCGATTGACTTGAAATTTGACAGGGAACCTATTGGAGTCATTTTAAGGGTTGATGTATGGTCAAACGTTGTCCGTTTGACTCGAAACTTGACGTGGAGCCTTTTGGATGTATTTTGAGACCATCCATCGGCTCTGATCGAAGATTTGGTGTCTCCGATGCTTTTACCGCCGGGAGCTCCTTTTCAGCTGCCGGAGAAGCAAAGTTAGGCCAAATGATTTTGAAATTACCCGAAACTTCTTGTGTACTCCTCTTTAGGCTGTCTTGAAAGATCTTGCAGTTTTTATTTGATTCTGACAAGATTTGCTTTTTTGGAAGTAGCATTGCCTATTTATGGCAGGTTGCGACTTCATGTAGCTCTTTGGACCTTGAGGAGGCAAAGTGACTTTTTTGGTGTCAACATGTCGTTCCCTCTGATCGCCGTGATCGAGGGCGGGGTCAGATTTCCTCTGCACCCCTTGCTTAGGGCCTGCCTTCGTACCTGGTCCATTACCCCGTGCCAGCTGATGCCCAATGGCTATAAGGTCATCATAGGCACGGCGAAGCTGAATGAGATTTTGGGGACCGATCTAGGTGTCCATGATATCGAGGATACCTACGATATCTGCAAGGCTGGGGAAAAGAAATACTATCTCCGGGTGAAGCCGCAGCGAAGAGGCTTCATCCTGGCCTTGGAGGATTCGAGTAAGAACGCCGAGGAAACCTTCTTCTGTGTGTCGGGGGACTGGGAGTTCGGCGCTGGTGAAAGCACGAGGCTGATGGTCCCACGTCGCCCCGGGGATGTCCCAAGTAAACATCGCTTCTTTTCTCTTACTCGCTTTGCTTGATCTCGATGATGCCGAGCTGACACTCTTATTGTCTGTTGTGCAGAGGCAGGCGCGAGGCGACGCCGAGCTGCGAGTGAAGGCTGGAGGAGGAACGTTGACGATGTCAATAAGGTAGAAAGATACAAGGGGCATGAGACCAGGTCGGCTTGGAAGCTGCTCGGGTATACGCCGAGGTACCGTGGTCACTACAGGAGGACCGGAGTAGCCGAGGTGGATGAGGCGCACCCTGATCGTCCTACCGTCTCCGTTGCCGTGCCTGCCGGGATCCCTTTGACCGATCCTGCTGCGAGCCGAACTGCGTCTGGCGCCGAGGCGTCCACCTCTAGTTCGGAGCCACCGAACCTGACGCAGATAGTGGACGCTTATTCGTCCGATCGGGAAGAGGATATGGAGGGAAGCTCAAGGGCGCCAGTTGTTAAGGATCTGGCGGCCAAGTTCAGGCAGAGGTCTTCCTCCTCTGCAACGCCATCTTCTGCCAGTACCTGCGCTGCTTCGGGCTCGGGGGGTGCTGGCGCCACTTCTGCTCCTGCTCCTGCTCCTGCTCCGAGCGAGGGAGTGCGGCGACGCTCGCCGGAGTGCCCGAGGGAGGGGTCCCCGCCTAGGAAGAAGTCCAAGGCGGGAGAGAAGGATTCGGGGGCTGAGCAGCCTCCGAAGGGCGAAACTCCTGCGCGGGCCCCCGGAGTCAAGGCTCCAACTGAGAAGAGTGTGCCGACCAGCAAGCCGACCGGCGGGGCGACCCGCGAGCTGACCATCTCGACAGGGCAAGGGTCTGGATCGGCTTCGGGACCTCGAACTGCCCCAGCGCCATGGAGACCGAGGATGGAGACGCAACCCGGTAAGCCTCTGAACTTCGAGGACCGGCTGATGGGGAATGCCGACGTCATCGGAGCTCTCGCCAAGGTCTGCGCTCTGCCGCGAGACATGGAGACGCACGAGAGGTTCGACAACGAGAGCCTGATGGTCTCGGCGATCCAGGCTAACCTTCTGGTAAGTGTCTTCAGCGCTGTTCTTCAAGTAATTTAGCTAGACTGCCCCGGTCTGACCCACTTTTTCCATTTGCAGAACGTGCAAAGGCTCCTGACCGTGATGGGGAGGAGTGACAGGAACGCCGCGAGGGTCGCTCAGCTGGAGTCTGAGAGGGAGAAACTGAAGAAGGAGCTAGAAGAGCAGAAGAAGGGAACGGAGAGCCTGAAGAAGACTAGCGCCGAAGAGGCTGCTCGGCTGGCGTCGGCTCTGGCTGATGTTGCCGAGCTCACGTCGAGAGCTGATCATCTGAAAGGTGAGGTCTGGGCAAGGAACAAGAGGACCGCCGAGCTAGAGTCGGAGCTGGCCAGATCGAAGTCTGAGCTGGCCGGGCGCGCTGAAAGAGAGAAGCTGAAGATGGTGAACGCCGAGCTGGAAAAGGAGAATGCCTCTCTTCTGTCCGAGGCCCAATCCGCTTTTTAAAATGGGGTGGACCACGCCACGGAGCTGTATGAGAAGCAGGTGGAGGAGATCACCTCCATTCTGTTCGAGGAAGGATGCCTGGCCGCACTGAGACGTGCGGGGGTCCCTGAAGACCACCCTGTCTATCGGGACCTGCCGAAGTACTCGGACCCGGCTCCTGAGCCGAGCCCCGCTCCTGCAGCTGAAAGTGCCCCAGTCGAAGCTCCTGCAGTCGTTCCTGCTCCAGACGATGCTCCAGTTGCCCCGGCCCCGAGCAATGCCCCGGTCGCCAGCGATGCTTCGACCGCGCCCCAAGGCGAGGCCTCTTCTGCCCTCGCTTCGGGTGAGGTACCGGTCGAAGCCTCTTCTGCCAGCGACGCTCCAAGCAAGGTCGCGGTCTCGGCCGATGCTGCTAGTCCATCAGACACGGTGATCGACCTGGTGGAGTCGCCGAAGCCGCAGTAGCCTTGCCTCTTTTTACTTTTTGGCCTGTCATATGTAATGCTTTCTCAGCCCTGTAATACCCTCTGTCATTAATGAAAAACGGGCTTCTTTACTTGTACATTTTTCTCTCTTTTTTCTCTTTTTCATTTCTGGATGTGCTATTGAATGGTATTGAATGCCTTTAATGTGACGCGTGACCCTCGAGGTAGAGAGAGTCGAACGGTCTTCATAACTGTCTGTGCCGATTCTCCGTATTCTGGAGACCATAAATAGCAGTAAGCATGGTGGTACGGCCGATGAGGGAAACGGGCAGACGTCTCCACGTGGCGCCACAGGAATCGCTGGTCAATAGACAGGAAGACGTGCGTCCCATGTAACGCGTGGGAGACTCCGCCCCTTAACTTCCTTCGGAGACTGAGCCCTTCTTCTTCCTATAAGTAGAGATGGTAGGCTCGCCATGGGAGAAGAAAAGAAACGGAATTAGGGTAGTTTAATTCACATAGTTGTAGGAGCCATGTCTCGTAGACTTTTTGGAACCTTTGATCCGGGGGGAACCCCTGCGCCTGTGGACGGCTATCTCCGAGGGGGGAAGCCCGTCGTGGTCTGCGCGCTCTCTGAAGGAATTCCCCATGGACCACGCGCTCTCTGAACGCGGGTTCACGGCCAACCGTCCCTGGTCCGGTTGCAGGGGAGTCTTCTGCAACTGTGGGATGGTGGCGCCCTTTGCGTCTGGCACGGTCTTGCGTGACCGCCGGACGCAGGGTGGGTTTGAGGCCCCGCTGGACCTGGGGGTTCTTCAAACTTCGGTTGGTCCTGACCGGAGGGTGTTGAAGAGCTCAGCGAGGTCCAGGGCCTCCAAACTGGAGGGGATCCTGAATGCTTTGGTCTGACCAACCAAAGCGTATTATAGAGCTCTGTGAAATTCAGGATCCCTCAGAACCTCCAGGCAACGAACCGGCGTCTTCGAGCTTGCAGCCTGAAGAGTCGGTGAAGATCAGAGTCTCCCAGCTTTCACTTTATTTTATGTTTTCAGAGGACTGCGATCCTCCTTTCTGTATTTTGTTTTCTTTTTGTAACCCTTGTAATGAAGTGATTACAATGAATAAGAAGAGCGAGTTTTGCCATCCTTACTATCTGTGTGCAGTATTTTTGTATTCTCTTCTACTTTTCTTGTACTGCTTTGCTATGCTTGTATCTCTGTGCTGCTTATTGGCACTTTGGTGCTTGCACTGCTCTTTTATTTTGAAAGCTGGCCCTGGCCGAAATGGCTAGCTTTGGCTGAGACGAACTGCCTTGCGCCGAAATGGATCCAGAATCCCGCTGGTCGCGGCTATGTGAGCATGAGTTCGGCAACGGTCTTTTGAGGGGTGTATAAACCCGGACTTTAGGAAACGGCCGAGTGTTCATACTCGAGGCCTTTTCCAGGGCGGTGGACCCTGGAGTGGGGTAAAAACCCGGACTTTAGGAAACGACTGAGTGTAGGAACTCGAAGCCTTTTCCAGGGCGGTAGACCCTTGAGTGGGGTAAAAACCCGGACTTTAGGAAACGACTGAGTGTAGGAACTCGAAGCCTTTTCCAGGGCGGTAGACCCTTGAGTGGGGTAAAAACCCGAACTTTAGAAAACGACTGAGTGTAGGAACTCGAAGCCTTTTCCAGGGCGGTAGACCCTTGAGTGGGGTAAAAACCAGGACTTTAGGAAACGACTGAGTGTAGGAACTCGAAGCCTTTTCCAGGGCGGTAGACCCTTGAGTGGGGTAAAAACCCGGACTTTAGGAAACGACTGAGTGTAGGAACTCGAAGCCTTTTCCAAGGCGGTAGACCCTTGAGTGGGGTAAAAACCCGGACTTTAGGAAACGACCGAGTGTAGGAACTCTAAGCCTTTTCCAGGGCGGCAGACCCAGAGCTGCCGGAGTCAGTCAAAGAGAGGTGACAGATTAATGACAGAGCGAAAGCTGCTTTCATTGATCTTGAGATTCATTACATCCTTAGAAATAGAATTTCTTTAAGTGGGATGCATTCCACGGTCTCGGCAGCGGCTTGCCTTCTAGGTCTTCTAGCTTGTAGGCTGATTTTCCTGCCAGTGAGACCACCCTGAATGGGCCATGCCAGTTCGGAGCCAGCTTCCCTTCGTTTGGTTCTTTGTCAGCTGGCAGGGTCTTCTTTAGAACCAGCTCTCCCACGGAGAATCTTGTCTTCTTTAGAACCAGCTCTCCCACGGAGAATCTTCTTTCTCTGACATTTTGATTGTATGCCCTGGCTAACCGCTGCTGGTAGTCGGTCAGTCGCAGGGCTGCTGCTTCTCGGCGCTCGTTTGCCAGTTCCAGCTCCATTGCCAGGTTCGTCTCATTTCGGCCTTGGTCGACCAGCTCTGTCCTCAGGGTAGGAAGGCCGATTTCTAAGGGAATGACCGCTTCCATCCCGTAGGCCGGAGAGAAAGGTGTCGCCGAGGTGGACCTCCTTAGAGTTGTTCTGTATGCCCATAACACGCTCGGAAGCTCCTCTGTCCATCTTCCCTTTGCCTTGTCCAGTCGCTTCTTCAGGCCGTCCAGGATCACTTTGTTAGAGATTTCTGCCTGGCCATTACTCTGCGGATATGCCGGAGTGGAGTAATGGTTTCTGATACCGTGTTCCTGGCAGAAGTCTCTGAAGGACTTGGAGTCGAACTGAGTTCCGTTGTCCGAAATCAGGGTCCTAGGGATGCCGAACCTCGTTAGGATGTTTTTCCAAACGAAGTTCCTGGAGTCCCTGTCCGTGATGGAGGACAACGGTTCAGCTTCTATCCATTTTGTGAAGTAGTCCGTAGCGACTATCAGCCATCTCTTATTCCCTGGAGCTCGGTGAAGAGGCCCCACAATGTCCAGGCCCCATTGAGTGAAGGGCCATGGACTAGAGAGGGGACTCAGATCTTGCGCTGACTGATGGAGAGAGTGGGAGAACTTCTGGCACTTCTCGCATTTCCTGGCGTACACCTGCGCGTCCTTCTGCATGTAGGGCCACCAGTAACCCTGGCTTATTGCTCTGTAGGCCAGTGATCGACCTCCTATGTGACTGCCGCAGATTCCTTCGTGGATCTCATACAGGAAGTCGTTCACCTTACTCGGGTGGACGCATTGGAGGTATGGACCTGTGAAGGATTTCCTGTAGAGTTTGCCTTCGGGAGAGAGCCAGAATCGAGCTGCCTTGAGTCTGAGTCGGTGGGCTTCAGTCTTGTCCTCGGGGAGCTGATCGTCCTTCAAGTAGGCGACGATTGGATCCATCCGGCTCGGGCCGAGATCAGCACAGAGAACTAGCCGAGGTGAGTGCAGTTCTAGGCTTGATCTTGATATCGACCCGACCTCGACAGTCCTTTTCTTCCCTGCTTCGACGGAAGAGGCCAGGTTTGCAAGCGCATCTGCATGCGTGTTGGTGTCTCGGGATATTTGCCTGACCTCGGCTTTCTGGAAATGAGACAGCAGTTTTTTCGCAAGGGCTAAGTAGGCCGCCATCCTGTCGTCCCTGGCCTGGTAGTCTCCAGCGAGCTGGTTAGTTACCAGTTGAGAATCACTGAAGATCATCAGGTGCTGGGCTCCGAGGATCTGGGCGCTGTTCAGCCCTGCTATTAGTGCTTCATACTCTGCCTCATTGTTTGTTGCTTTGAAGTCCAAGGTGAAAGCCCTCTCTATGACTAGACCCTCTGGCGATTGGAGGACTATGTCGGCGCCAACTCTCTTAGAGGTGGACGATCCGTCGACAAAGATCTTCCATGCCAAGGCGGGAGACTGTTCGACCTCGGTCACTTCTGGCTCGTGCCCTGTGCCCCCCAGTGCCGTGCCGAGCTGGGTCGGAGCCGGGTTGGGCGAGACGAAATCGACGATGAAGTCCGCCAGAATCTGGGCTTTGATCGCAGTTCGGGGACGGTACTATATATCGTATTGCCCCAGTTCAACTGCCCACTTTGATATTCACCCTGAAAAGTCAGCCTTCTTGAATATTGAACGGAGAGGATGCTCCATGATCACCACAATGGTGTGGGATTGGAAATAATGGGAGAGCTTGCAGGAGGCACTGACGAGAGGCAACGCAAGCTTCTCCAATAGAAGATACCTGGTCTCGGCATCGAGCAGGGCCTTGCTCGTATAATAAATTGGTTTTTGAACTCCCCCGTCCTCCTTGATGAGGACTGAGCTCACTGCGTGATCCGAGACCGTAAGATATAAATACAAAACTTCCCCCGGAGTTGGGGTGGAGAGTAAGGGTGGTGACATCAAATAGGTTTTGAGCGCGGCCAATGCCTGGTCGCACTCGGGGGTCCACTGGAATTTTAAATTTTTCTTTAGAAGCTGAAAGAAAGGCCTGCACTTATCTGATGACCGGCTGATAAAGCGATTGAGTGCTGCAGCCATTCCCGCGAGCTTCTGGACTTCTTTCGTGGTAGAGGGGCTCTGAATGCCCTGGATTGCGGTGATCTGGTCTAGATTAGCCTCTATCCCCCTCCGCGTTACCAAGCTGCCGAGGAACTTGCCAGAGGCTACGCCGAAGGCGCACTTGGAAGCGTTCAGCTTGAGCTTGTATGCGCGAAGGATGTCGAAGACTTGACCAAGATCCGCCAGGTGGTCGCTGGAGTGCACTGATTTGACGACCATGTCGTCGATGTACACCTCTACCGTTCGGCCGAGCTGAGCCTGGAACATCTTTGTCACAAGGCGCTGAAAGGTCGCCCCCGCGTTCTTCAGCCCGAAGGGCATCACCTTATAGCAATAAGTGCCGCGGGGGGTTATGAATGACGTTTTCTCATCGTCAGGCTCGTGAAGTGGAATCTGGTGGTAGCCTCTGTAGGCGTCGAGGAAGCTCATTCGGTCGTGGCCAGCGGCGGCGTCGATCAGTTGGTCGATCTTTGGAAGGGGGAAACTGTCTTTGGGCCAGGCCCTGTTCAAGTCTGTGAAGTCCACGCACACCCTCCATTTACCAGTTTTCTTCTTGACCACCACCGTGTTGGCCAGCCAGACCGGGTACTGGACTTCTCGGATGGCTCCTGCCTGCAGCAGTTTGTCGACCTCTTCGACGACCGCGTCTGTCTGCTGCAGCCCTGTCCTTCGGGCCCTCTGCACTACCGGCTTGTGGCTGGGGTCCACATTCAGCTTGTGGCATATGACCTCGGGGTCGACCCCAGGCATTTCACTCGGGCTCAAAGCAAAGACGTCGACGTTCTGCATCAGGAACCTTGAAAGTTCGGCTTTCTCTTCGTCTGGCAGCTGGGTGCCGATCAGGAAGAACCTATCTGGGTCTGCCGAGTTCAGGCTGACCTCGGCCAGGTCTTCAATGCTTTTCTTCTCGGGGTCTCGGCCGATTTCATCTAGGCCTTTCTCGAACTCGGCGAGGTTGACGCGCTCCGGCTCCTTCACTGCTAGGACTGCAGCCAGCATGCATTGCCTGGCCTGCTGCTGGTCTCCCTCTACCGTGACCACTTCCATTTTTCCCTCCTTGTTCTCGTGGATGAACTTCAGCTTCTGGTGGAGGGAAGAAGGGACTGCTTCCAACTTGTGGAGCCACGTTCTGCCCAAAATGACGTTGTAGGGAGAAGGGGCATCCACGACCAGGAAGTCGGCCAACACGGAGGCTCCGCCGACTCGAATTTCCAAGGTGATCCTACCCTTAGGATAGACTGGCATGGCGGACAACCCTAGCAAGGGTGCACGGACCTCCGTGAGGTCTGCTTCCGAGAGGTTCATTTTCTTGAAGCAATCGTAGTAGAGGACCTCGGAAGAGCTACCGGAGTCGACGAGAATCCTCTTCACGGTGAAGTCTCTGAGCTTCATTGTGAGGAGCAGGGGGTCGTTGTGAGGGAGCTGGATTCCCTGTAGATCTTTATCTGAGAACGAGATAGCGGGTCGGTCGCGGCGAGCTCTCTTGGATGCCGGTGCGAGCTCGGCTTTCATCACCTCCTTCCCATGCGACGCTCGCCTGGCCTCGGCGCGGGCCTGCGAGCCTCCACGAGACGAGGGAGAGGGAACTGAAGACTCCAGATGGATCACGTTAATGATATTCTCGGAATCCTCACTGTCTGGCTCCCGAGCCGCGCTCTAGTGAACTCGGCCCTCGCCGCCGCCGGCATCTTCTGCCTTGACGAACTCTGGAATGTGGCCCTCGCCGGCTAGCTTCTCCAGGTACCACTGCAGAAAATTGCAGTCCTCGGTCTTGTGCCCGTTACCTTTGTGGTAGGAGCAGTAGAGCTTGCTTCGGCTGCCGGAGGTGGGCTCATTCCTCAAGGGCGGAGGCCACTTGAAGAACGGCTTGGTCTTTATCTTGCTCAGGATACGGTATATCGGCTCCTTGAAGACGACGTTGACGCTTTGACCGGCGTTGGTGGGAGGTCTGGGCTTCCAGGTGCCCCCAGATCGGGACGACGTAGGCTTCGCCGAACTGGCGGCCCAGGCCTGCTTGGGCTCCTGCTTCTGAAAGGGCTTCCCGCCTCTCTGCCGAGGCTGGCTGCTCTTGTGCTCGGGCTCCGGTCTTCCGTCCTCTTCCCGGGCTTGGAGATCGTCTTCCTCCCGGGCGACAAAGCGCTTTATCCGAGACATTAGCGCTGGCATGGACTCTGGGGGGTCTCCGACCAAGTCCTTCCGGAGGTCGTGGCCGGGGATCAGGGCATGTTGGAAGGCGTAGATTGCTATCTCTTCCCTAGTGCCCTCGATCTGGCTGTAAACCGCCCAGAATCGTCGGGCGAACTTGGCAAGGCTCTCACCCTGCTTCATTCTAAGGGCGAGGAGGTCCCCTTCTGTCTTGGGGACGGCGCTGTAAGCTTGGAACTTCTTTAGGAAGGAGAGCTGGAGCTCCTTCCAACTTGAAATCGACTCCTCTGGGAGGGCGCAGAACCACTTCAGAGGGAGGTCTCCCAAACTGGAAGAGAAGATCTTACAGCTGAGGTGGCCCTCGTTTCCCCAGATGGACATCTTCTGGGAGAAGTGACGGAGGTGAGCTGATGGATCGGACAGTCCGTCGTAGGGGACGAACCGCGGGACAGAGAACCCTCGTGAAGGGTGAAGCCCCCAGATCGGTGTGGCCACAGATCTGCTTTTGGTCCCGCGCTTCCAGGTTGTGCTGAAGAGCAAGCCTGACGCGCTTGTCGAACCGCTCCTGCTCATCGTCCTTCTCCGGCGTCTGCGCTCTTGGCTTTCGCTTGGAGTGGTTCGGGCTGCGATGGCTATGAGTTCGGCCATCGCGGCTATGATGACTTCGGCTGTTGCTTGAGCCTTCATCATGGATCTGGCTCCGCTTGTGGTCCAGATGGTTCCTGAGATCTTCACGAGGAGGCTGGGCTGCCCTGCTCGGGGCGTCCCTCTTCTTTCCCTGAGGATCAGAGACCTGCCTCAAAGAGACAGTTTGCGCTGCTCTCAGTTGCTGCTGGAGCTCGCGGATTAACCGCTCCTGCTTCTGGATGAGAGCATTCTGAGCTGCAGCGTCTCCTCCAGCGGCAGGAGGTTGAACGCGACGCGTCTCTTCCACGGCGACGGCTTTATCTTTGCGAGGACGCTCTCCCCGACGCTCGTCGCGTCGGGGTGGCGTAACTTCGTCTGCTGAGAACGAAGCCTCGAGTCCCTCCTGGAGGGGGACCTCGACGAAGAGCTGCGAGCCTAAGCGGCCCTCGCCTGCAGATGTGCCATGCACCGTTCGGGACCGCCCCTGAGGAGGGACGTCCGTTGACGGTGCTGGCAGCTCGAGGATTGCTCTTGAGGATTCTCCGCCCTTCCTAGCTTTCGGAGGCATGGTTTCTGGGAGGTTGAAGAAGTTGGGAAGGTTGGGATATTACTTTCCCACAGACGGCGCCAATTGTAGGTGCAGAAAATAATGACCCACAATAACGGAGGTGCCTTTGAGGACTTATCCAAGTTGATGAAGATTAGGTACCGTCCGAAAGCCTGAAAGAGAAGAGCAAACGGTCAGAGGACCCTGGCCTGGGCGGCGCAAGGCTCTCCGATGCCAAAGTCAGTGAGTGAACTGGAACAATGGAAGGAGAGGAAGAAGAGAGGCAGAGTAACAGCTCTGTGGGTTCAATTGTGCGTACCTTGTATGTGAAATGCAGTTCTATTTATAGGCGATTTGGAAGATATCTTGGACGATATCTTGGTGTGGGTCCCATGAGTCGACTGGGAAGTCATGATCAGCCCACAAGATAATTAATGCGGTCCAATCCAGCCCACTCTGCATTTAATGCCAGTCGGATCAGCCCACATCGCATTAAATGCGCGTCATGTTGGGCCAGATTGTGTTGGGTGCCTTTGACGGTTGGGGTACCATCGGATCTGCCCTCGGGCCTTGCCCTGATGTGGCTTCAGCCGCTGGATGCCGCCCTGTCAGTGATCTGGCGAAGATTGTGGACGGCTGGATGTCGCATCTGTCTCACTGGCTCGCGCCCCTACTCCTCCACGTGCCTGATGTCGTGGGGGGTGAGGGGTGCGAGTGGAGGTTCTTTCTTGCCTCGGCTTTCGCCCCGGCTCCTTCAGCCGAGATGGAGATTTCTGCCGAGGTGGGCATATGGGGTAGCAGAGCTCGGCGCTAGCGGTCCGGAGCTGCTTGACTTCGGCTGAGGCCTCTGTCCTGGTAGCCGGGGTGAGTTTGGTGCCAGATGGATGGCACGCGGATGGCACGTGAGTATGCTTAGTCTCATCTGATGGCCGTGATTAGCGTAATCCTGTAGTTCTGGAAATCTCCCCACACAGGTAGTTTGGTCTTCAGGTGGGGCTTCTAGAAGATTCTTTGGTGCAAACCCCCTATAGTAAATACTAATTTCTAATTTCTAATTTCTAGCTAGGGCCTCTAACAAACTAACTAACTCTAAAAATAACAAAAGACACCCTATCGACTCTACTAATTACACCACTAAAATAATCCTAGGAAAAATACATAACTATCCTCACTAAGCCCCATATTAGTGTAATTAAAATACTTAGGCTAATATATAGTATTCAAATTCAAATTGAGGGCCCACTAGGGGTGGGGCCTCACATTCCTCCCTCCTTAAAGACATATGGTACCCAAATGTAAAAACAAAGTAAGAACATACATGTGGTAGAAGATGTGGATAATCTCTCGCCACCTGGTCTCGTAGCTCCCAAGTAGTCTCAGCTGGGGTGTGATGCTCCCACTGAACCTTCACAAACTGAATGATCCGGTTCCGAAGCACCTTCTCCTTGGTGTCGATGACAGCGACTGGCTTGGCGATGTAGGACGCATCGGGCTGGATGTCGAGCGGCTGGTGATGCAGAATGTGGGTAGGGTCCTCCACATATTTCCTCAACATCGAGACGTGGAAGACGTCGTGCACACCTGATAGCTCTGCTGGCAACTGAAGTCTGTAGGCGACATCTCCGATCCTGGCCTTGATCTCAAAGGGTCCGACATACCTCCGCGCTAACTTGCCCTTCTCGCCGAATCTGAGGGTTCCTCGAGCTGAGGAAACCTTCAAGAATACATGGTCTCCCTTCTGAAACTCAAGTGGTCTGCGCCGGTTGTTTGCAAAGCTCTTCTGTCGACTGCGGCTAATCTTCAGGTTTTCCACTATCTGGTGGATCTTCTCACTGGTGTCGCCGACGATAGATGGTCCATGAAAACTACTGACACCAACTTCCTCCCAACAGACTGGGGTCTTGCACTTCCTGCCGTACAATGCTTCGAACGGTGCCATCTTGATGCTCGAGTGGTAACTATTGTTGTAGGCAAACTCATAGAGTGGCAATGAATCCTCCCAGTTCTCCTTGTAGTCTAGGACACAAGCTCGCAACATGTCCTCCAAGGTCTGGTTGGTGCGCTCCGTCTGTCCGTCTGTCTGAGAATGGTAGGCTGTGCTGAAGCTCAACTTGGTACCCAAGGCCTGCTGTAGACTCTCCCAGAAGTGAGATGTGAAGCGTGGATCTCTGTCTGAAGCAATCGAAGTTGGAACTCCATGCAAAGAGACGATCTTGTCCACGTACAGCTTAGCAAGGACGTCGAGTCCTGCTCTCATCGACACTGGCAAGAAGTGAGCTGACTTGGTCAATCTATCCACAATCACCCAAATGCCATCACTGCATCTCCGGGTAGCTGGAAGTCCTGCAATAAAATCCATGGTAATATGCTCCCACTTCCACTGAGGTATCTCGAGCTGATGAAGTAGCCCTGGTGGCTTCTGGTGCTCGGCCTTGATCTGCTGACATGTCAAACATTTGGAGACAAAGCCTGCAATCTCTTTCTTCATATTGTTCCACCAGTAGTAGCTCCTCAAGTTCCTGTACATCTTGGTGCTGCCCGGGTGAATCGAATATCTGCTGTGGTGTGCATCTGCTAAGATTTGGTCCTTTAACTCCTGAATATTTGGTACACACAACCTGTCCTTGTAGTAGAGCACTCCACCAATCAGTCTGAACTCTGGCCTCTGGTCAATCTGCTCGATCACTTTAACAAGTTTGGGATCGCTGCGTTGACTGTCTTTGACCTCTCCAAGCAACTCTAGTTCCCATGCGGACATGGTGGCAATCATAACTCTATCGCTGAGCGGCTGAAACTGGACATCCAAGTCGCTAAAGACATCTGTCCACACACCCTCTGCTGCTAGAAAACTGACTAGGGCGGTCTTCCTGCTCAAAGCATCTGCTACGACGTTCGCCTTACCCGGGTGGTATTTGATAGGGAAGTCGTAATCCTTTTTGTACTCCATCCAACGCCTCTGACGGTTGTTGAGATCAAGCTGAATGAACAGGTACTGCAAACTGCGATGGTCTGAATGGACTTCAAACTTCTCTCCGTAGAGGTAGTGCCGCCACATCTTCAGTGCAAACACGACTGCTGCAAGCTCTAGATCGTGAGTAGCATACTTCTTCTCGTGTTCCTTCAGCTGGCGTGATCCATAGGCGATGACTTTGCCCTCCTGCATCAAAACACAACCAAGACTGGTCCCTGAAGCATTGGTGAAGACAACAAAACCGCCTGTACCAGAAGGTAAAGATAAGATCAATGCTGTCGTCAGTCTCTCCTTCAGCTCTTGAAAACTGTTCTCACAAGCATCTGTCCACACGAACGGTACATCCTTCCTTGTCAGCTTGGTCAAAGGGGCTGAAATCGAAGAGAAGCTCTTGACGAATCTGCGGTAGTAGCCTGCTAAGCCAAGGAAACTCCGAACTTCTGTGACATTCTTCGGTCTCTCCCAGTAAACTACTGCCTCGATCTTTGCTGGATCCACTGCTAAGCCGTCTCTGGAAATGATATGTCCGAGGAAGACTACCTGCTCTAACCAGAACTCGCACTTGCTGAGCTTCGCGTATAGCTGGTTGTCATGCAACAACTGTAGAGACGTCCTCAAATGCTACCCGTGCTCCTCTCTGGACTTAGAGTATACCAATACGTCGTCGATGAACACCACTGTGAAGCTGTCGAGGTATGGGGAGAAGATCTTGTTCATCAGGGCCATAAACACTGCTGGCACATTCGTCAACCCGAACGGCATCACAAGGAACTCATAGTGCCCGTAACGAGTACGAAATGCTGTCTTCTGCACATCCTGCTCTCTGACTCGCAGCTGATGATATCCCGATCTCAGGTCCACCTTCGAAAAGTACTGCGCTCCCTGAAGCTGGTCGAAAAGCTCGTCGATCCGGGGAAGAGGATACTTGTTCTTCACTGTTTCCTGGTTCAGTTGCCTGTAGTCGATGCACATCCTCATCGACCCATCCTTCTTTTTCACGAAAAGCACGGGTGCTCCCCAAGGTGACATGCTCGGTCTGATGAAGCCCTTGTCTATCAACTCTTGCAAGTGGGTCTTCAACTCTCGCAGCTCTGCTGGAGCCATGCGGTAAGGAGCTCTAGAAATCGGTGCGGTGCCTGGCACAAGCTCGATGGTGAAGTCGATCTCTCTGACTGGAGGCAATCCTGGGATCTCGTCGGGAAACACGTCTGGAAACTCACAAACAACTGGGATCTCCTCGACTCCCTTGGATTTCTTGTCCTCTGAGATGAATGCGATGTAGCCCTCGCAACCTGATCTCACTAGCCTCTCTGCCTTCAGTGCTGAGATCAACCTGGTACTGTGTGGCTTCTTCTCGCCTACAAACTCGATCGTGTCATCTGAACCGTCGATGGTGAGTCTGACTATCTTCTCAAAGCAATCCATCACTGCTCGGTATCTAGCCAACCAATCCATCCCCAAGATAACGTCGAAGTCATGCATGGGTAACACGATCAAATCTGCAAACATAATGTACTCCTCGATCTGCACTCGGCATCTGGGGTGGTAAGTTTGACACACTACCCTCTTGCCCACTAGTGTAGACACAACTAGCGTGCAAGGCAACTCCTCTCCTACCCCACCAAGAACTAAAGCAAAAGCAGAAGACACATAGGAATGTGTCGCACCAGGATCAAACAATACTCTAGCAATCTGATCACAAATAGAAAGAGTACCTTCGATGACGTTCCCTGCAACTTCGGCCTCCTCATGTGTGAGTGCAAATGCCTGACCTATAGCCTGAGGGCTCTACTGCTGTCGCTGCTGTCCATGGGGCCTCTGGTGTCGTCCCCTCTAGTAGTGCTGTCCCCTAGGCTGTTGGGGTCCACGTGCCTGCTGCTGGGCACGGTACTGCTGCTGAGGTGGCTGAGGTGCTGGTACAATCCGCGGAGCAGGTGGAGCTGGAGCTGGAGCTGGAGCTCTAGGAGGTGCTGGAAGCTGGAGCATCGGGGGCTGTCCTCCTCGTAGTGGGCAAACTCTGGAGATGTGCCCTGGCTCCCCGCAGTCATAGCACACTCTGGGCCCACGCTGCTGCTGACGCTGATGATACTGCCCAGCTGGCCTCTGTCTCTGGAATGGGTGTTGCTGTAGGGGCACAGGCTGCGGTCTGGCTAGAGCAACCCGGAACCGTCTCTGCTGCTGACTGGCCTCAATCTGCTGCAGACGCTCCTCTGCCTAGTAAGCCCTCCTCAAAGCCTCCGCATAAGTGTGAATCTCAATGCAAGACATGTTAAGCTGGATGTCGTCTCTCAGTCCCTCGACGAACCGCCGAATCCTCTCTGACTCAGGCATGACCAGAGCCTTTGCAAAGCGAGAGAGTTGGGTGAAGCGAACCTCATACTGGTAGACAGTCATGCTGCCCTGCACCAGTGCCTGAAACTCCCGCAGCTTTTTGCGGTCTCTGACGTGAGATGGTATGAACTTCCATAGGAAGTTCGCTCTGAATGCAGTCCAAGCAATCTCGTCTCCTATCATCTCGAAATGTCGCTGAACTGTCCTCCACCGGTCCTCCGCGACTCCTCGGAACATGTATGCAGCTAACTGCACCCTCTGCTGGCCGGTGCACTCGAAGACCCTGAACATCTTCTCCATCCGCACGATCCAGTCGTCGGCCACCAGCGGATCATCGGCGCCAGTGAACTCAGGTGGTCCCCTCTTGAGGAACCTCTCAAATATGATGTTCGGGTCTGCCTCCCGAATAGATGCCGCTGCTGTAGCTGGTTGAGCCACCCTCTCGATGATATCCAAGACTTGCGTCTGAAATTGTGCAAAATCCTCGGCTTGCTGCTGCTGCGCCGAAGCCTGGGCCTCCTGAGAAATGAGGAAAGCCTGTAAGAATCTCTGGAAACGCTGCTCGAAGTCGGGCTGGCTACCGACTGCTGGTATCATATGTGGTGGAGAACCTTCTCCAGACATCTGTCAAGAGAAAGAAATTAGGTTAGTTCAAGTCCAACACTTAGGACTACACTGATTCTACCCGATCCATCGACCATACACGTACCCCCACACTGAAATCCTCACTACGTCCTAAAGTTTCTAGTATATTTTATTTCCTAGAGACTTGCCCGCTCTGATACCATAAAATGTAACGCCCCAATTCTGAATACCGTGAAAATCGTCAAAGTAACGAAATTGGCGCGCTACTTCCCGGGAAATCCGAGAACTTCCAAGATCGTAGGTCCGCAGTGAGGTCCAATTTAAAACTTTTTTTTTTAAATAAGCGGAAGCAATACAGAGATAGCGGAAGCATAAGGTATCATTATATATATATCAAATGTAAATGGGCTAAAGTCCAGCCTAAAGTGAAAAGTGATAAAAACAAAAGTTTTAATTACATATTTGTAACATTACCCAACTCACAACAAATGTCTCTCAAAAAAACCCAGACAAAAGGACACTCAAACCCCTGCCACTGGTGCCGACTCTCCACCCTCCGGCTCGACCTCTTGGTCGGCCGGTCCCCATCCGTAGTCAATTACTACGGGCGCCTCTACGAGTGCGTACGCATCGCCCTCGAACTGGGGGTCAAGACCTAAGCACCAAGAGTGGATCAGATCTAAAGATCTGGCAAGTCACAGTGTGCTGATAATATGGGATGTATGCATCAAATGAGTAGAGACAGTAATAAAGTTAAGAGAATAGCAATGGTACAGATCCTAGGCAGTTGAGCAAGATAAACAAATAGAATCAAGATAAACATTATATAATAAACCTATACAAAATGGCACACTCACACAAGCTGGATACCGCGGGATATTATTCCGCGGCCCTCCCATACTGAACACAGTCGCGGCGGGGAAAATCTCGCATTGTTGGGGATTATCTAGCCCCGCAAATAACATCATCCACCAACACACACTGAGAGCGGACCCGGTATCACACCGTCCGTCTCCAACAATGCTCATCATGATAGCCACACAACACTCTCAATGCTCCTACCAGTGATGATCAGTCCAACTGGCTGAGCTTAGATCAACTGAGTGAATGTCTATGCCGACTCAGGAAACAATAAGGGTCTGTGTCTGTCTAGGCTTTGCCTTGCGTGAACAAGGTCCTAACAAAGTCCCTAAGAGGTCCAAGTATCCATGGATCATAATCCAGGTTCAAGTCTAGTCAATGGATCCATACCAAGGCCCATCAAATACATGGCATGGTCTATAACAGTCCATATGATATACAAGTCCATGTTCAATAACATATGATCCATTTACATCCATATGGGTCACAAGCCCATACAATCTAACCTCTCCCGTCTAGGGTAATTCGCATCCAAACTTAGGCCATAAAAGGGCCCACCTAGCCACAGACACGGGTCAATGTTCACCCAATCATATTACCGGGTCACCTCTAAGTAGTCCTAGGTTCGGGTCCTCCATTTTCCATTTAATTAACAGGTATAAGCAATAATAAAGACAATAGAGTGACAGTAGTAATATGAGGGAGATGAATCTCCAAGTACAAGGATCAATGGGAGATATCAACAGTCCAACCTAAGTAAATGATCCACTTCAGATTAAGGTCTATCTCAGGTAATTCGATCTTTAAGCGAAGCCATAGATGCTAATGAATACTGTGTTTGGTGCTCAGAAGTTATATACATCACTTGGTAACGTATAAAGGTCAAATCCTCTTAGATTACATAACCTGGACCTTAATTAGTGGACCCCACGAGTCAAGGTTGAGCCACACCATCGACTCGTGGTTGGCACAATGATGGAAGTCTATTTGGATGGTCAATGGGCCCCACATATGCTCACAACAATAGAAGTTAGAATCTGGGAAGTGTTACTGTACACAGTGTGCTCAGCCGACCTCCTGGCCTGGGCGGTCAGCTCGGCACACTGGGATCAGAGAAGTAAACACCCTGCAGGCAAAGCCTGATTGTCCAGAACTTCCTGTGAGTTCGGCTAACCCCCTAGCCTGGGTAGTTGGTCGTGCTCACTGAAAGTTCTGACTAAGGGGATGTCCCAAGTTCTAATTTCTTTCGGTGTAAATTCTGATCTTAGTCACCTGATCTCGGTCTTCTGGCTCTAAGCTCGGTCAAGTACTGAGTTCGGTCAAGCACTGGGCTCGGTCAAGCACTGAGCTCGGTCAAGCACTGAGTTCGGTCAAGTACTGAGCTCGGTTAAAACACTGAGCTCGACCCAACGCTGAACCCGGCTAATACACGGAGCTCTGCCAAACACTGAACTCGGCTAAAACACTGAGCTCGGCCAAACACTGAGCTCGGTCAATTCACTGAGCTCGGCCAGTCAACTAAGTTCGGTCAACCACGCATACTGGACTCTGGGTTTGAGGAAAATTCCACAAGAATTCTAATTGGGTCTAATAAAACACTCAGGGCTTAATTTAATTCTAAAATCTAATGTGATTCCCAAAAGGCATAACCTTAAGGGTCCCCCCTCTAATTAGGTTCCTTAAAGACTAAGTGGGTCTGATTATTAATCCCCTAATAATATATTAAATCCATAATTAAAATAAATCCTAATCATATGGTCCCAAGTCACTAGGTCAAAGGGCCTCATTTGGTTCCATTAGAAACTATAGGTTTAATTTAATTAATTAAAACTAATGGGTTAATAGATTAGTGGCCCCACGGGTCCCCAGTCCCAGATCAGTCTTCATCACCAAGGTCACTAAGCAGTCACTGATCCTATGTCCGGACCTGATCTGAAATCAGGGACTCACCTGGGCCCCACGAACTGCTGGACTACACTTTCCCATACTCCCTCAGTTTCTTCATTTTTCCCATGCACCCTCGGATTACCATAACTCCCCTCATCTCTTTCTTTTAGTTTGTCTTCACAGAATGTGTTCTGTTACAGAACAGTTCTGTAACAGAACACACGTCGCCTCCTCCTCATCATTCATAGGTAGTGGCCCACCTCTGATCAAAACATTGATCAATCTTTCCCCTTAGGGTCGCCCAGGGCCCCACTATCAGATGTGGGGTCCTGATTTCCAAGATGGCCCACATGGGCCCCACAGTACCCAACAAACGGAATAGTTTCATTCACGATTTGGGTTTTTTGTACAGTTAGTGTCAATTGCATGGATCATGGCCCTTCATTGATCAAGGATCAGATCAGACTCCACCCCCATGGTCGCCCCACCATATCAGGCCTGATGGGCGGACTAGATCTGTGATCAGATCAATCTGTGGGTCCCGCAACAGTTTAAGCCAAAAGTCGGTTTTACTTTTAAAACAATCCCTACTCTGATCAGCTACTGGATTAAGGGTTAGGAGATGTCCACACACCATGGGACCAGCCCCTTTAGGGTCGCCCGTGGGTCCTCTATCAGATCCACGGTTCGGATCTACCATCGGGTGGCCCACCTGGGTCCCGGTCTCGACACAACAAAGTGGGTTTTCCACTGATCATATCCGGAAATTCACTACAGTCAACCAATCCATGGATTTCTCCTCATGCCCATTTACCATCCATCACAGAAACATAACAAACAAGAATAGCACTTCCATAATCATCCTATCCATCACCAAATCGGGCCATTGATCTTCCAAATGAGAGATCTCATCCATCAATGGTCAATTTTCCATAAAACCAAGCTCATAGGGTAGATCTACTCATTTCTAGCAATTCTAACACCATATGAATTAAAAATTTCATAATCAATAGAAAGAAAACATACATTCTATAATATCAAGCAAAAGGTACTTGCCTCAAAAGAAATTGTATGAAGGTAGGGGGAGAAAGAGATGATCAAGGATCCAATATAACTTGTAGCTAAGATGGTAGGTCTTCTTCTTCTTCTTAGAGTTCTAGAGAGAGAAAGTAGAGAGAGATGGGGGAATTGGAGGGAATTTGGGAGAGAGTTGGAGGGAGATGAGAGGGAAGAAGAGAGAAAAGAGAGGGAACCTTGAGAGGGAAAATGACATACGTATGAAGAAGATGGTTTAGTTATATAGGTTGGGCTTGGGTGGTTAAATACTAAAATGCCCTAATAGTTTGAATAGGATTAGGGTCATGGGTATTTTGGTCTTTAGGTGGGGCTTCTAGAAGATTCTTTGGTGCAAACCCCCTATAGTAAATACTAATTTCTAGCTAGGGCCTCTAACAAACTAACTAACTCTAAAAATAACAAAAGACACCCTATTGACTCTACTAATTACACCACTAAACTAATCCTAGGAAAAATACATAACTACGTTCACTAAGCCCCATAATTAGTATAATTAAAATACTTAGGCTAGTATATAGTATTCAAATTCAAATTGAGGGCCCACTAGGGGTGGGGCCTCACATTCCTCCCTCCTTAAAGACATTTGGTCCCCAAATGTAAAAACAAAGTAAGAACATACCTGTGGTAGAAGATGTGGATAATTTCTCGCCACCTGGTCTCGTAGCTCCCAAGTAGCCTCAGCTGGGGAGTGATGCTCCCATTGAACCTTCACAAACTGAATGATCCGGTTCCGAAGCACCTTCTCCTTGGTGTCGATGACAGCGACTGGCTTGGCGATGTAGGACGCATCGGGCTGGATGTCGAGCGGCTGGTGATGCAGAATGTGGGTAGGGTCCTCCACATATTTCCTCAACATCGAGACGTGGAAGACGTCATGCACACCTGATAGCTCTGCTGGCAACTGAAGTCTGTAGGCGACATCTCCGATCCTGGCCTTGATCTCAAAGGGTCCGACGTACCTCCGCGCTAACTTGCCCTTCTCGCCGAATATGAGGGTTCCTCGAGCTGGGGAAACCTTCAAGAATACACGGTCTCCCTTCTGAAACTCAAGTGGTCTGCGCCGGTTGTCTGCATAGCTCTTCTGTCGACTGCGGCTAATCTTCAGGTCTTCCACTATCTGGTGGATCTTCTCACTGGTGTCGCCGACGATAGATGGTCCATGGAAACTACTGACACCAACTTCCTCCCAACAGACTGGGGTCTTGCACTTCCTGTCGTACAACGCTTCGAACGGTGCCATCTTGATGCTCGAGTGGTAACTATTGTTGTAGGCAAACTCATAGAGTGGCAATGAATCCTCCCAGTTCTCCTTGTAGTCTAGGACACAAGCTCGCAACATGTCCTCCAAGGTCTGGTTGGTGCGCTCCGTCTGTCCGTCTGTCTGAGAATGGTAGGCTGTGCTGAAGCTCAACTTGGTACCCAAGGCCTGCTGTAGACTCTCCCAGAAGTGAGATGTGAAGCGTGGATCTCTGTCTGAAGCAATCGAAGTTGGAACTCCATGCAAAGAGACGATCTTGTCCACGTACAGCTTAGCAAGGACGTCGAGTCCTGCTCTCATCGACACTGGCAAGAAGTGAGCTGACTTGGTCAATCTATCCACAATCACCCAAATGCCATCACTGCGTCTCCGGGTAGCTGGAAGTCCTGCAATAAAATCCATGGTAATATGCTCCCACTTCCACTGAGGTATCTCGAGCTGATGAAGTAGCCCTGGTGGCTTCTGGTGCTCGGCCTTGATCTGCTGACATGTCAAACATCTGGAGACATAGCCTGCAATCTCTTTCTTCATGTTGTTCCACCAGTAGTAGCTCCTCAAGTTCCTGTACATCTTGGTGCTGCCCGGGTGAATCGAATATCTGTTGTGGTGTGCATCTGCTAAGATTTGGTCCTTCAACTCCTGAATGTTTGGTACACACAACCTGTCCTGGTAGTAGAGCACTCCACCAATCAGTCTGAACTCTGGCCTCTGGTCAATCTGCTCGATCACTTTGACAAGTTTGGGATCGCTGCGTTGATTGTCTTTGACCTCTCCAAGCAACTCTAGTTCCCATGCGGACATGGTGGCAATCATAACTCTATCGCTGAGCGGCTGAAACTGGACATCCAAGTCGCTAAAGACATCTGTCTACTCACCCTCTGCTGCTAGAAAACTGACTAGGGTGGTCTTCCTGCTCAAAGCATCTGCTACGACGTTCGCCTTACCCGGGTGGTATTTGATAGGGAAGTCGTAATCCTTGATGTACTCCATCCAACGCCTCTGACGGTTGTTGAGATCATGCTGAGTGAACAGGTACTGCAAACTGCGATGGTCTGAATGGACTTCAAACTTCTCTCCGTAGAGGTAGTGCCGCCACATCATCAGTGCAAACACGACTGCTGCAAGCTCTAGATCGTGAGTAGCATACTTCTTCTCGTGTTCCTTCAGCTGGCGTGATCCATAGGCGATGACTTTGCCCTCCTGCATCAAAACACAACCAAGACCGGTCCCTGAAGCATCGGTGAAGACAACAAAACCGCCTGTACCAGAAGGTAAAGGTAAGATCGGTGCTGTCGTCAGTCTCTCCTTCAGCTCTTGAAAACTGTTCTCACAAGCATCTGTCCACACGAACGGTACATCCTTCCTTGTCAGCTTGGTCAAAGGGGCTGAAATCGAAGAGAAGCTCTTAATGAATCTGCGGTAGTAGCCTGCTAAGCCAAGGAAACTCCAAACTTCTGTGACATTCTTCGGTCTCTCCCAGTTCACTACTGCCTCGATCTTTGCTGGATCCACTGCTAGGCCGTCTCTGGAAATGATATGTCCGAGGAAGACTACCTGCTCTAACCAGAACTCGCACTTGCTGAGCTTCGCGTATAGCTGGTTGTCACGCAACAACTGTAGAGACGTCCTCAAATGCTGCTCGTGCTCCTCTCTGGACTTAGAGTAGACCAATACGTCATCGATGAACACCACTGTGAACCTGTCGAGGTACGGGGCGAAGATCTTGTTCATCAGGGCCATAAACACTGCTGGCGCATTCGTCAACCCGAACGGCATCACAAGGAACTCATAGTGCCCGTAACGAGTACGAAATGCTGTCTTCTGCACATCCTGCTCTCTGACTCGCAGCTGATGATATCCCGATCTCAGGTCCACCTTCGAAAAGTACTGCGCTCCCTGAAGCTGGTCGAAAAGCTCGTCGATCCGGGGAAGAGGATACTTGTTCTTCACTGTTGCCTGGTTCAGTTGCCTGTAGTCGATGCACATCCTCATCGACCCATCCTTCTTTTTCACGAAAAGCACGGGTGCTCCCCAAGGTGACATGCTCGGTCTGATGAAGCCCTTGTCTATCAACTCTTGCAAGTGGGTCTTCAACTCTCGCAGCTCTGCTGGAGCCATGCGGTAAGGAGCTCTAGAAATCGGTGCGGTGCCTGGCACAAGCTCGATGGTGAAGTCGATCTCTCTGACTGGAGGCAATCCTGGGATCTCGTCGGGAAACACGTCTGGAAACTCACAAACAACTGGGATCTCCTCGACTCCCTTGGATTTCTTGTCCTCTGAGATGAATGCGATGTAGCCCTCGCAACCTGATCTCACTAGCCTCTCTGCCTTCAGTGCTGAGATCAACCTGGTACTGTGTGGCTTCTTCTCGCCTACAAACTCGATCGTGTCATCTGAACCGTCGATGGTGAGTCTGACTATCTTCTCAAAGCAATCCATCACTGCTCGGTATCTAGCCAACCAATCCATCCCCAAGATAACGTCGAAGTCATGCATGGGTAACACGATCAAATCTGCAAACATAATGTACTCCCCAATCTGCACTCGGCATCTGGGGTGGTAAGTTTGACACACTACCCTCTTGCCCACGGGTGTAGACACAACTAGCGTGCAAGGCAACTCCTCTCCTACCCCACCAAGAACTAAAGCAAAAGCAGAAGACACATAGGAATGTGTCGCACCAGGATCAAACAATACTCTAGCAATCTGATCACAAATAGAAAGAGTACCTTCGATGACGTTCCCTGCAACTTCGGCCTCCTCATGTGTGAGTGCAAATGCCTGACCTGTAGCCTGAGGTCTCTGCTGCCATACATGCAAATGCTGGTTCTTGACTTTCTTATTAGTAATAACAGGACGGCATTAACCTTCTTGAGTTTGAATGATGTGAAGAAGATACAATGGCTGGAGATAAATTTTCATCCTGGGTCATCAAGCCACCCTCGATGAATGAGAGAAGTCTATCAATCTACATGTTGGTCCATATGAATGGATGACTTTGTCAAACCTTAATTTCTAGTGTTGCCTGTTTAAATACTTCTTGTCTTTTGGATGATTGTAGTAAACATATTTTGGATGTTTAAATCTTTTCTGTCTTATGGATGACTATAGAAAACATATTTTGGATGTTTAAGTATTTTATGTCTTTATGGCCCATTTTTATCAGTGTAAGATAAATAGTGTGATTATGTGTTTGATGGGCTTTGAGTTATGTAATTCAATGTAGGTCTTTACTTCTTCTTTTTCTTTTTTTTTTGTTTGATTCTCTCAATCATTTATTAGCACATAATGTCTTATAACCACTGTATTCACCTACTGGGGCTTAACTTAGGTAGATATTTACTATTGTTGGCACATAGTATTGGTAGAATTGTGTTTGGGAGATGTGCCCACTTCCTTTATGTAGTTCTTTTTTTTCCATTTTTTTATGTTAGTATTTCATTTATTTTTTCGAGAGGTTACATTTTGTAATTAAGTGGGACCCTTATGTATATTATATATATCATTCGTACAGTACAGTCAAAAGAAATTTTTTAGACGAGAGATTTCGGGTTGAAAAATTGTCCCCTTCTTTTGGAGATTCTCTCATTATATTGAGCAATATTGTCATATCAAGATGCTACAATCCTGGCTAGGAATCTTATTACAATCAACTTACAATATAATATTAATGAAAGAATATGTAAAAAAGGAAAAAATTGTACCACTATTTTGACCATATGAAATATGATCAGACAACGCAATATTGGGCCCGAGCCCTCTTTTATTTGACACCCCCTCAAATTGATATGGGAGACCCCGTAAGCATCAATTTGCTAACCAAGAACTGATGGCGAGGTTGTGGAATACCCCCTTAGTGAGGATATCAGCGATCTAAAGATCAGAAGAAATGTGATGAAGGCTAATCAGTTCACACTTGTATTCATCCCGTATAAAATGACAGTCAACCTCAATGTGTTTGGTGTGTTCATGAAATACTGGATTGACAGTAATATGAACTACACTAGTATTATCCGCATAGAGGAGGTGTGGCACTGTTAGCAGGAGATCCTTGATCATAAACCAAACCACAAAACTAAAAAATTGCTGAACAAGCGGCATACATGGCACGATACTTAGCTTCGGTGGAGGATCTGGAGACCTCATCTTGTTTCTTACATTTTCAAGAAGTCAAGCTATCGCCTAGATACATGCACCATCATGTTGTAAATCGACGAGTATCCGGAAAACCAGCCCAATAAGCATCTAAATATGCTTTGAGTGTAAGTGGATTCTTAGCCGGATAAAATAATCCACAAGTTGGTGTCTAAATGAGATATTTAATAATTCGTCGAACATCAACCAAATAAAGGTGTCTAGGGTCGGTCATGAATTGATTGCCTAAGAAATATCTGAACGAGTTATTGTCAAATAGACCAAGCTACCAACTAGGCGACGATATAGAGTAGGATCAGCGAGATGATCCCCATTGTCTTGTTTGAAGCTTAACATTGACATCTACCGGAGTATCAACAGGTGCAGAACCTTAAAGTCCAACCATTTCAATTAAGTCAAGGGCATATTTGTGTTTATGGAGTATTATGCCTCTATTAGATTGATTAACTTCAAGACTTAAACAATAGGTCAGAGGGCCAAGATCTTTCATGAGGAAGGATTCATGAAGAGAGGCTTGAAGCTGTTGAATCATAGCTGTATTGGTACAAGTGATGATGATGTTAGTAATCCCTATGGAGGCTTGATGAAGAAACATGGAAGGATCATATGGACAAGGATGAAACTCTAAGTGGCTACGAGCATTTTGGGATTTTTCAAACCATGCCGGGGGGGGGGGGGTTGAGGCCATAAAGAGAACGAAGAAGTTTGGCAATGGCACCTATGATGAGGGATGAAACCCCCTGTGAAAGGTACATATAGACATCCTCTTTGAGATCAGTTTGAAGAAATGCGTTCTAGACATCCATCTAGTAGAGAGACAAAGACTGGGATGCAACAATAGCAAGAACAGTCTAACAGTTGTCATCTTTGCAATAGGAGCAAAGGTCCCATCATAATCAATACCAATTCATGCCGTTTACTAAGAGCAACCAATCGTGCCTTATATCGATCCAAAGTTCCATAAGGTATCAGCTTGATAAAATAGATCCATTTGTAACCCATTGCTTAACAGATGGAGGATATGGAACCACATCTCATGTATGATTTTTTTCAAGAGCATCCAATTTATCTTACATAGCATTCTTCTAACACTCATGTTGCACAGCTTGAGAATATGAGTTCAGGATAGATGTAGAAGACATCGTGGCCATGAAGGAAGTGTGGGTAAACCCATAACGATTTGGAGGGACTGAAACCCAAAATGAATGGCGGAATGGAGGCTTTCCAGTTAGACAAGATGAAGGAGGTGGATCGGTTGGGGGACTATCTGTGGCTGTAGCATTACTTCACCTATGATATATGAAATTAGGATCAAATTTATCAAATGGAGTTTTTTTTTGAAAACCAAAAAAGGAAACAACAGATGGGGACTTTAGAGGATCAAGATGTTGCTGAAAAAATATTAATTTTTGTAAAAAATAACATTAAGGGAGGTATGAATACGCTGTATTTGAGGATCATAACAAAGAAATCCCATTTGATGACTAGCATATCGTATAAAAGCACATTTTGGCAGATTGTGTAGTAAGTTTTGTGCGCTAAGAAGGGGGTATATGAACAAAACACTACGATCCAAAAACATGAAGATCATTATGAGTGGGTGTAGTTTTGTATAATCTAGAAAAAGGACTCTCATTTTCTAAAGAGAAAAAGGATAATCGATTTATAAAATGGACAGTAGTGCTTATGGCTTTTGTTAAAAAACGTGTAGGAACAGATGATTTAATAAGAAGAGATCTAGTAACATCAAGTAGATGCCTATTTCTCCTATCCATAACTCTATTTTGTTGAGGAGTATACAAGATTTTGAGAAATTCTTCATTTCTGTTGTAAAAAAGTTTGAAACTTTGTTGAAACATATTCACCTCCCAAATTAGAACGTAAAATTTTAATGGATGTGGAAAATTGATTCTCAACATATGCTAAAAACATCCTGAAAACATTTAAAGACATCATCTTTAGATTGCAAAAATATATACCCATGTAAATTGACAATAATCATTAATAAATGTCGCAAAATATTTATAATGAGCTTGAGACAAATTAGGAGCAATACCCCAAACATCACTATATACTGAATCAAAACACCGAATGTTATTAGAAGTAGAGGTAACAAAAGGAAGAGCCTTACCTTTTTGGTATGGTGGTCACCTAATCTGTTTTTTCTGGTTAAATCCTCATATATATATTTAAGTAAATATACTTAAACTGATCATCTATATGAACATTTAACTAATATACAAGTAGTTTGAGTTGGGAAGAATCTCACATTAATTTATGGATATTCGCTCACATATTGTTCATATATTTGAGATTCTTCCAGCTCAAACTACTTGTTATTAGTTAAATGTTTGCGTATAAATTAATTTAAGTATATTTGTTAAATGTTCACATATACCTGTTCGAGCTACCAAATGTACTTTGATTGTCAATCAAGTCAAACATTAAAGTGGACTCAACCAAATAATATAACCACGATGGGATCAAGTGAATAGTGAATGGCATAACCACTTAAATGAATGCGGACCAACTTGATACCCATTACATTCAACTAATTTATATTTCTATGAGCACGGGTGGACCTAAAAATTCATCGATCCTTGGAGGGGCCACTACGTAAAAATATCAGAGTGGCCATATTTAAAACTACATAGATATTTCTAAAACCATATAAATGGGTTTTATGAAATTTGTCCTTTTCCCTTATTTTTGGGGAAATCAGCTTGGCTCTAGCTTATTTTTCCACCCAGCATTCTCCTCCTTGGTTAAACTTTATGTGGTTTAAAGGCTGCATCCCCAAACATTCTTTATGTGCTTGGACGGTTTTTTGGGGGTGCTTGAAAACTAAGAATTTTCTCCTAAATCGCAGGGTCCAATGTGACTCATGTTGTGTTCTCTGTAATGGTACATGAGAGTCTTCTGAGCACCTCTTTCTACATTGTCCTTATATGAAGATAGTGTGGGAAGGACTTTTGGCTAAGCTTCTTTTGTAGCCAACCCAATGCTATTCCCACCATGAGCTTGTGTCTTCTGTGGTGGATAGGGTGGATCCTTCGTGTGGAGGTTTGATATTTGTTTCACATATATTATTCCCAGCTTTTGTATGGCATATTTGGAAAGAAAGGGATGCTAGGATCTTTTCTTAAAATTCGAAGCACCCAAAGTAGCTTCTACATGGTATTCTTCATCAGATTTATAGTAGGCTAATGTTTCTTAATGGGGAAAATCTCTGTACGGTCATCTACAGTACTGGATTTCTTTCCCTTGTTACCAAAGATGAACATTTTACCCAGACGTTTTCCGTACAGTCCATACCAGTGCACGGACCAAAAGACCTTTTTTTTTTGCGATATAAAAACAAATGTTGCAATATCACAATTTAAGTTGTGATACCGTAACTTTTTTTAGTTGCGATACCGCAATTTATGTTGCGATATCACAACTCAAAAACCCCCTTTTCATCTATTTATCCCTCCCTGGTCGACTATTCCTCATTTTCACTGCGGTAACTCTCTCCCTCAGCCAAATTTAACCTTCCTCCTCCCTCGCCAACCTATTTACAAATACGCAAGGTCGCCAACGTCCGTTCGACGTCGACGAAGCATCATCGTCTCCATTGTCTCCATCGACTAGGGATTTTGGCCACCATTGCTACCATTGCCATTGTCTCCATTGAATAGGGATTTTGACAAATTCGAGTGCTGTTTGAGTGGTGCTGGCCTTCGAGTTGCCACTGGTTCTTATGGGTTTTAATTTATTTTGTGTCACAATAAATTTGTATTTTATTTCCATGGTTCTATTTGCTTAACTGGGTTTTTGTCTCATTGTAACAATCTTTTCTGTGTTTTGGCTGTGCTCCTGGTAGCAATGAGTTAACAACACTTGAAGCCAACAAAAACCCTACCAAGTAAGTGGAAGTTTGAGATTTCAGTGAGATATCATTAGGACTTCATTGGCTCTAAATTGTCACTAAAATATATATATTACTCTTGGCATGTGATTTATTTTTGTTAAGGAGGCAAGCTCAAATGCCTTCAAGATCAGATAAATCTAAAAAAAAAAAAGAGAGAGAAGAAGAAGAAAACAAGAAACCCTAGAAACCAGATTCCAACATAAAACAAATTAGGTGTAACAGAACCCTAATTAAACCATCTCAGCACAAGGAAAGGAAAAAAACACTCCAAAGGTACACAAATTCTTCCTTATCTTTGATTAAGATTGCAGCCAACATGCATTTGCCTCCATAACATGCCATCTATTCATACTTAAGAGTTAAGAGAAGCACACTTCCATTCCATTTCAACTTCTTATGAGGTACCATGTATCTAGAGCTAAGTAATCATTTTTTGCTTATAAAATTTAATAAATACCCTATTCCCATACCCATACATCCTATAGTTGCATCCAGTGGTATTACTAAAGAAATAAAGTAAAATGAAAATGAATGAATGCACCGAGATTATTTTTAGCACTTCTCTTAAATCTTGTTATGATATCTGATATGCCTAGCTGTGTCATGCCTAATATGATCACCCATTTATCATGATAGTAAACTAAATTTGAGGGCTGGGGCTCAAATGTTGCCTTAATTATTAATGTTGTTTACAGATTTACACATTAATGATGGTTTTTAGTTGTTTATACTCACTTATCATTCGTTATAGCTGAGTATTTATGGATTTGGCTATGGTTCAATTATTTACAATTATATAAGGTAACTGCGTTGTGTATTGCATTTTTTTCTTCTCATTGTTTGTATGAAACACAACAACTTAAGCCTCAGCCAATAATTCCTGAAACAATTTCAAATTCATTTATGTTTAACATTTTTCATGCATCATCCACTTGAGCGTTTATAATCTATTTTAAGGAAAGACATTCAGAAGGTAAACTTCTATCTCTTGCATTTTTTTAGTGAATGCACATTTTTTAGTGTCATGTTTGGTGCAACTCTTTATCTTTGTTAATCTATAAGGCTCAATATTGTCTGGTGCTGTATAATCTGTTAGTATAAGATGTCACATACTGCAATAACTCTGTGAAGCATATTTCATTGAATCTCGTCAGTGTGGCAATCATATCTATAATCTTAATATTCTATTTTAGTCAATGAAAATTGACTTATGATGTTTGCTGCTTGGTCTTACTATCATCACTGCTATAAGTATGGTTTTGCTTTCAATGATGCCGTGCCTCTGTTTTAGTCAATGAGAATTTACTTATGATGTTTGCTGCTTGGTCTTGCTATCATCACCACTATAAGTATGGTTTTGCTTTCAATGATGCCGTGCCTATTACTTTAATTTGTACATTGACCATTTGTATTTCTTGAATCCATTATTGTTGGATTTTACATCATTCTATGTCAAGAAAAAGTATATCTATTATAGACATAGTAATTATTATACATATTGTCCGTCCTTCGTTCAGTATCCTATTTAGGAAAAATAATTTAAGAGTGTTGTGGGAATGTAATTTCAATTACTAAGTTTAATTATACAATTACCATGGGAATTAGAGCACAAAGGCCTACTATAGGGATCAAAGAATTTTATGAAAGCCATTAGGATATAAGCACTAATTCTATAATCACTACAAAAATTAAAGCACAAAGGCTTAATGCAGGGATTAAAGCATTATGTTGGCTTGCTATGTTTTGAAAGGAAGAATTGTGATTGCATTTATTAATAAATAGTAGCAGTATATTTTTTCATACTATATCATTACATTAAAGCATTTCATTTCCTTTTTTATTCCTATGCATCAGTATCCAATTGCTAATGATGCCATATTTTGTATTTTTAACTTTTATTCTTGTTGTGACTTGGTAGTTGAAAGATGGATCGTGGTCCTTTAGACAAACAGATCCTTACCGATCAAGATAATCATATATCAACAGTGATATGGGAAGGGCAGGTAGAGTCAATACGGTAATATACCAAGAGTAACTTTTTTTTTTTTTTAGATTTATCTGATCTTGAAGGCCTTGAAGGCATTTGAGCTTGCCTCCTTAACAAAAACAAATCACATGCCAAGAGTAATATACAGATCTTAGTGACAATTTAGAGCCAATGAAGTCCTAATGATATCTCACTGAAATTTCAAACTTCCACGTATTTGGTAGGGTTTTTGCAGGCTTCAAGTGTTGTTAACTCATTCTACCAGGAGCACAGCCAAAAACACAGAAAAGATTGTTACAATGAGACAAAAACCCAATTAAGCAAATAGAAACATGAAAATAAAATACAAATTGATTGTGACACAAAAGAAATTAAAACTTGTAAGAACCAGTGGCAATCCGAAGGCCAGCGCCACTCAAACAACACTCGAATTTGTCAAAATCCCTAGTCGATGGAGACAATGGAGACGATGATGCTCGTCGACGTCGAATGGATGTTGGCGACCTTGCATATTTACAAATAGGTTGGTAAGGGAGGAGAACGGTCAAATTTGGTTGAGGGAGAGAGTTACCGCAGTGAAAATGAGGAATAGTCGACCAGGGAGGGATAAACAGATGAAAATGGGGTTTTTGAGTTGTGATATCGCAACATAAATTGCGGTATCGCAACTAAAAAAGTTGCGGTATCGCAACTTAAATTGTGATATCGCAACATTTGTTGTGATATCGCAAAAAAAAAAAAGGGGCCTTTTGGTCTGTGCGCTGGTACGGACTATACGGAGAACGTCTGGGTAAAATGTTCATCTTTAGTAACAAGGGAGAGAAATCCAGTACTATAGGACGAGATACTTTATATTACAAGTATTCTCTATCCAAGGCTTTGCCGGAACCCTCTAGTTCACCTCGACATCATAGATTTGAGTCACGACATTTGACACTGCTTATTCAACATTTTCCAAACTCCACTTTTTCAGAGATTTTCCCACCAGCTTGGAGACTTAGTCGTAGATTAAAGGAACATTATATAGCTCATTTACATATTTCTAGTGTGGAGATTGGAAGCCTATAAGGTCTATTACATGAGCTCGGGTTGTGGGTTGGTGCTAGTGGCCAGATTGTGAGGCAGCTTTTATTTTCATCATTTTAATTAATTCATTTTTGGCTCTTTGTTCTCATAGGGTATGCCCCATTGTGTGTCATCAATCTTCATATCGGTGATTCCACACTTTTTTAATATTTGTTTTTGTCTATAAAAGAACTTGGTTAATTTTTTTCAAATTACATCCAAGGGTTTTAGATTTTTTTGGATATTCAGGTATTTTTCACAAGATTTTCAAAATTCATGAAGAAATAAGATATGACACTAGATGCCCTGATTTTTACCATAAATACAATAATATTGAGCGGTTTGGATCATGAACTGGGGGCGCCTAGAAGTGCACAAAGTTAGCCCCTGTTTGGCATGTCTATTTTTTACCTCTAAACATCTATTTCTCTAAAGCGGACAGAGGTTTTGAAAAATAGAGGTGTTTGGTACTGATTTATGGCCCCTACACATTCTAAAGCAAAAGAGGCAAAGCCTCTAAAAAGGAAATGCCCCAAAAATAGGCATGTAGAAATCAGAGGCAATGTCTCTTGAAAAAGTAGAGGCGGAACCCATCTTTTATGACAAAAATGCCCCCGACGGAATTTTATTGTCAACGAAAGTCCTTTGAATAAAACCCTCATTCTCGTTCTTTCTGCAACTCAAAACCCATCTTTGTGAAAGAGGCTGGAAAGGAGAACGGTCTATAGCCTATCGGCCTGTTGTATTGGTCTTCTGGTAACGCTTGCAACGCTCATCTCTTCTGGTACGATCCCCTTTTGTTTCTTCTTGTTGCAATCTCTATTCAGAACAATTGCCTTCTACTCTCTTTCTCTCTCTATGTTCAGTCGATATGTTTTTTTTTTTTTTTTTGAATGATGATGGAAAGGGTTGAAGATGGGCTTTAGTTTAGGGTTGTTGGGAGAGATTTTGATTTGGAGGAGAGGATTTGGGATATGGGTTTGATTATAGAAGATGTGATTTTCATCATCATATATATGCCCATTTCATACATTCACCAACACAAACAGAGAGACAAACAAGAGAGGAGAACAAACAAAATGAGGGTTCCTCTTCCTCTCATCGTTTGGAAGATTTCTATGAGAGGAAATCTGGATTGGATTCAAATCCATGTTTCCAATTTGGTTTTGGTTTTGGTTTTGTGCAAAGTGGGATTATCATTAGAGCTAGTTTTCTGATTAGAGTCTGGAGTGAGGTAAAAAGAAATAATTTTTAGTCTCTGGCAACAACAGATAAACAAACCCGGGCATCATTGCCACCCATCCTCCAAAAAAGAAAAAGATCCCAGACACTTGAGATGGCAGAGCATAGATGAAAATGTCTGAGCCACAGCAAAAACGAACAAAAAGCTCACTGCTACAGTAATGGATTTACTATTTTGGGCTATGATTCCAGACATCGGATCGATATAATAGGGACATGCCATGAATACAGTAGGAACGCAGACTTTGCATATAAAAACAATGTTAGATATGACACAACAGGATATGTTGCCTATTAGATAGATTTTGGTTAAGTCTTCTATTTTGAATTCTTGAATGACTTTTGGGCTAGGTTTTTTATTACAACTCTTTCCAATGCTTTTCATCCTGTTGTGAATATATTTTGTATGCCATTATCCAACCAAAGAAACAAATTCCTTACAGAGGTAGAAAGGGGGAATGCATACAACAAGTTATGGCAGCATGTTCGTTTGACATGCTCTTTACCTATGTGGTATGTGGATGGGAAGGTACAGCTCATGATCAACGGATTCTCTTGGATACCATTTCTGAGGAAAGGCTAAAGTTTTCACATGCCCCGCTTGGTAAGAAAGTATTTGTAGTGCTTTAAATCTCAACAAATGATTGCCACAACATAGTTTGACATGCCCTTTAATATTTGTCTTGAATGGTCTTTAGGTAAATACTACATGGTTGATGCTGGTTACACAAACATGCGGGGGTTTCTTTCTCCATTTCGAAATGTCCAATAGTGGCTTCCAGATTTTCAAGGTGTTGAGAGGAGCATTTTAATAGATTGCATTTATCCTTAAGGAATGTGATCGAGTGAAGCTTTAGAGTATTGAAAGCTCAATTCCCTATCCTCAAGCGGATGGCTTCTTACCCATTTCCTATACAACGGAGCATCGTTGTTGCTGCAATGGCGATGCATAATTTCATTAGGAAAGAGGATATGGAGGATTAATTATTTTCACAATTTTCAGAGGATGATGCCCAAGTAGAGCGTGACACTGACATTGAGGAATCACATGGAGAAAACGCTTATACATTTGATATCACAGATAGGACAGAGATGAATGCCAAGAGGAATTCAATTGCAGATGCCATTTGGCGAGATGCTTCTTCTCGTGTTTGATTTTTATCATCTTATGTCATGGTTCTTGTTTTTTCTGATTTTTATCATCTTATGTCATGGTTTATCTTATGTCATGCAACACAGAGTGATAGTGTGTGATAATGGAATGATGGAGATAATATATTTTGTGTTTGATGTTGTAATTTTTAAATTGTTAACAAGTTACAGTCCATATTTTGATGGAAATGGTTGTAGTTTTTAAATGATAAGTTATTATGATGTTATGGTATGTGTGTAGAGGGCATATTTTGATGAAAATGTGCATAAATTTATTTTTTATATAATTACAGAAGATACCCCTCCAAAAAGAGGCAAACCCCTCTAAAAAGAGGCTAACCCTTCTAAAAAGAGGTAAATAGAGGGCATACCAAGCGGTTTATTTGAAGCAGACCCGTTCATTACTAAACACGTTTTTTTGTTCTATCCTCTTTTTTTATATAGCTCTTTTTTTTAATGGCTCTATTTTCATTGGTCTGTCAGAAAAAGAGTAGAGATGCCAAACAAGGCCTTAGATTTATAAATTGGGACATTTTCATAAATTTAATCAAGATCTATGAAAACGTAAGGTAATCCAAGATTTATTATTTGTAAAAACAAATTAAATGGTTTGAATTATAAATATAGAGCCCACTGAATGAAAATAATAAAGGTGTTTGATAGGCCTTGCAAGAATGTAATCACCATGTAATAAGTCTGTTGACATTTTTTGAAGAGAGGTTTGAAAGTATTTCTCATAGCTATCTGGGGTGTGAAAACCCCGGTGTAATTTACACACCAGATTTTTCACACCTTCTTTACAATTGTGATAAATAAATGAGCGTGAATAATTTTGCGAGAGAAGTTTGAAAGTGTTGTTCATAGCTATTCAGTTGTGAGAATTTAGTATTTAAATGGCATTATTTACACATCATTTTCATATTTTATTTACGTATGTGATCAATAAATGAGTCTAAACAAAAGTGACGAAGCATAACCGTGACGCATGAGAACCAAATGACTACAAACAAATGAACTCTTAACTAATTATTTCATATGTTTTTCTATTAGGGCCTAAGCTTAGCACGGGCTTCCTGTGTAATATGATGATTAAAAGGAGGGGACATATTATTCTAAATACTCCTCGAATTACTAATACAATTTAGGCCATGGGCCCTAAATTTGTCCAAGTTGTTTCCAAAAGTGATGATATTAAAGTGTGGATGATTTTCTCTGTTGCATCTCTTTCTCTGCTTTTCATTGAAAATAAATGATGATATGTCCCCGCTACAAAAGATATTATGGATATAAGGAGGGACTAGGGAGTACCACTCCTGCCATGGAATTATTTGTGAGGAAACATGGTTTTCAACTTTTTGTGACAGAAACATCCAATCCAGAAAGCAAATGCACAATTGTCTCGAAAGTACTAGCAATTACAAGTAGAGTGGGAAGCGCAGTTCAATGCCGGTTTAACTGTTTGATTGACAATGAAGAGAGAGGGATTTCATCGGCTTGACTTGGACAATTTCATGCACATTTCTATCACTAATTTGCCAATCATATCTCAAAAACTCAAAGGGCGGGGGTTTGTATACAGAGAAAGTGGAGGTAGGAGACCCAAGTGAATTCTAGTTGTCCCTGTGAAAGGGTGTATTTGTGTGACGTGAGGGGATTCAAAATTAGAGAGAAAAATTATTTTGATTTCCCATACAACCCACCATTTTGTTGATTAGTGCAGCACATATTTGTAGCCCAATGGAAAAATAATGAACTGATTTTCCTTATTAAAAGTAATTTCATTTTTCTATGGGAAGGGAGTATAGCTAGGAATCCTCTTTCCCGTAGAAATAGAAATATGTTGATAACAAATCCTCGCCTTTCACTAACAAGTCCTAATTGATTTTTTGGTGGAAAAAAGCATAGATCACTAATTGAGGAAAGCAAACCTCGATGGGAATTAGAATGTGAAACGTGCATACACGTTTAAACATTAGATACTCTCCACCACAGGTACTATACACCAAACAAAAGTAAATTAAAAGATGGCATTTCCTATCTAGAGATTTCTCATTGGTTTTCTACCTAGTGGAGAGTTCCCATTCTCTTTCCACACATCCAAATTAGATATGTTAAACAGTGGTGGTGCATAACCAATTGAGACTGTCCAATGGGTCCTTTTCATCAAATCGGAAACAAAAAAACAGAATACAAGACATTCAAATACCCTTATATATCATCATCCCACAGACATTAAAAGGGAAGTAGACATTAATGATGATACAAATAAACCTACACTAAAATCTATCATATCTCATAGATACAATTCAAAGAAGACTGAGATCATGAGTTTATTAAACAATAATCATAAAAGATTTCCAATGTTGTTAGCATGAGTATTCAGCATATAGGAATAATAACAATGAGAAGGGATTTAAGATATCAGTGCTATTAGAAATGCCATAATTACTTCTTAGATACCATCAAGCATTAGAAGAAATGAATAATGTAGATCGAGGCATGGAAAATCCCACTCGGATCTACTGAATACTAATAATTTGCTAAATGAAAAGAACCATCCCCTGTAATATGACTCTCTGTGAGTTGTCCCATCTGTTGATGAGTTTCACCATATTCAGAAGGATATCTGTGTGCAACATGAGCATGCCAAATCAGTTTTGCTGTTTTGCCTAACCAAATTCTACTTGAACCAAACTTATTATAACCTAATTAAAACCAGGCCGAACCCAACTCCTCTGGACCAAGTGATATCTCCTAGGAAATTTTTATAAAGATTGTAAAGCTTTTGTCCTTTTCTACTCAACAAAGGATCTTAGTAATTGCTTATTTTAAAAAAGGCTGATAAGTTTTTCAATCAACTTTCAAATAACTCCCCTCTGATGGTCCACCTTTTCCAACTGCTACTAAATTCATGGGTCATCAGGAAACAACCCAGCAAATCAAAATCATCTTAGTAGCCAGAGGAAAAGAAATCAAGAACGACCTTTTTGCAGTGGGCAAGTGAAATAAGAGCAACCAACAGCTTAAACCATGAAAATGAGCTTATGAAAGAATAATACAAGCCTTGTGCTAACTGAACAGAACCCAATAGAGAGAGCATCACCAACTAGGCCCATATGCTCTTATCTGACTATCTGAGTGTGCAACTCAACTTAATTTAAAACTCAATCTTGAGCCCACAAACAAGTCTAATGAATACTGAGCTGTATCCAATCCCCAAACTGGCCAACAAATCTTAGAATTTGGCAGGTCTTGTCAACATTGCATGACCCAATTTGCATCCGACTTTTGAGGGCCTCCCGCGAATCACGGACAAAGACATGATCAAAAATAAGAGATGAAATCAGAGCTACAATACTGCTTGCTTTATTTGCAATTAGAAAACAAAATGCAACAATATAAAAAAACCACCATCCCCAAGACATGGGACTAGAAAAAAACAGAGGAACAAAATCCCCCAGCAAAAGACACCTAACACCACCTACTGCCCAGACACAATACACATGGGCCTCACGTGCTGCTCTATAAACCCACTCATGATCAATGAACGGCCAGGATTCAGCTTGATCACAATCATCACTGTCAAAAAAAAAAAAAAAAAAAACCCAATCAAGTATCTGAAAAAAAAAAAAAAACATGGGTCTTCCCAAAACCAGCAGCAAGAACAAAAATAGATCAAAATAAAAAGGTTGGTGGGCGGGTGGCTTCTCTGCAAGTGATGTGGATGAAAGGTTTTTAGATGTTGCAGCCGCAGAAGATGAAGAAGAAGCAGAGCATGGCCACCAAAGCAACAGACTCAAAGGCAGTGACAAAGCTCCAGAGGACACTGTCCACGACCGAGAACTCCACATCTGGCCATCGAGAGAACATGGCCCAGTTGGGAGTTAGAACCGACAAGTCGAGATGGGGCCATCGGAAGATGGACGATGATGAGTGCCTGGCCCACACCCAGAGATCAAATCCCAGCCATCGGGAGATTGAAATTGGAGACCAGATTCTTCCCATGATAAATATCTCCTCTCCCTCTCTCTCTCTCCCTCTCTGCCTTTTTCTAGTTAGCATCGACTCTTCTCGGCTCCTCAAGCGTTTATATATTGTTTGTTTATAAATTGTGGAGGGCCGGGTCAGTCAAGTGCACCTCGGGAGCACTTGAAAAGTTGAAATCATACTACTGCTCATAAAATAAAATTGTCTTTTGTATTTGTGGACTTTTTGAGATTTTTTTTTCAAATGGAGCTGATGTAGACAGACATGAACTTTTTTGCTTGGGAAAAAATGAAGATTTTGCTGAACTTGTCTGGATTTGGTTTTGGGTGTTTGTATTTGAAATTTGAAGCCTGGTCTGGTTGATTGGGGCGGATTGGGCTTATATACTCAATTTGAATTTGCTATGTATATGTATATAATTTAACCTAATCTACTAAGTTAAGATTTAACTTTACAGAAAAAGATTTTTAAAACACTGAAGCTCCTCCGAACAAAAAATTTTTATTGGATTTTTTCTTCTTTTCTTTTACTACATAGGTAGGTTGGGAGATCTTCCAAAGACGCTTTTCCCATTGGGATTCCGAGAATTTCTTATGATAATTAACTATAAAGCATTTGAAATTTCTTTTTTCTTTACTAAGATTTACAAGAGGATTTGAAAAGCCTACTTGAACAACATTTAGATAATACAAAATTCTACTCTATGGTAATTTATTTAATTTCAACAAACAAATAGGATGTTAGGGGTTATTTGTTTGCAGACATTTACAATGAGTAATGGATAAACATTATCTATCACGTCTATTTATGCTTATGTGTGAAATGGTATGTAAATAAGCTCATTTTCACACCAAGACTTTCACACATAAACAAGTATGAAAATCACTTCCACAACTCTCTTGCAAAAGGCTATGGCACAACCTCTTACATGGTGATTGCATTTTTGTGGACCCCATCGACCACCTTTAATTGTTTTATTCTTGTGGGCTCCATAATTTAAATAAAAAACTATTCAGTCTATTATGAACTAATAAACCCCAAGTTGTAATTTTTGGGCACAATCTATTATGGTAATTTATTCACCTTGAAGTTGTTTTCATAGATTTTGAATAATCTGTAATAAAATTCCAACTTGTAGATCTTATTCTCTACACTTCTATAAGGAACCCTATTTGTTATTCTAATTGTTCAATATTCTTGTATCTTAATTTTTTATGGATCTAACATGTACATTTTGTGATATTTACTTGTGTAAAATCTATTTCTTATCACATATGTAAAAGGCAAATGACCCCTTATGATTGTCATGCTCCCAAGGAGACCCTCAAGAATAGGTTGTTAAGGAAATCATTTATAATATTATGAATATAGTATCATTTGGGTCTAGGCATATTTTCATCTACTATGGGGTATTTTGTCTTTTGTGCACAGGATATAAAATAGATTTATATATATATATATATATAAATTTTGCATATGCGGATTTTACAAGTGAAATCCATACTATGTTTGCTGTTTGCTTTGAAGCACCACATAAATAAATGTTGAATGGTTCACAGTTCACACTACACATTTAAAATCTCTATATATCTTAGGAGTCACAACAACAAGAGGGAGTAAAAGAATTTAATACTGCAATCTGTCCAAATGCCCTTTGGATCGACACCCTTTTAACCAAAGAGGCGTATAGTTTTATAAAAATAATATTATTTATATACCATTTTCACACTACATGCATAAATAAGCACAAACGAATATAGTCATGCAAAAATGTTAAAACAATAACCATGTATGAGTAAATGTTAGACATATATTTTCCTTGGCCTGTTTGGATGTATGGTGAATTGAAGTATGGTGAGGTGAAGCATCAAATCAAGAGAGAATAAAATATAAGTGAGTTATTATGGTATTTTATTTTTAGTTTTTTTGGGATGGAATATTTTTGACTTTTTGTATGGGAAAATGTAGATTTTTTGTCTTTTAGTGAGTAAATGTAGTTGCTTTTTGATTTTTTGTTGAAAAAGATGGAGTGAGTTTTTGTAAAAAGTGCTTTTGATGTGATGTTTAATTTGACTTGACTTTTCAAAATGCGACGAAAAATTTGGAATGCCTAAGTTTTTTTGAAATAATAAACCCTTGAAATTACAGAAAATTTATGCCTTCTTTCATATCACCTCCCACTGAAATAATTTTTTTTACAGGAATTTTTTCTAGTTCCATCAACATATCTAAACGACCCCAAGTGCTTGGCCTTGCACCAATTCACATGAAATTGAGATGGGGTTACAATGTGATTCTTCATTTATAAACTTTAGAATTCCTGCAAATACATATGCTCGTGAGGTGTAGACTACCTCTTTTAAGTCGCCAGCAAACCTAATAGGGTGATGGGAGTGCTAGCCATCTCATTGCATGTGTCTTCGCCATTTAAGTCCAAGTGGGTCGCTAAGTGCCAAAGCTTTCATTATCACCGAGTTTTGAATTTTGTTTCTGAGTGAATTTTGAACTGTCAAGACCTCCCATATTTCCCGCAAAAATGGGTTTGAAAATTGATACTTTTGTTGCTTTTCATTAGATTAGATTAGATTAGATGTCTTCAAATTTTAATTCCTACACTTATGTAATTGTATAAATTTGTACCAACGTCTCATATAAATTTTTGTGATATTGTTTGTAGACTGAGATTCTCTATTCATGTATCTTATTCATGTCTATTTTAAACAGTCAGCTCATCTAACAAAGCTTTGAGCATGCAAGGAGGATGAGTATCACAAAACTCTTGTTAATCATCATTCAAATTGACCAGCTAAATTGGTTAGTTTTTTTTTCAATAAAGAAATTGTTTTATCAAATTTATTTATTATTATTGTTCCGGTACAACTCACACACCCACTCATATATTCTACCAACCATCGGAGCTATGGCCAAGGATCAACATTGGTTGTTTCTGTAGAAGAGTTGCCTCACTATTGATCTAACAATTGATCGGCTTTCATCAAATCAATTGATTGCAGTCATTTACGTCACATTTGTGCAACACCAAGTCCACTGAAAAGTAGTAGATTAGAGAACTTTTTTTTTTCTTTTCTTTGTTGACTACTTTTTTCTTGTTTGGTACAAATGTAATCACCACATAAAACATATTTTTTTCAGGATGCTATTTCTTTATGAGAGAGGGTTTTAAAACCCAACCCTCCCCTTCAGAATTCCATTTCTGCGGAGTAGCATCACACAAACAAGCCCTAATGTGCATGGATGAATTTCAAATTGCAATTTTTCTTCTTCCCCATTTATTTTAAGCAAAAAAAAACTCTAAAGTGAATGGTGTAAAGATCTTTCAAGTAAGAGCATCCTTTTTATGAAGTACAACCTTACTTAGCTCTATTTCCATCCAAAGAGAAGGTTTGAGGTTAGAGTGTTGCTCACTCAGGTAAAGAGGTTCACCTATGAAAGTTGTGACACTTTGTCAAGTAACTCTAGTTTATTTCCAGGATTAGAGAAGATTAAAGTCGGTAATTATTTTGTCAAAATGAAAGGATCCCCTCCTAAGTAGGGATGTAAACAAAATGGTTCTAGGCGGGAACTATACTGTATCCGGAACTTTTTCAATCAGAACCTAATAATGTTCCATACTTAGTTTTAAGTTAGAACATTCGGATAATCAAAGAATCATATGTTCATTTACATCCCAACTCCAAAGTGACATTTGTCATATTAATATGGGGCTTCACCAGTGGGCTCCTGTGAGGTATGAAAGACTTCCTTTCTTCTGTTATTTTTGTGGCTGTCTGGGACACACAGATAAGGATTGCCCACAGTTGGTTGACGGCACTTTACGACGACCAAAGCATATGCCTTATGGCCCATGGATGAGATTTGATTACAAGCAAAAGTTGGGTGGAGATAAGTTCCTGTCAAGCACACTGGATAGAAGGGTGCCGTCTCATCATCTTTCTGGGCCTGGAGTGGGGTTTGAAGATGTTGGCGCAGAGATTATGGTGAATAAGAGAAGCTCGGTGATGATTTCTACTGGGCTGGAACGCTCCTTGACAGATGCTCTGATGGCGAAGAGGGCTGTCCGAACAACTCAGTCTGGACCTACTGTCAATGAGGCCGTTCCCGTGGAGGCTGATCAGCAAGTTGTGAATGGTGATGCTGTCAACGAGCATTTTTCTATGGAGGCAGATCAGTCCGCGGGGATTCTGTTTCAAACCCAGGCAGGTGTGGCTCGTTCTGATGTGTTGCATGTTAGTGATGTTCGCCGGACGGAGGTGGCTAGCTCGTCGGAGATGATAGTGGATTCCTCTGTTGCTAACCGGAATCAACGGCTTCGGGTGACAAATCAGGAGTCAGTTTCGGATTCTTTGGTTGATGTCTCGCTGGAATGGATTTCTAATAGCCAAATTCAAGCTATTACTAAATCTAAGAATCCAGTTGGAGTTTCCCATCTAAATGGTGATGACTTAAGGAGGTCTCCCAATAACGTGGCTGATGGCTGTTTTCACTCCTTCATAGATGGTGATGGTTTTAGCAATGTTCCCATACACGTGGCTGATGGAGTCTCCATCATGGTTGGTGATGAATTTAACAGGGCACCCATACACGTGTCTGATGGATTTCCTAATTCCATCATAAGTAGTAATGGTTTAAGAACGGCTCATATACAAGTGGCTGATGGAGTTTCCATCAACGATGGTGATGGATTAAAGAGGGGAACCATACATTTGAATGATGGATTTTCTGATTCCATCATAGATGGTGACGGATTAAGGAAGGAAACTCTACGCGTGGCTGACGGATCTCCCCTAGACTCGTCTGGGGTAGTTGTGGCCGGGGCTATGCAGGAGGATATGTCCACTGATTCGGATTCGCAGGATTCAGATTCATTGGGTACGCTCTCTACCAAACAAGGTCAGCATGTTACTGGTGGGTTCTTACGTAAGTGGAGGCAGATAAATCGTCCAGCTATGGTTAGGATAACGAAGGTTGCTGATACTGAGGTTTCCCACAAACGGATGTTGTCGCTTGGGTTTGCTTTACAAGGAGGCCCAAATGGTAAGAAAAATAAATTGGTCGAGGCTGCAAATGAGTTGTCTTAGTTGGAATTGTCGTGGGCTTGGGAACCCACGTGCAGTTCGTGGACTGCATCTTATGGTGCAAAAACAAGATCCTGTCTTTTTGTTTCTGTGTGAAACAAAGCTGAATACTGCCCGTATGGAAGGTATAAAAAGAAAGCTGGGTTTTTCGAATTTATTTACAGTTGATCCAATTGGTAGGAGTGGTGGCTTGGCTCTTTTGTGGAAGGATGGTTTGGATGTCTCTCTGTCTTCTTTCTCGAAATATCATATTGATGTCCAAAGTATATCTGAGGTTCTGGGTTCTTTTCGTCTTACTGGTGTTTATGGTGCCCCAAATGTTGCTAATAGAGCGTCGGTGTGGGAGCTCTTTAAATCTCTAGTGGGTCCTCCTCAAGCATGGCTCATGATTGGAGATTTTAATGAAATTTTACTCCCGGCGGAGAAGCAAGGGGGCATGGTTCGAGATGCTTGGCAGATGGAGGCTTTTCAGAATTTTCTTTCCTGTGCTAATTTGAAGGACTTAGGTTTTGAGGGGGATGACTTTACTTGGACTAATATGCAGTATGGTCAGGACTTGATTTGAGCTCGGCTGGATAGAGCAGTCTCTACAGTGGATTGGGTTGCTATGTTTCCATCCTACAGAGTTACGCATATTGTCTCCCATTTCTCGGATCATAATGCGGTTTGTGTGAATTTTCACTCTCTGCATGCTAAACCTAAGAAACGATTTTTCCGTTTTGAAAATATGTGGGCTCGGGAGGATCAGTGTGGTGATATTATTGATAACGCTTGGAATTCAATCTCGTCACGAGATGCTCTTTTCAATATGACATCCAAAATTGAGGCAACAAAAAATATGCTTCGTGGTTGGAATCAAAGGACTGTGGGAAGTGTGCGAAGGAATAAGGACAAGTTAGTGGCGGATATCGCTACCCTCAAAGCTGGCAGTCCAGATATTACTGCTAAGGAGCATCTCCTTGCTGTTCAAAATCAGTTAGATGAAATTCTTAGTCGAGAAGAGACTAAATGGAAACAACGGGGGAAGGTAGCGTGGCTGAAATATGGGGATAAAAATACTGCTTACTTTCATTATAAAGCTTCGAGTCGGCATCGTAAGAACATGATTCTTAAGCTGAAAAATAAGCATGGTATTTGGATTGATGGAGAGGATAAGGTTGCAAAAGTGGCTGTTGATTACTTTGAGGAGATTTTTGAGTCCCAGGGGGTCGTGGATGTTAAGCAATGCCTAGTTGATATGACACCTCGTGTGGATTCTTCTATGAATCAGCTATTAACAGGACCGGTGTCAGATGATGAGGTCAAGGAAGCAGTCTTTAGTATCGGTCCTTTTAAATCTCCTGGCCCGGATGATATGAATTCTTTCTTTTTCCAGGAATACTGGCATATAGTGGGTGCAGATTTATGTCGTGCTTGTAAATCTTATTTCGAAAATGGGTTTGGCCTTGATACTATTAATTTTACCTTAATCTGTCTTATTCCTAAGATCAAATATCCTACGGATATGACCCATCTTCGCCCGATTAGCTTGTGTAATGTTGTTTATAAAACTATAGCAAAGATTCTGTCTAATCGGTTGAAGATTATCTTACCCTTGATTATATCCGAAAATCAGAGTGCCTTTTTGAAGGGTAGACAGATAGTGGACAATTTTATGGTCGCAGGGGAGATTACCCACCATTTGAAGACTTCCAAAGCTAAAGGTAATCAACATTTGGCCTTGAAGCTCGATATGAGTAAAGCTTATGACCGTGTGGAATGGCTTTTTCTGGAAAAAAGTTATGACTAAGCTTGGTTTTGATAGGAAGTGGATTAGCTGGATCATGGGGTGTGTTTCTTCAGTCTCCTATTCTGTTCAGCTTAATGGAGAGAGACATGGCTTTATTAAGCCCTCTAGGGGGCTTCGTCAGGGAGATCCTCTTTCGCCCTATTTATTTATTTTGTGTAGTGAAGGACTCTCGAATCTCTTGCATCAAGCTGAACGATCAGCTAGCTCCTTTGGTATCTCCATTAGCCCTCAGGGTCCGAGGATTTCTCATTTATTATTTGCTGATGATTGTATGTTTTTCTGTAAAGCTTCTGAAGGTAATTGTGACGTAGTTAAACATATTCTTGAAGTTTATGAGAGAGCTTCGGGATAGAAAGTAAATCCTTCTAAATCCTCGGTGTTTTTTAGTTCTTACATTCCATGGGATAGGCAAGTCATGCTGGCAAATCGTTTGGGCTTTAATGTTAAGACGACTATGGATCGTTATTTGGGACTGCCCCTTTGGCATGGTCGCCACAGAAAGGCTGGCTTTAGTTTCTTGAAGAAAAGAGTTGTGCAGAAAATGAATGATTGGAAGGGCCGGTTTTTGTCCAATGCTGGAAAGGAGATTCTGATTAAAGCAGTGGTACAAGCCCTTCCTTCCTACTTTATGCAGGTTTTCAAACTTCCGAAAGGTATCTGTACGGAGCTTCAACAGATAACAACTAAATTCTGGTGGGGCCATGATGATCATAGTACGGGTATTCACTGGTGTACGTGGAATGAATTGAGCAAAAGCAAGAAAGACGGGGGTCTAGGGTTTCGTAATTTGGAATTCTTTAATTTATCTCTTTTGGCAAAGCAAGCTTGGAGATTGTGTATGAAACCTGATTCCTTGGTGGCTAGGTTCTTTTCTCAAAATATTGTGAGGCAAATGATTTCTTGCATGGGTCTTTAAGACTTTAAAGAAAAATAGTTCTTTTCTCTGGCAGAGTCTTTGCAAAGGGAGGGAATTTCTTTCCAATGGTGTCAGGTGGGGAATCGGGGAAGGTCAAAATATTGATATTTGGGAAGATGCTTGGGTGCCTCGTCCTTCGTACTTCAGGATCATTACTCCTAAGCCTATGGGGTGTATGGCTAGGAAGGTAACTGATCTTATTGATTCTAACCTGGGTATTTGGAGGCGTGATCTTATACAGTCCATCTTTTGGGTAGATGAAGCTAAGCTTATCTTGTCGATTCCTCTGAGCATTCAAAGACGACAAGACAGGCTCCTTTGGCATTTTTCTAAAGATGGTCAGTATTCTGTTAAGTCCGGGTACCATGTGGGTCGTACTCTTGCAGATAGGGGGTTTCTGGCGGGTACGTCAAATGCACTAGGTGAACAGTTTTGGTATGCCCTTTGGAAGCTTCCAGTTCTGCCTAAGGTTCGTCTGTTTGCTTGGAGGGCGTTGCATGATTTTATCCCTTCTAGTGAGGCGTTGAGTCGAAGACGTCTTCCCATTGATGTGAGTTGTCGGCGATGTGGTCTGCCGGAGTCGTCTACTCATGTCTTGAGGGATTGTGTGTTTGCTCAAGCAGTCTGGTTTGGTTCCTGCCTTAGCCTTTGTACAACTGTGTATCGGCATTTATAATTAATGCCTTGGGGTTTGGAAATGTTCAATGTTTTTAATGAGGGTGGAGGTGGGGTAGAGGCGAAAAATTCCTTTGTCCTTTTCTTGTGGGGTCTGTGGATGGCTCGAAATGATTTGGTCTTTAATGGGAAGGAGTGGTTAGTTGAGGATGTGTTGATTTTCTCTACTAATTTGGGTAACATTTATAAGGCTGCAAATTTAGTTGATTCCTATCATCCTCCTGTTGTTTTCTCGCCTATAAATCCAGGTGTCTGGAGTTCCTCCTTCGAGTTTGGGTTTCAAAGTTAATTTTGATGCTGCGTATAGGCCAGATTCAGGAGTGGTGGGTGTAGGAGTCATAATCAGAGATGACAAAGAGACTTTCGTTTGCGGGCGTACTACTCTTATATCTCTTGGGGTGTGTGACGTTAGCCTAGCTGAAGCTTTGGCTGCGAGGGATGCGGTGCTTTTTGCTAAAGAGTTGAATATTCTGCACTTTATTCTTGAGGGAGATAATCAAGCCCTTATAAAGGATTTCAATGCTGGTTCAGTTGACATTTCAGATCGAGGAATAGTGTTGGAAGATATTCTTGCTGTAGTTTTGTCATGTATTTCTGTATCCTTTTCCTGGGTGGGTAGAGAAGGAAATAGATGTGCTCATGTGTTAGCCACGAGGGCTTCTGATTTTAATTCTGGGACTTGGTGGCGTGATGAGCCTCCTTGTATTTTGTTTGACCCGCTTTCCGTGGATATTGCATGTATTCCTTTTAGATCTCTTGCTGATGGCTTTGCCGAAGGTGAGAGACTTTAAGGTTTCCTTTTGAATAGATATTTGGTTCCTTTTCAAAAAAGAAAATAAAAAAATATGGGGCTTCACCATACATGTCTCGAGGTCCAAACCATTCACCAAATTGACCACACGATGATTATACCTTTGTCAACTGTACTTGCTAAGGTAACAACAAAATGGTTGTTGGAGATTAGGCGACATTAAACTTAGAAATCTCACCCAACAATTGTGCTAACCACCAACTGTAATTACATGCATTCATCTTCTAGTACTACAGATATATTCCAATAAATATTAATATTGAAATAGCATATCAAAATCAGCGTTTGTAGTCCAACGGTTAGGATAATTGCCTTCCAAGCAATAGACCCGGGTTCGACTCCCGGCAGACGCAATTTTTTGCTTTCACCTTTTTTTTTTTTTGGTTATTGTTGTGTGTGTGTGTTTTTCAGATGAAGGACTACTGGGAATTTATGAGCAAAATGTTAGGTGATAATAGATATGTTAATTCTATCTACCATTCACAAAATCTTAGTGGTTTATTAAAGTTAGTTAAGTGATGATTGCATTTGCAATAATAGATATGTTAATTCTATCTACCATTCACAAAATCTTAGTGGTTTATTAAAGTTAGTTAAGTGATGATTGCATTTGCCTCCAATAAGCGCAACATTGAAATTTGACACAAATGAGATTCCTCAATGCAGTAGCTGCAGAGACTATTTTCATTGGAACTGACCAACTCAAGATAGATGGAAATGGAGAAATAGAGTTCCTTTAACCGACCTCAATATAGTTGGAACAAGACTATAATGATGATATATAATTCGTTGAGAAAGGAAAATTGGGACCTAATGCTGATGAGGCAGCCGGTTAAGGCACATGGTGTGTTTCTTTTTCTTTCATTTAAATTATTATTAGTTTTGTTTACAATCAGTTGAAAGCTGTGAATTGTGATCATTAAGATCCAGTCACCAACCTCCTTGTGAACTGTCTTCATCACCTTTTTTATTGGATGGCTATTAATGTTCATGGTCAATAGTCCCACAACGTGGAGGAAACGAAAAGGAAAATGGGTGTTGCTAGCTTACCATTTACAGGCTTGATTGGAAGTCCTTCACTGTCTTGGTGAGAAAGCTCCATGACAATAGCTTTATGCGGATTAATACCTGATCCATCTGGTTTGAGATAATTGGCTCACCAGACACGAGCCTCCTAAACCCAGTTTTCGGACACTTTGACTGATTATGACCGTATGCTTTTCATCAGTCCTATTTGGGTTGCATCTGCGGACTCAAGGTTTTTTTTATGCCAACACCCATCTCAATAGCATGCAAATTATCGATAATGGCCATTCAGGAAATATACTAGCAGTCATCATCTCAGTTGACATGCCTGTCTGCTATTGGCCTGATATCAATATTGGCAGTCGAGTTGAGACGTAAACTCAATGCATCTGCATGATAATGAATTCATAATGGACTTGCAAGGTAACTCATTAGCACGCCTTTGTTGTACAAGAGATGGTTGCAGCCATGGTTTCAGATTGTGTGACGATTTTGACTATTAGAACACAAGGGGTTGGTCGGGTGGTTAGGACCACGGTTCCTCTCTTCCGGAGCTGGAGGTCGTAATATCGATCCCCAATTCCTCCTCTTCAGGAATCGAAGGTTGACTCCACTAGTGCTACCACCTAAGGGCCACAGGAGTTTTACCCAACTTCTCTTTGAGCCCGAAGGGATTAGTCCAGCCCCAACTTCTCTCTGAGCCCGAAGGGATTAGTCCAGCCCAAAGGGTTAGAAACCCTCTGTTAACCCCCCCCCCCCCCCCCCCCCCCCCCCCCCCAAAAAAAAAAAAAGAAAAAAAAAAAAAAAAAAAAAGGAACACAACGGGATAAGATCAATGGGCAGTTGAAAATATAGTTTCCAAGGTTGAGGACACTAATTCGTTATACAGAAAAAAACATGACATTTATGATTTACCAGAACCATGCTCACACAACCTATCACATGGATGCGCAAGAAATGAATCTAAATTCTAAAATGAATAATCACATTTACTGCATGAAACTGTGCTGAGAGAAAACCACTGCTTCAATCACCTCAATTCAATGGATACCCACTTTCTGTACACTGCATACGCTATATAATTGACCGCCACTAAAGCTCCTAATAATCATTGCAAACAATATATCAAATTTTGAGTCCTGGTTGTAGCCAAGCTGGTTAGGGACACCAAACACCCCATTAGAGGGTGAGAGTGCAAGTTTGAGCGCTCCCAAGCATGAAAAAAAAAGGACAAAATGTTGTGCGTGCGTGAACCCTCTCAAATGCCATCCTTAGATGAGTGCCAATTCACAGGCGCATTAATACCTAATAGAGACAGCATGCACTTAACCCGAGCAAGTCTCTCTTTCAATCTTAGATCTCTCACACCTGTGTTCCAATAGAATGTGAAAACCAGATATTAGCAGCAAGTTTCCAGTACAACAATCTTACATTTACCCAGTTGATAATAAAACAGACTCAGATTGGAAATTTTGCACCTTATCCTACTGGAATATGAGTTACGATCATACCAGCATCTGAGGCACTCGAAGGAACACAAAAGACAAGGAATACAAGGCAACAGAAATCACTGCTGCTGCAATCATGTTGTGCATCAGTCGCTGGTTGTCTTTACTTGGCACAAATGCTGTTTTCAATGTGTTTGTAAGTTCAAAGATTCGGTGTGAGATCTGCAAGAGATGTTGGAGACAAATTAATTTTCTCTATAGGATGATCGGTATCTATCATTCATGAGATTCCTGGATTCTTATTCACTTACTGCAACATATATGGACGTGGTGAGCATGAAGTTCAGCATTGGGTAATTGGGGATGAGTGACAGTAACCACCGTGGTTGTCCATCAGGAACACCTGACCTGGAAAGATATTAGAGGAAGATCTCAATTTATAAAGGAAAGCCCAAAGGAGAAGAACAAGTTTGTGCAAACAAAAGAGTAGAGTGAAAAGACCCAGTACAGACAAAAATTTGAAGTGCTAAGATCCTTTTCAAGAATCTCTTGCAGAGCACTAAGAAGTTTCAGGGGTGGTTCATTGCGCTTGGCATAATTGCATACTGCATATTCATCATTAGTTACTTGCACCAATGGCTATGGTAAACATTGAAGCCTTGGACTCTCATGCAGGAAAATATGATAAGTGCCAATGGATGCACAAAATATCAATGCCCAATCAGGCAATCTATATAAACCTGGGAACTATTAAGATCATCTCTAAAATTGACAGTGGATCCACTGAACTCGCCATAGTGCTAGAGCCTTTAAGACTTTGATCATGAGCCATCCCGGAATAGACAGGCCATGCCCTGAGTCTTTGAGCTTGATGAGTTGATAAGAATGAATGATTTAAGCACTTCTGTAATCGCTTTCAAATTTAACTGGAGGCCTATAGATTGATTCACTTGTGGTTTACTATACAGAAATATTTGAAACCGATGAAGTTATGCTTACCTTAACCAAATGTGGATTTGGGATATGTAAGTCTCCAATGTTATCTTTCCGAGCCACCTAGACAACCAAAAGAAAATTTTCTCATAATTTGTCTAATTCATTCACATAAGTGACAGTGTTTGGATTTACAAAGTACATCACATGTGATACACTGATACTTGTCAGCATGGTCACAAATATCTTTATTAGGTTAACAACGGCGATATTATTAATGGAGATTCTCAAAACTCCGGGCTTTTCTTGGGTGGGAATACCGTGGAAAATAAAATAATAAAATGTAAATACTTGAAATGTTAAATGATTTATAATCAAAATTTGTAGAGATATATGGTAAACACATTATTCCAATCATTCCATTCTAATTCATTTTGAGATATATGGTTAAACCATTCAAAAAAATAAAAAGATATACGGTAAACATTTTATTCCAATCATTCCATTCTAATAATATTGCCCAATTTATCACATCATCTTTTCAGGGAAAAAGAAATTGAAAATAATGCATATTCAATATACTGGAGATAAGTGATGAAAATGCTAGTCAGAACCACCACTTACGCAAAAAGAGTCAAAGAGAAACTACGGAACTGCTGAGTACAATTTCGCAAGCTAATGTAGACACTGATTCACCAAAATGAAGATAAAAACTAGTTAGTAACGAGTTGTATCAGGTAGTAAATATCTTTTGAAAGTGTTCAATTTGTACAGGAACAAATGCTTACGTTATGGGGATCCATGATGTGTAAGGATGGAATTTATTGTATGCTATTTTGTCCAGCTTGTAGATATACTCATACCACAAGTAACCAATCTAAAATTGTAGAAAGGTTTGCATCAGACATGAAAGTTATAAATACGGAGAAAGAATGTCCAAAAGATACCACAGATATCGGCAGGTTACCACTAGTGAAGTTGTCACAATAACTGTTTTGATTGATATTCTAAGCTTCACTTCAGCTTCTTCCAATTTTTCCATCCACCTCTCAACCTATATAACAGCAAACATGGAAATGAAGGACTGTGACTCAAGAACAATCAAAATAATAACAAGCACATGAAACATCTCAACTCTCAAGAACAGAAGGCGGTAAAAGTTAAAAAATAAAACAAGATCTATGTGAGGCCACCCTGGATTCTGGAAACAGTATACAGCCTCATCAGAACTTACAGTAGGGTGGAAGTATGCATATATCATCCCGATAATCCATATGTATCGATCCAATCCTGAGCGGAAGTGCCACTCATGTAGCTGAGAGAACTTTGCCTTTGAAGGATATGGGTCATTGTAACCTGCATTTTGAACGACCTTAGGAAAAGAAATTGCATTTTTTCCAGAGACAAGTAAAAATAAATTATAAGTGGAGGGAAAAAGAGGCTTCGGAATGTTACTGATAACAGTTACTGACCTAGAATGAATGTCAATGGGCTCCATATCAACTCAAACACTCCTGGGATCTCCCATATCATAATGACTACCAAAAAGCAAGCAATGATTTTGATAGCAATGACAGACCCAATCTCATTGTATTTGTTCAGTATTCCGAGTGCACCATAAACCATCAGCGTGAAAAGGGTGTGCATGGGGCAGATGTAGTATAACATGTAGTTGTTATTGAGGACAATGCAGCAACACGCTACAAAGAAATTAAGGCGCCACATCATCTGAAGAATGAGAAATTAGCTGTCAGCCACAGATAACTAGAAGTAACAAAAAACATTTTGACAAGACATCACCTGTGCAAACCGTGGAAGGCTAAAATCTTTCCGGACATAATAATAAGAGAAGTTTCCAAATCCGGTCATCCACACATATGCCGCAATAAATACACGGATTGCATTATATATCTCTGTTGCTGCGAAGTAGTGATACATCAAAAACAAGACCTAGAAAAGTAGGGAAAAAAGGAGTAAGAGCCATCTCATAACTATCTGTCTTTATGAAAAGAAAATAAACAAGATTTTATCTTCAGAATTGCGCAGAGAAAATGCTGATATTTGAAAGGCAGAGCATTGCTAGAGTAACAACATTATTTAAGAAATTCCTATCTGTAGATTAAAAATAAAAAACTGAAAGCCACAGAATCCAGAAAATCATACATATTAGTTCCCAAAATTGGATTGAAAATATTGAGATGAGACGGGCCAGTCCAGAGAAAAGCATTGGGAAAAAAAAAATCCTTGCATAGTATGGTCATATAAGCTGATCCACAAATGAAATATTTCATGTTCTGAAGTACTAACCTGCATCCACCCCTTCCATTCTTCTGTCTGATGCCTATTGAGATAAAGTATGGGTTTTCCTGAGAAAGGTGACTTATCATGGTGGATCTTGAAAGATGTCACTGCCGAAACAATGATGAGAAGAAAGTATAGAAAGAGAAAAATATCCCGGTTGTAACTCTGAAAACGGAAAGCAAGAATAACATAAGAAGCTGAGCCAGATCCATAGGAAAATATTAAACTATTTCATAAATAGAAATAAGACTGTGCAATGATCCAAAGATTAAATCTTCTTTCCACAGCCAGATGCTCACATTAGATGTGAGATTTACTTGGCAGTCTGGGAAACATAGATCAAACCACCACTGTAATTACATAAATGATAAACTGCTTTAATAGATACTTCATTTGTTTTCTAAGAGCTGCATGTATGCTTGCATGCGCCTGTCTCAACTCAACTATTATCACCGAATTCAAAATCTATGGGACTGACACTATGATGCAGAGATACATGTGTACTTTTGCGTGCCTAGCATAGTGGTATCCACAGGTTATTGATATTTCAAGGATTCTATTTTCTTTTACCACTAATGAGTAAAGATTTCATTAAACAAAGATGAGAACTACAAGGTTCTGTGAAGTATGTGAGAAAATTCTGTATAAAAGCAAGAAGAGGCACCAGCATCAAGAAGAAGGACAAGCTCAACAAGACACTACCTATAGAGGTGTTGTATGATACGATTCTACATATCCAACACTACTGTGTTCATATATTATAAAGTTCTAATAACATTCTAATCTTTAACATAAAAATGTTGAAAGGAGTGTGAATAGTTGGGAATAGTCTAAAAGGATAAGAACATTGCTTTGTGTTTTCAGTTTTCACACTAAAGTTACTAGCAATGCATAAGCATAGTTTTAATATAAAGAAACAATAGTAAATATGAACAGCATTTATGGTTAGGATACACATCTGCTTACATTTCCACGATTTTCAAAACCCGTAATCTTGTATTCCCTGCCCCTCACTACATCTGTGCTGGTCTCCAAACTAAACTCAATCACACTTCCTAATGAAGTTTCGAGACTACTATTACAATAACAATGGGATATATTTTAAGAGAAACAAAAAATTACCTTTTTGGACTCCGCAAAAAGACTTGTACGGTCGCAAATGTAGAAGTAGGCCAAAATAGCTCCAAACTCAGATCTGAATGCCAAATGCTTTAATCAGCAAAAATAATGCTTTAACATTTATCTAATATACATCTCTATTATGGCAATAAATAAGATTGTGGCAAGATATAGTTCTAGACTTAAGGATGGCTTCACTCACATGGCTCTTAATATCTGTCTATTCTCAATCAAGAACGACTCATCCATTATCAAGAATCTGAATGGCCAAAATAAGTAGATGTCACTTCATCCATCTAAGGGTAACCAAGAAATCTGCAAGACTTTATTTGAACAATAAAATTGCTTTCTTCAGCAAACCTGATAAGCTGTGACATTACAGATGAATTATGAGTTTTAGGTGGAGTTGATTTGACACCTCCATCCAACAAAACAGCTCTATCTTCTTCCTTAACTGTTGCCTCGCCCAGCTCAACCAGATTGATATCAGAATGCCTGCCACTGGTTAAGAATAAATTGAGTCCACAATTAAAACCAGTCTAGAATCACTGAAGTAGAAAAAAGGATACATATTCAGTGTGAATGGGTGCTAAGTAAAGAGCTTAAAGAGAAATTCCATGGAGACATGGACTAAATTATGACTTCATGGTTATCCTCAAAAGGCTAAAATTGAGCCTAAGTCTTTTAGTAAAATAAATGGAGTCTACCATATGTGCATAAAAGATCCTTGATGACCCTTAAGAGTGAACTATCAAAAACTTGATGCATAAGTCATCACCAAGGTGAATCTCACACTTCATTAAAAAAAAAAAAAAAAAAAAGAAAGAAAGAAGAAGAAAAAGAAAAAGAAAGATGAAGCCCATACTGAATGATGTGTTCTGAAAGTACAAATGACATACATAATGTCCAAAGATATAAGATGAAAATCCTAAAGGGATGATAAATGTATTCTTCTAAGTACTAATGCCAGCTTCTATTTCTTGTTTTTTTTTTTTTTCCTGTTTACCATTAAAAAGAACATAAAAAAGAACCAGCTTGTTTTTTGGATATCGAAAGTTATATATTACTGACAACACACATACATATAGTGTCTGATGGCTCTGATCTGTGGTACGTACAATACAGATACAGACACAGAGATTGGGGATACGACTTTGCAGTTTTTTAATCCAAAACATAGGTACATAAATGGCAATCCTGTCCATAACATAAAACTTCATATTTCATATTAAAATTTTTATACGGGGTCACCTTTCACCTATAGTACATTTGTAAATTAATGAAATTGCTGCTGTTTTTTTCTTCTTAAATGGGATTAGTTGATGAGAATAAATTGCAACTATTTGCAGTCTGTTCCGACATTTTCCATGTCGAAAAGTAAAATAGATAATAGAACTCTATGAAATAATGAACTCATTACAGAGGGATATATTGGAACCGTATTCTAGAAGTATCAATGAAGTATTGAGTACTAGTTCCAGCGTATCCCTAGATGTCGGTACACTAGGCATACACAAGTATCTGGATATCATAGGTCTGATTCAAAACGCACATGTTGGACTGAGGTATTTTTCACCTATTTTCTATTTCATTCACAGCACATGTATGGGAATGCAAGTATACTGTCCCATATACACCCTAGTTGGTTGGGCACTAACCCTTTAACGGTTTGACAACCATAGTTGCCCAAAGCATGCACCTAGCTATTTGTCACTGAACCAGCATTATCATTAAGATGCCTTTAAAATATTAAAGTGATAAATTGAACTTAAAACTTGGAAGTATGTAACTCACACTTTGGAAGAATTCGAATTCTTTTTGTATTCCAAGAACTCAGAGTATATCCATGCTACAAATATAGGGACTACTCCAAGAGAAAATGACACCTGCAACAAGTACATATTAAAGTGACCATAGTTATTATCACTATATCAATCAAACTTAATTTCCCACCTAAATTGAATAGCATTCACAGAGAACAAATTTTAATGGGAATAATGCGTTAAGAGTGCGGTATTCAGTCCCTAACAGAATATTCAAAATGACAATATCATACAATGAAATAATGCTTATCTAAACGACCCTTTTCTCGCCGAAGAAAAAAATGGTCTGAATTAAGTTTTTGTTTCTTGCTTCATTGTCTTTTTTTTTTTTTTTTTTTTTCCGCTAAAGAGAACATTGTCTCAATTAAATCTGATATGAATGTTTATAAATTTTACATACTCAGTAACTTATATAAAATGCATAACAACATGAATGTTTTGAAGGGAACAATCAAGATAGAGATCCTGATGAAGTGAAAACATTTTCCCATTCAACAACCACAAGAAGCAACACACATGGTCAGTAGTTTTTAAGTATGATAATTTTCATTGCTTGAATTTGTAAAATGCTTTTCATTGCTTGAATTTGTAAAATTGCCACATGTCTGTAATGGGGATTCCATGCTTGGCCAAAACCTGTCAAGACTGGCAATTGAAACACTCATTTCACATGAAAGACAAAACAATTTCCTACATCATATCAGCCAATTCAAATAAAATGTAGAGAGCACAGAAAAAGGAGATTTGTCATTCCCCTTCCACCCCCAATAATCTCAAGTACTGAAAATGACCCCCCCATCAGAAAAGTTGCTTGTGTGTGAAGTCTGTTGAAGACAACGATTATAAAAAACTTTTAACTATTCATGGGAAGTCTGTTAAAGACAATTAATATTAAAAAAATAATAATAATCTTTTAACCGTTCTCAATAATACATTTCTGCCCTTTATTTAACTAGGTAAATTATGCAGAGCGAAATTGACACCATTTCTCAAACTATGGGGGACTAATCCAGCAAAAAACATGCACCCATCACCATCAATCTAACACAACCCAACTAGCGCCCTGTTTGTGACAGAGGGATAGCTCCAGAAACTGATCCAACAGCCTTACCCATGGGACATTGCCCAATTGAATCTGTAGAGCCTTAGACCACTGAAAGCTCTCATTTTTAACCATCCAAATTGGGCAGGAAGCATTATCCACTCATTCTGCCTTTTTGGCAATCCTCATCTACAATGTCCCAACATGGATAGAATTTGATACATACACATCAAAATCCACACACCAGCAATTCAAGGACAACAACAGATGTCTCTACTACATCTCCCCTACTTCTACAAAACAACATCAAATCAAATTAAATCACAGAAATCTTCACGAGTTCCACCAAATCTCACAAAGCAACCAACTTTCGATCATCGAATTATCCTTTCCCAAAACGCAATCGACAACCCAGATCTGATCTCACCCGAGAGAAACCGAATCGAAAAAAAATATAAAAAAAACCTAATTTCCATCGAACCGGCTTACCTGACCGGGAGTCAGAGGTCCCGAAATCGCAGGCATTTTGAATTGCAGAGGGCTCGATCAGGTGGGTGCGGACGATGAAATCAGAGGACAAAGATCTACGAATGCAGGATTATTTTGTAATAGAAGAAAATAAGAATCAGATCTGATGACAGCTAATGAAGATCGCGAAGAAGAAAACCCTAGATAGATTTCTGTAGGTAGAGAGAGAGAGAGAGAGATGTCGGCGAGTGGTATTCACTCGTCTGTGTTTAAAAAGAAGTGATGGGGAAGGGAAGGAGTAAAGTAGAGATTGGACGCAGTTAGTTGAGTGTGAGTTGGTTGCGAGAGCATGAGTGTTTTTTCCTGTTGTATAAGAAGAATGTTGGGATTTGGGAGGGGTCTTTATGCAATTTTGGTTTCATGAGCATCTTTTTTTAAAATTAATGAAAACTCTTGGGGTCTCATTTAACAATGAATTGAATCATAAAAAAATTGGCTGTAGAATTTCGAATGTTTGGGATCTTGATCTTGCCAAAACATTAGTAAAAATAAATATTAAAAAAATTGAAGGGGATTTAGGGAATAGAATATTGTGTGATGTTTCACTTTTTTTTTTCTTTTTTTGCATTTGACCCCTGCCGTTTTGGTAGCTGTAAAAAAGCACCCAAAAGACAATGTGTAAAGCTTAATTTGTTGAGATGTTCATGTCTCAATTGACATTCAGGTCAGACATTGTATTATCAGTTTTGAACAGATCCCAACTTGGGTTTTACTTTAAAACAGAAAAGAAATTATCCTTATTTTATTTGTGGAGGAAACCTATGAATTTTCTTTTAAGAAGAGATCATGCATCATTTTAGGTGGAGTGTCAAAATGGTTAAGAGAATTATCCAATAAGATAATGGCTGTTTAAGATTCGTTTTCGTAGTCCATCCATGAAAATAATGTGGCGAAGAGGATTGCTCAGGTAGTTGGCAATTCTGCATCTCACACGACTGTCGAGGAATCCATCCCCAAATATGCCACTCTTTCTCATGTGGGAGCTTTCATTTTCTAAGGTTGGAGAACTCATGACTTAAAATTAACTTGCCCAATGCAAAAAAGATTGACTCGGATAGAATAAATGAAGAGACTCGTGAGAGTCGTTCTTTTAAAAATAATTTTGAGTGCTTATAAAATATAAATATATAGTTATTCATATGCATTCATGATTTTCAACTTAAATTAATAAATTTATATAGGCAAGAGAATAATATATTAAGAAAAATAATTTTTCTTGTTGCATTTTACGTAATTTGTTAGTCCAAATATCAAATATAAGTCTCTTCTAGTCATCATTTTTAAATTGCTGACTACAAACCTTGTGTATAATTATTTAAAAATAAATATTAATTATTTAAATTAGATCTACCTATAAAATAATTTAGAATGCAAATAACTTATTAAAATGAGGTGACTTGATTAAGCCTTTGTATTTGAATTGGTTCTTGATCATAATGAGATGATTCGAGGTAGTTAAGAGTCTACTTAGAAAGGTTGGACTAGGTGCGTTGTTCTTGCTCTTCCTAGTAGTTTTGTAGACCAAACAAATTGTGGTGAAACTAGATGAAATTGTAGTGGGGACTGGGGCATCGTTTTGAATATTTTTCTTGTCCTTCGATTTTGATGGGTCCCATGATATGTAGTAATGGGGTCATGAAGGCTAACATAAGTTTTATATCAGGGCACGTGGGCCCTACAATCATTTTGAATGTTCAGTAGAATCTTGCATTTGCTTTTTTTTAATGTTTTCACATTTTTGAAAAAGGATCCTGGTTTTTTGGGTCTAATAAGTACATTAATTCATGTTTGCTTGGCTTAGACCCTACGAAAGACATTTGACCGAGGTCGGAGGGATTTTTTGAACATTTCATTTGAGTAATTTTTCTTAACATTGCTTCCTCAAAAAGAAGGCATACAGAAAAAGTCCATATTTCTCTTAAAATGTATATGTAAAATCCCATATTTCAAATATGGTGTTTCTCACCAAACAAAAAAAAAAAATCTCATAAAAAAATTTATGTTGTCGGTGTGTGAGTTCAAAATGTATGTGTAATGGGATAAAAAAGGTAATACCTTAATTTTTTTTCTCCATTTATTTTGTATAATAGCCATAAAATTGCAAATTAGCTATTAAAATCATGGGAATAGATTTTGAAATCCCATTTAATCAAGGGGATTTTACCAAATAAATGTCCCTAAACTCATATTAGACGGATTTAATCACAAATACACCAAAATACTTATTTTGGTGTTCGTACAGGGATTTTTGATGCCTTTACCCCTCTCTGTTTCGAACGACACTGTTTTCAATCCCATACAATTTTTCCCTATTTCGTTCTCCTTTCTTCCTCAAAATTTTTCCTCCCCCGCCATTTTCTCTCTTCCTCCGCTACCTGCTCGCGCCTTCCCTCTCCATGCGTTGCGGCTCCAGCTCTCGCTGCTCTCTCTCCCTCTCCGCTCGCTGCTCTCTCTTCCTCTCAGCTCCCTGCTCTTTCTTTCCCTTTCCCTGATATCCCGATTCCGGCAATATATTTTGGTGGAACTCCCGACGACTGCTCCAACGTCGGTATCTGGCCGTAAAGAATCTGTTCAACGGTCTGGAATCTCCTTCCCTCTCTCTCCTCTCTGTGCGTTTCACTTGGAGGTTGAAGATTTTATTTTATTTTTAGTTTACAGATGAAAATGTTGATATTTCTAAAGTGAATTCTGACAAGTTTGGATCGATTATTGGAGAAGTAGAAAGCCTCCATCAGTTTGAAAATTTGAATAAAGAAAACCCCAAATCTTTTTTTCTTCATTTTCCCCATCCTTTAATGCCTCTAGTTTTCATTAGATTTTACTGTGCATTGTTGGATTTCTAGAGTTCTGTTGATTACGGGTCTGGTCAAGAGTGAAAAATGTAGTATTCCAGTATCTTGGTATGATATTATTATGGGTTTGGTTCCACTGTCACAAGTATTTATTGGAAGATTATAATATTTAGAAACTGTGGGGTGTTTACAAATTTGGGGTTTTTCTTGTCTCTTGATGTAATGGCTAAAACCCAAGCAATTGTCAAATCTTTCCACTACCCATTACACATAATCCATCAGCATTACTCAATCCTGCCCAAGGTCCACGTTAGTGAAGTTTACTCATTTAAACTACTAGGGATAAGACAGACCCATGAAGAATTTGGGTTCTGGTAGATGAAATATTCTTGAGTATAGATGAGAGAAGCATTAGAGTTAGAACCTGAAATTTATGTTGATGACATTTGAATATTTGCAACACAATATTAGTTAGTGGCGGTGGCATAGAAAATGATTTTAAACAATGTAGACATATCTTTCTTCTTTTCTTGTCTTGTGGTTTTTCCTCTTCTTCTTTTTATTTTATAATAATTTCGAAGAGTAATTGTTGGTGGTTGGTTGGGTTGGGGTGTTATGGTGGTTTGCAGTTCTTTGCAGACTATTATCAGACGTGATTCTCCAAAACCATCATGAATCTGGATCTTCTATCTGCGGCCATTAATTCAATATATGGCCTACCTGCTAAATTCTAAATTGTTCAAAACATTTCTCTCTCCTTGTTGTAGAATTGGGCAAAAGTTGACTTTGATTGAGTATAGTCTGCTGTTAGATTTTAATAGTGTGTTACATGTGTTATCAATCTACCAAGGCTCTACTCACTGTAGTGAAATTTGGCCAGTCCTAAAACAAGGCAAATGCCTATTTTAGGCCTTTTAGTTTAATAAGTGGGGTATCTCCATCAAATTAAAGGGTTTTGCGCAGATAATTTGCTTTGCATAAATCCAGAGGACACATGCTGATCATTTCAAAGATCCATGCTCATGTCACTAATTAGATGATACCATGGGATGGGTTTATTGGTTGCCTGCTATAATGCAGTTATCATTACTAATATACTAGTATTGTTCTCTATTTAGTGAGACAAGTTTTACAATAGTTACCCGGCCTATTGCAGTTTGTTATGACATGCTTGTCCTCTTTTTAGGGAGGAACATCATGAAGGTTTGAGCCAACTGGGCATTGCTACTTTGGAACCAATATATACATATAAGACAAGTCTTGTGATATCAGCTTTGAACTTAATATTTATAATTGATTAGCAGAAATGAAGTAGTCTTTTTTGTTCGGGCATTACTTATTTCCATTCCAACTCAAAATAATCCAACCCAAGCGGGGCTCGGGTTGTAGCAGTTTCTTGTCTTTGTTTTTAGGCAAATGAAGTGAAATCTGGTTATTTTGAGTAAATTGATGAGAAAGTGTAGAAGGAAACATCATAGCTAACTATGGATCAAAATTTAGAGTATATGTAGAATATCTTGATAATGGAGAATGAGCCCATGATAATTTAGAAATCACTAATAAAGCAATAACCATCTATGATAAAAATTTATGATTTTCATATAACAGTTCAATTATATGAATGTCATTGCTACTTTAAATGTCAGTATTTTCACCATCAACCTGCACTACAATGTGTAGAAGTGTTCCTAATTGTGTCTCACTCTCCTGGGAAGTTTCATTTATATGAATATCATTGCAAATTTAAATGTCAGTATTTTCACCATCAACCAGTACTACACTGTGTACAAGTCTTCCTAATTCTTTCTATCTCTCTTGGTGAAACCATATTCTCTTAGTCCCTGGCCCTTTATTAGACAGATTTGCTAACATGTAACTGTTGCCTCTATGCATTATCTACATATACCAATGAGTGCAAACAAACACTCCCTAATGGCCATGAATCCCCCCCCCCCCTCAATCACATTGGTTTTTATTTATTCTTGCTCGAATTGATTTCTATAATCACTGAACGGAAAAACCCATGAAGAATCGTGTATATTTTGGCTGATACTTCAATAGATTTTGGGGATACTTCGATATGTTTCTCTGCATTTCAAACTTAGTTAGATGTAAAACATGGAATCCTAAAAATTAGAATGGAGGGTCTGAAAATATGGTTGAAGTTGAACCCTTGATTAGATGTAAATTGGCTTCTTTTAGTAGTGCTTTAAATCCCCCAAAAACTGGAATAGTAGGAATTATCCCTGAAGTTTCAAAAGAAGCCCTTACAAGTTGGCCAGAACCTATTTCCAAAACCTAACAAGTGTACCCATAACTTGACCATGCATGGTTAACTCAATGAAGTCTTTACAAGTTGTTATCTTAGCTTATGGTTTTCATCAACATGAAACAGATAGTCATAACTTGCAATTGTAAGGTGTGTAATGTTTGTCTTGTGTAATTCATTTAAGCTTTTTCTATGACAACGCCAAGTAAAGTAAAAGCTCAGCTGGTTAGTGACACCAAATGTCTCTGTTAGGGGGCAATATAACATGACTTTGAGTCCTCCCAAGAACAAAAAAAGAGGAAAAACTATGAAGGAGCTGTTGTCGTTTTACTATGTTATTGTTATTGTTATTTTGAGTTTTAACTAGTCAAATAAAATTTACAAATCACAAAACATGTTATTGTTATTTATGGGAAACCTAGTTCAATGTATATTAAGGTAGCGTTTGGTTCGCTGGAATGGTTGTAGGTGGGAATGGAATGGAGACCGGAATGAGTCTGGAATGGAATGAGGCAGGAATAGGCATTTCCATTCCTGCGTTTGGTACGCTGAGGAATCAACCCAGTTGATTCCTATTCCTGCGTTTGGTACGCTGGAATGAGTTCAGGAATGGAATAAGATTTACATAAGACTGACCCAAATGCCCTTGTTAGGTTTTTATTTTTGGCTCAGTCAATGTATAGATTATATTATTATTAAATAGGTAGGGCCCACACAAGCTCTTCTATTTTATAATCTTATAATAATAATAATGTATAGATTATATTATTATTATATAGGTGGGGGCCACACAAGCTCTTCTATTTTATAATCTTATAATAATAATAATATATTATATTATTATTATATAGATGGGGCCCACACAATCTCTTCTATTTTATAATAATAATAATAATGTATAAATTATATTATTATTATATAGGTGGGGCCCACACAAGCTCTTATATTTTAAAATCTTATAATAATAATAATATATAGATTATATTATTATATAGGTGGGGCCCACACAAGCTCTTCTATTTTATAATTTCATAATAATAATAATAATAATATATAGATTATATTATTATTATATAGGTGGGGCCCACACATGTTCTTCTCTTTTATAATCTTATTATTATATTAATAATATATAATATATTTTTATTATATAGGTGGGGCCCACACAAGTTTTTCTATTTTATAATCTTATAATAATAATAATAATAATGTATATATCATATTATTATTATATAAGTGGAGCCCACACAAGTTCTTCTATTTTATAATCTTATAATAATAATATAATAATATATAATATATATTATTATATAGGTGGGGCCCACACAAGTTCTTCTAATTTATAATCTTATAATAATAATATATAGATTATACTATTATATATAGGTGGGGCCCACACATGTTCTTCTCTTTTATAATCTTATTTTAATAATAATAATGTATATAATATGTTATTATTATATAGGTGGGGCCCACACAAATCCTTCTATTTATAATCTTATAATAATAATAATAATAATGTATATATTATATTATTATTATATAGGTGGGGCCCACACAAGTTATTCTCTTTTATAATCTTATTATTATAATAATAATGTATAGATGTAAAAAAGGGTATTTTGGTCTAAAAAAAAGTAGAAATGAATGGAATAGTCATTCCTTCCCATCTCGGATGAAATGGCCATCATCTACATAAGGGAATGGGATTCCGGAGGTAATAGTCATTACGCCACTTTTTTAAAAAAACCAAACGCAACCATTCCATTCCGACCTTCATTACAGCGAACCAAACGCTACCTAACATTTATTGAAAAAAACAACAATATTGATGTAGAAAGAAAATTATGGGTGAAGTCCGTAAGTCTTTCTCATTGTTTATGCATGTCATTATAAAGTCATTGTTATTTTGTTGTTGGAGGAAAAAAATGGGCGAAGAGCCTATAAATAATTGTAACGATATCGTTATCAAAAATCTTGATCGTGAGTCTCTCTCATTGTTTGGGCATCTCAATATAAAGTCACCATTATTTTCTTGTTGGACACAAAAAATGGATGACGAAACTATAAATTATGGTAACGATATCGTTATAAAAAAACAATGTCGGACACAAAATTCAAGTTCGTATGAGTCAGAATTCAAGTTCTTAAAGATTTTCCCTCCTAAATAACCTGTTTGCCACATCATGCTCTTTTAAACATGTTCAACTCATATGCCCTCTTTTAAATTTCAGGTATTGTTTCCAGAGGACACGGATGTTGTTCACCTCGATCGAAGGTCATGCACATGCCGCAAATGGGACCTTCTCATCATTCCTTGTTCACATGGCATTTGTACTATTAAACTCAGAGATAAGATCACCGATCTGCAACTTGAACCTGATTTTGCAGATAGGCCTTTGAGTACTCCCATCGTATCCAAAGATAGATACAGATGTGTGGCTCAGCTTGCTGGGTGGGATGCCCAACTCTTTGAGAGCCGAAGTGGAGATGAGGTTGAGTACAGAACCTAGGTCGATCTTAACTCTATGTATAGGCATTTCCTTGATGTACCCTGTGAAGTACAGGGGTCGGTTGTGCCTTGTTTCGCCAAGTAGGAGGTCGTCCTTAGTGAAGACGTTGGTTGCACTGGCTGCTTTTTGAACCGAGAGGCATTTAATGCATGATCCCTCAGTTTTTTTCTTTTCTCCTTTTGAGGAAGCTTCTGAGTTTTTGACCCGGCAGTCCATTTCAATTTGGAGGACTTGCGGGGCATGTTTGTCGACATCCTCATTCAGCTTTTGTAATTCTGAAATGAGATTATCACGAGTGTGTGGAGACATTCGCAATAAATCTAGGATGTGCAGACGTGCAGGTATGTGCTCGAAGTGTTCAATCAAGTCATACTTGAAAGCCTCCTTAGGGCCTACATGTTCATCATGGTTGCCACTAAGGGCTCTTACAACATCTTTTCCCGAAGGATTTACATAAGTAAAGGAAGATTGGTTGTAATTCTTGTGGTAGTCCCGGCCAGAGCGGGTGCCTCTACCAACTTCGAGAGCTTCTTGAGAAGGGTCTTCGTTTGGAAGATTGTCTTCAGGATCAAGAGGCTGTCGTTTTTCATTTGCTAAGGATGTATCTGCAGTAGAGTTGCCATCCTCAGTGATTGTGTTGCACGGAGCATTTTCCGGGAACAAGTCCTGAACAACATCCAGCAACCTTTCTTCTTCGTTGACCAATTCATCGTCCCAAGCATCAATAGCTGGGGATTCTTCAGTCTCAGGAGAAGAAACCTGAGAGGGTGCCGTCTCAGTGAAAGTCACGTGAGATGAGGTGGCTCCAGAGGATACATTGCTAGGAGTCATCGGAGTGTAAGTGATCTCATCAGACGATGCTTCGGAAGAGCTATAATCCCAAATTATCACATTACAGGAAGCTCTAACAGGAGACGTTGCCTGATCGGAGTCAAACTCATCCTCGGATGTAAGAGGATCGTCTATCCAGCAATTTTCTCCATTTTCAGGAGTTAAGGGAGGATGTACCTGATGGTCTTCAGGGACTTCAGGCTCGGGATTGCGAGGAGGCTCGTTGACGCGGTCTTGCTCTTGTTCTAGAGCGAGACGCTGCAAGATCCTTGCATATTCTTCAAGATCAGGCATGGGAGCCAAATCTTCTTCTTCGTCTGCTCTTTGTGGTTCAACATGGTTGGGTTCCACTGGAGCAATGGTGGGTGTTGATTCATCAGCATTTTCTTGTACGGCCTCTTGGTCTTCTTCATCATCAGACCAAGATCCTTGTGGCTTAAGGGGTTATACCGGATTACTGGCATAAGGTGAGTTTCAGGAACCCATTCTTCATAGGAGAGATATTCTCCTGTTTCAAGGGATTCCTCCCACTCATCGGTGTAGTTGGACTTGAATCCATCATTGGTGTCGCTGGACTCGTATCCATCAATGGAGAATCCAACTATCGAATTGCAAGAGTATGATGCCCCCTGTGTGGTTTCTTTGAATTGAGGTGGCATGAAATCACCGAGAGTGAATTTTCTTACTCACTTTGAAGTCTCTGGAAGTAACGTTTTTATTGCCTCCAGTGAAGCGGTAGAGGAAGCCTCTACCTTTTCATGGACTTCTTGCTTTGGCTCCGTTTGAGCTTGAAGAGATGTTTCCTAGCCTGCATTCGTTGTTGAGCTGTTAGCTTTGTTTTCACGACCTCCCAGTTCTCATCTTCCAGGAGATCGGGATGTACCCATATGGGTTGTCCATCTGGTATCGGGTAAGGAACCAGTTCTTTGGACGCTTGGATTGTGTTTATCACTTTGAAGGAAGTAGTGATCTTCTTCTTTGGTGATTTTGGTGTTTGTCCACATGACACCATGTTGACGGAGGCAGACCCATAGTTTTTGTCGAAGGTGATGACTCCATTTTTCCACATCTCATTTATTTTCTCCCTCACAACGAAGCTTTGATTGAGAGGATGCAAGATCATCTGGTGGTATGGACAATACCGATGATAATTGGTTTTGCCAACATCACCCGGTCTTTTGGGTTCAGGCAAGGTGAGCTTGCCGTTTACCAAGAGGGCCCTCAAAGATCTCATCAATATCTTCATCGAATGGGTATCTCTTTTCTACTCGCTCTTTGAAGGCATCAGAGAGTTCAGTTCTTTTACCTGCAGCTTTATTTTTAGCTTTCTTTGGTGGCTGAGAAGCCGACATGGTTTGCACATTAAGGACCTCTTTTTTCTTTGGCTTTCAGGTTGCAATGGCAGTTGGCTCTTTTCTTGATGATTTCTGACTGTCGAGGTCTTTAATCACCGTTTCAGCTTCCATGGAAGCTTCTAGGATTTCTCCTAGGTTCTTTGATTTGTTGCCAATGATCATGGAGCGGATTCTAGCTCTCATGTAGTTTCGGCAGATGTCGACTAGCGTCGCTTGTGGCAATACATCAGAACATTTGTATGCCATTGCTTTCCACTTGTGAATGAAGTCATATGTTGACTCATTCTCCCCCTGTTTTAGGCTGCACAGCTGAGCCATAGTAGCGGGATGATCCTCACCTTTGAAGTGAGTTAGGAGGCGTGTCTCTAGCATGGCCCAATTTTGGATGGAGTCCTCCGGCAAAGTGGAGTACCAATCAAAGGCCGTACCTTTTAGGGTACTTGTAAAGAGGTGGATTTTGAGTGCATCTTGATCCGAGATAGCTCCCGTCAAGATCTTGAAGTGGATGACGTGCTGTCTGGCTGATCCTTTCCCTGTATATGTTTGGAGAGTAGGATGCTTGAATTTTGTAGGGAACGAGACCGAGTCCATCCATAAGGGATATCGTGGCTTGATCCCATGCTTCTTGAGTATATCCTCTTCTTTTGCTTTGGCGAGGATATTGTCTACGTCCTTTTTGGTAAGGGCGCGTGACTCATTTTCTTCTCCATTTACCTCATCATCTTGATGATTCGGAGGAGGTTCATTGTTCGCCTGATTTTGGAAGGCGAGGAGAAGGTTTTCCATTAGAGTTTCAATCCTCTACTGGCCTTGTTCCAACTGATGGATGCATGTGGGTGTATCATCTTGAGGTGGATTGCGAGGTGATGGCTCAGAATTTGTAGCCAGGGCATTCATCCTTCGAGATTCGAACGAAGAAACTGTCCTGGTGACTGAGCTGGGGCTCATTCTTTTTTATGAAGAGCTTGAAGAAGGATCACTCTGCCATCCTTTGCTTGAAGGAGCAGGGGATTCTTCTGAATGTCTTCTTGTCCTGGAGACGCTGCGGGTCACCGGACGTCGGACATGGATTTTTGTTGCTGACTTTTGGCATCTTCTGGTTTTTCCAACTATATGGACAGCAGCAATTTGGTTGGGTCTTTCTTTTTCGACCCATTTGGGAGAGACTTGAAGTGTAGGAGGCTGGGTCCTTTGCTTCTCTAGTCTCTTTTGTCGATACGACGAGCGGCGGCGTATACGACGAGCAATTTGAGTTTCAGTCTGCTCTGGCTGGGCTTTGACAATGAAAGATGTGCTCCCAGGGGCGCAGCAGCCAAGCCTGTCTTCTTTGTAGCTAGGCAAGGACAGGATGCGAACCTGGTCCTTCGCGTGTTGCAGCGAAGCTTTGAATTTTTCGAGTTCGGCCCTGTAGATATGAAGGGTCGAACCGAAGGATTGTAGGCCTTTGCAGGTGCTTGCAGAGGCCTTGTGATGCATGATTTGATTTTGGGCTTATAAGAACAAGCCGGCCCCATCTGGGTTGACTTGGGAGTCAGGTTGGGGATGGGTCTCTCCTCTTTCATGTAAGCAAGATGGTAGAACTGGTTCTCCTTGAGTGGGGCCAGGTATGCTGGCTTGGTGGATGTTTGGGACATTCTTTGTTTTGGCGAAGGTCTTCAGGACCAAGTCTTGGGATAGACTTGGTCGTCTGCGGGTCGAGGCTTCGTGGGGGTGCCATGGGCTTCGGGCATTTTGGTGCTCGCCTTTGGTATCATGGTAGTGACACGTTGGGACGCGAGCTTCTGCTTCTTGGAAGGAGTAGTTTGTTCCTCAGGAAGTGGGAATGGTCCCACCGTCCCAAAGACGATAATCCGGGGAGTCGAGGCCGACCCGGAGTTCAGAGAGTTGCCAAGGGAGTTGACGCTTCGGCAACTGATGGGGTGCTTGTAGGTGCGTGTGGCTTGCTTCTGTTGAAGCAAGAGTTGGTGCTTGTTCTCATCGAAAGTAATGGTTAGCGAAACTGCCATTGTTAGTTTTTCAAAAGATTTCTGAAATAAGACCATATCCATTAGTAATCACAAGAATATAATGATCATAAATGGGGAGTTTTATGGTTTTGTCTTTTCAAATCGCTCTAGGGATATGACCCAAGCAATATGAAGAAGGCAAAAGGCCATAGAGGGTACAATTGTTCTGATCGCATGTATGGTAAGCACAGAATGAGCGTTCCAGTGATTGCTAGAAGCAATTGTGAACCTAAATTCGACTTATCAAGAAACAGAGCTTGCTCGATGTAAGAAGAATATAAGGTTGGAGTTACAAATGTGCCGGTCGCGAATACAGTAGACCTTAAAAGGGCGTACTAGTACCGCTAGACACAAATGTTTGGAGACCGCATCCATGAGATGAGATTCTCTGTTTTAAAATGTCAAGAATGGATTCATTAGAGAGAGCAGATGGTATTCCGATCCGAATACGGTCCCAGCGATTTCCGCGAGAGCCAGTACTCAGAAGGGAATGAACCATAATTTCTCGGTTCTGAATAAAAAAAATGACGAGTTTTTTTTTTTTTAAAGGCCAAGATCGGGTTCATCAAAGACAGCAAAAGGCATTCCTCCGATCTGAACCCAAAAATGACGAAAGTTTTTTTTTTTTTTTTTTAATATTTTTTTTAAATTTTTTTATTCTTTTTAGATTTTTTTTAAAAAAAAATTTTTATATATTTTTTTTATTTTTTATTTATTATTTAAATTTTTTTTTTGAAAATTTTTTTATTTAAAAGACGAGAGAGTACACATAGGCCTCCTAACCCGGTCTTATGAAATCTCGATTGATAGAATTGCCCCCAGGTAAGGGTAGGATTACTTAATGAACCCGTTTGGAGGACCCTTGCCTAAAACAGTCAAGCTGTCTCCACACTCTGGACAAGGCTTTTCTTGAATCAACCGTGATCAAAGAACGCAATTGGCTTAACCTTAGTGGTCTATGTCTTTTTTTTTTAGATCTCTAATGAACTCATCGAAAAGAAACGATATCCCAAATCCTTAGTCGAATAGGCTCAACATTTCTACAAGCACGATGAATGATATGAGAGGATCAAGGTTTCTCAATTTTGAATCCAAACTGAAAAATTTAATTTTTTTGATTTTTTTTTAGATCTCTAATGAACTCATCGAAGAGAAACGATGGCTCAAATCTTTAGTCGAACAAGCTCAACATTTCTGCAGGCACGATGAACGATAGGAGAGGATCAAGGTTTCTCAATTTTGAATCCAAAATGAAACATCTAATTTTTTTAATTTTTTTTAGATCTCTAATGAACTCATCGAAGAGAAGCGATGGCCCAAATCCTTAATCGAATAGGCTCAACATTTCTACAAGCACGATGAACGATAGAAGATGATCAAGGTTTCTCAATTTTGAATCCAAACTGAAAATTTTGATTTTTTGATTTTTTTTAGATCTCTAATGAACTCATCGAAGAGAAACAACGGCCCAAATCCTTAGTCGAACGGGCTCAACATTTCTGCAAGTACGATGAACGGTAAGAGAGGATCAAGGTTTCTCAATTTTGAATCCAAACTGAAAAATCTGATTTTTTTATTTTTTATTTTAGATCTCTAATGAACTTATCGAAAAGAAACGATGGCCCAAATCCTTAGTCGAACAGGCTCAACATTTCTGCAAGCACGATGAACGATAAGAGAGGATCAAGGTTTCTCAATTTTGAGTCCAAACTTAGAAATCTTATTTTTTTTTTTTTGAAATGAGAAAAAATGGGAACAAATTCGAAGAATTAGAAATTTCCAAAAAATCTCATCTCATTTTTTTTTAGATGGGGAATCCAACATAGGCCACCAATTAGAAAGTAGCCAAGGAATCCAGAAAAGAAGTATAAGCATAGAGCAAAAGATATGATATGAAAATATTTCATTTCTAGGATCGTGTTCTCAAATGAACGAGTATCACCGGGTGTGCCAGCTTGATGGACCTCGCGTTCTGCTCGGTGCTACCGAGGTCGGCGGACATGGGAGTCCGTTGGGTATGACCCTTTCGCGCCCGGGGGGCAGGAGCGGGTATCAACATTTTTTTTATGTGGGTGTGCCAGATTTTCTATTTTACTTGGAATTGCAAGTGGTGATCTGGAGATCAACCTTCGTAAGTAAAAAGGAAATCAACTTCTTTCAAGTTTCCATTGCACGTATATTTAAGAAAATAGACATTTTTCTTGATTTATCGTGAAAGGCGATTTTTTGGCATTTATAGCCGATTTTTTGCGTTTATAGCCGGTTTTGGCATTTATAGCCGATTTTTGGCGTTTATAGCCAATTTTGACGTTTATAGCCGATTTACGATTCTTATCAATAATGAAAGACGAGTTGTGATTTTTATCTCTTTTAGAAAAATACAAACTACAATGAAAAGCAAGAAAATGAGGATCTAACTTCTCAGGAAATTATGTGGGACTCGTTCAGATTGACGGTCGCAAGCCATATGTGGACTTCGCCATCATCTATGCAGATGAGAACAGAGGATGCTCTTGATTTGCTTGGCTTGTCTATAACCTCAGGTTTTAAGAGGACAAAAATCAAAAGGAGGTCATATGTTCAATAAAAAGCTAAGTAGACGGGCTGAAAAGCCACGTCTAAGCCATTGGAGGCAGAAGGAGAAGGCAAGGACCTTGGGGGGGGTACCCCCCAAGGGACTTTTGTCACCTTGTAGTGGTGGCCGGTGCAGAACTTTCGCAGAGTTTTCTCTCTTTCTTTCTCTGGATTTTCTGTGCTTTTTTCTGATCTCTGGTGATCTTTTCTGATTTTTTGGAATTCTTTGGATTGCTCTCCTATTTATAGGCTCTTGGTAGCCATTTAGGAGGGTTTATGGGCTTTTATTGTCTTTAAGCCGCATAATGGGAGGAGTTACAGGGTTTAATTCCTTTATTTTGTAACTCATTTTTCTTGGCTTCTGATAGGCCAGTGGAAATTGAGGGCATTTAATCGCCTTTAATTGCCATGATGGGAGGAGTTTCATGGGTTAAATGCTATGAATCAATTGACTTGTAACTCCCATTTTCTTGCTTCTGATTAGTCCGTCCAAAGAAATAAATTAATGACTGCAATAAATCTAGTCAATTAATCGCATTAAGTGGTCGCCGAGCAATTGAAGAGTCGCGGGCCGTGCCGCGTCTTTTGGGATTCTTCTGGCGATGATCATCGATGGATCTTTATGTAGATCGACATCGGATAACCATGTAACTTCAGGTATTAGTTGCCAACAGCGGGTCGGTGCCATCTGTCCTGTCGATTTCTCGATCGGTCGGGTAGAAAGCACACTTTTTTGGTTGACCGGTTGACGATCAATGTTGATTTTGATACTCTTGATGATTGACCCGTGATTTTGACGGATGTCAAAGGATTTGGCACCTCAAAAGTATGAATTTTGGAAAATCCCAGGAGTTGGAAGCTTCGAATCGCGAAAAACGATGAAAAACGGGCTTTTCGGGGCTAACCCAGCGATTCTGGGCTCCATGGTCGCAGGGGTCTGCGACCCTGGGGGGGATTTTTCCCCTTTTGTCCCGTTTTGCAGCCGTTTTTGATGTTTTTCGATTCTTTTTTCTTCTATATTTTTTTCTTGAAATTTTTGATCATTTATTGGCCTGATTTCCCTGTAGAAAACTTGATGAGAATCCTTGCATTTTGGAGTGCAAAGTTTCCAATTTTTCGGGAAAGCCGAAGACTTTGTCGCGTAGAGCTGCCGATTTTCCGTCAGAAGCTGAAACTGGGTCAAACGATGTCGGAATGACCTGAAATTTGGGGTGAAGCCTCCTGAGCAATAAATAAGACCAACCATAGGCTTTTGTTTGAGTTTTGAAGCCGTTTGGGGTCCTATCGCTAGTAGATTTAGTTTTATCGAGAGGGGGATGTCGCGCTTTGATGTGCGGTCAACCGATGTCTGATTGACTTAAAATTGGACATGGAACCTATTGGAGTCATTTTAAGATGATCCAAAGGCTCTATCTTGGAAACCATGGTCCCGGGGAGCTTCGCCGCTGAGAGGCCTGATTCGGCTTCCGAGCGTCAAAGTCTGGTCAAATGTTGTAGAAATGACCTGAAACTTGACGTGTAGCCCTTTGTAAGCATTTTGAAGCCGTCCATGTGCTCTGTCTGATGAGTGATGGCCTCAGTGGTTCTCGCCGCCGAGAGGCTTGATTTAGATGTTCGAGGGTTGATGTAGGGTCAAACGTTGTCAGTTTGATTTGGAACTTGACGTGTAGCCTTTTGGATGTATTTTGAGACCATCGACAGGCTCTGATCGAAGATTTGGTGCCTCTGATGCTTTCGCCGCAGTGAGCTCCTTTTTAGCTGCCGGAGAAGCGAAGTTAGGCCAAATGATTTTGAAATGGCCCGAAACTTCTTGTGTACTCCTCTTTTGGCTGTCTTGAATGATCTTGCGGTTTTTGTTTGATTCTGACAAGATTTGATTTTTTGAAAGTAACATTGCCTATTTATGGCAGGTTGCGACTTCATGTAGCTTTTTGGATCTTGAAGAAGCAAAGTGACATTTTTGGTGTCAACAGTAATCACAAGAAGATAATGATCATAATTGGAAAATTCTATGGTTTTATCTTTTCAAATCGCTCGAGGGACATGGCCCAAGCAATATGAAGAAGGTAAAAAGCCATAGATAGTACAATTGTTCTGATCGCAAGTATGGTGAGCCCAGAATGAGCGTTCCATTGACTGCTAGAAGCAATTGTAAACCTAAATTCGACTTATCGAGAAGCAGGGCTTGCTCGAGGTAAGAAGAATATAAGATTGGAGTTACAAATGTGCCGGTCGCAAATACAGTAGACTCTGAAAGGGCATACCAGTACCGCTAGGCACAAATGTTGGAAATCGCATCCATGAGATGGGATTCTCTATTTTGAAAGGTCAAGATTGGATTCATCAAAGAGAGCAGATGATATTTCAATCCAAATACGGGCTCAACATTTTTGCGAGCACCAGTACCCAGAAGGGAAGGAACCACAATTTCTCGAATCTGAATCCAAAATGACGAGAGTTTTTTTTTTGAAAGGTCAACATCGGATTCATCAATGAGAGCGAATCGCATTCCAATCTGAACATGGGCTCAACATTTCTGCGAGCGCCAGTGCTCAGAAGGGAGGAGGCCAAAACTTCTCAGATCTGAACCCAATGATGACGGAATTTTTTTTCAAGATTTTTTTTATTTAATTTTTAAAAAAATAACTTTTTTTTAAGATTTATTTTTTTAGAGACTTTTTTTTAAAAAAAATATTTTATTATTTTAAGATTTTTTTAAAGATTTAAAGAAGAGAGAGTACACATAGGCCTCCTAACCTGGTCTTATGAAACCCCAATTGATAGAATTGCCCTCAGGACCCTTGCCTAGAACAGTCAAGCTGTCTCCACACTCTGGACAAGACTTTTATTGAATCAATCGTGATCAAAAAACGCAATTGGTTTAGCTTTAGTGGTCTATGTCTTTTTTTTTTAGATCCTTAATAGACTCATAGAAGGAAAAAGATGGCCCAATCCCTGATTTGAACGCAGGCTCAATTTTCTGCGAGCACCGGTGCCCAAAAGGGAAAAGATCAAAGTTTCTCAATTTTGAATCCAAAATGATAAATCTGATTTTTTTTAAATCTCTAATGAACTCATCGAAGAGAAACGATGGCCCAAATCTCAATTTGAACAGGCTCAACATTTCTGCAAGCACATGAACTATAGGAGAGGATCAAAGTTTCTCAATTTTGAATCCAAACTGAAAAATCTGATTTTTTTTTAGATTTCTAATAAACTCATCAAAGAGAAACGATGACCCAAATCCCAATTCGAACAGGCTCAACATTTTCTACAAGCACATGAACGATAGGAGATGATCGAAGTTTCTTAATTTTGAATCCAAACTTAGAGATCTGATTTTTTTTTATCTCTAATGAGCTCATTGAAGAGAAACGATGGCCCAAATCCCAATTCGAACAGGCTTAACATTTCTGCAAGCACATGAACGATAGGAGAGGATCAAAGTTTCTCAATTTTGAACCCAAACTGAGAAATCTTATTTTTTTTAGATCTCTAATGAACTCATCGAAGAGAAACGATGGCCCAAATCCCAATTCGAACAGGCTCAACATTTCTACAGCACATGAACGATAGGAGAGGATCAAAGTTTCTCAATTTTGAATCCAAACTGAGAAATCTGATTTTTTTTAGATGCGACATACAACAGAGGCCACCAACTAGAAAGTAGTCAAGGAATCCAGAAAAGAAGTATAAGTATAGAACAGTATAAGTATAGAACAAAACTATGGCATGCAAATATTTCATTTCCAAGTAGCGTGTTCTCAAATGAACGAGTCTCACCGGGTGTGATAGCTTGATGGACCGCGCATTTCGCTCTCGACGCTACCGAGGACGGTGGACGTGGGAGTCCGTGGGGTCCGACCCTTTCGCGCCCGGAGGGCAAAGCGGGTATCAACATTTTTTTTGGGTGGGTGTGCCAGATTTTCTATTTTACTTAGAATTATAAGTGGTGATCCGGAGATCGACCTTCGCAAGTAAAAAGGAAATCAACTTCTTTCAAGTTTCCATTGCACATATATTTAAGAAAAGAGACAAGTTTTTGAAATGCCGTAAAAGACGATTTCATTTGTTTTGCCGTGAAAGGCGATGTTTGCTGTAAAAGGCGATTTTTGGCATTTATAGCCGATTTACAATTCTTATCAATATTGAAAAACAAGAGTTGTGATTTTTTTTTTGTCTCTTTTAGAAATTACAAACTACAATGAAAAATAAGAAAAAGAGGATCTAACTTCTCAGGAGATTGTGGGGGACTCGTTCAGATTGACGGTCGCAAGCTATGTCGCCATCATCCATGCAGATGAGAACAGAGGATGCTCTTGATTCACTTGGCTCGGCTTCAACCTCAGATTTTTAGAGGACAAAGACCAAGAGGAGGTCCTATGTCCAATAAAAAGCTAAGTAGACGGGCTGAAAAACCACGTCTAAGCCATTGGAAGCAGAAGGAGAAGGCAAAGGACCTTACGGGGGAGTGCCCCCCAAGGGACTTTTGTTACCTTGTAGCAGTGGTCGGTGCAGAACTTCAGCAGAGTTTTCTCTCTTTTTCTGATCTGTTCTCTGGTTTTTTCCAGATATTTTCTAATCTGTGGGATTTTTTTGATCTGTGGGATTTTTCTGATCTGGATTTCTTTGGAATGCTCTCCTATTTTAGACCTTCGGTAGCCATTTAGGAGAGTTTATGGACTTTAATTGTCATTAAGCAGCATAATGGTAGGAGTTACAAGTTTTAATTCATTTACTTTGTAACTCCTTTTTCTTGGCTTTTGATTGGCAGATGGAGATTTAAGGCTTTTAATTGCCTTTAATCACCATGATGGGAGGAGTTTTATGGTTTAAGTGTCATGAATCCTTGACTTGTAACTCCCAAATGCTTGCTTCTGATTGAGCCGTCCAAAATAATGAATTAATGATTGCAATAAAGCTAGTCAATTAACTGCATTAAGTTGTCGCCGAGCAGTTGAAGAGTCGCGGGCCGCGCCACGTCTTTTGGAGTTCTTTTGGCGATGATCATTGATGGATCTTCATGGAGATCAACATTGATTGCTAACAGCGGGCCGGTGACATCTGTTCTGTCGTTTTCTCGATCGATCGGGTAGAAAGAACACTTTTTGGTCGACCGGTTGGTGATCAATGATGATTTTGATACTCTTGAAGGCGGACCTGTGATTTTGACGGATGTCGACGGAGTTGTTGCCTCAAAAGTCTAAATTTTTGGAAAAACCACAAGGGCCGGAAGTTTCAAAAGATGAAAAGGGACGGAAAACGGCCCTTCCGGGGCAAATTTGGCGACCCGGATCTCCAGCAACCATGCACAGGGTTGTGGGCTGCGACCCTGGGGGTATTTTTCCCCTCAGGTCGTAATTTTCCCGCCATTTCGCGGTCTTTTCTGATTCTTTTTTCTTCTATATTTTTCTTAACATTTTTGCACATTTATTGGCTTGATTTCCCTATAGAAAGTTTGACGAGAATCCTTGCATTTTGGAATGCAAAATTTCCATTTTTTCGGGAAAGCCGAAGACTGTCCCGTAGAGCTGCCGATTTTTCGTCAGAAGCCGAAACTGAGACAAACGATGTTGGAATTACCTGAAATTTGAGGTGAAGCCTCCTAAGCAATAAATAAGACCAACCACATGCTTTTATTTGAGGTTTGAAGCTGTATGGGGTCCTGTCCCAGTAGACTTGATTCTGTTGCGAGGAAGATGTCGCGCTTTGATGTGCGGTCAACCGATGTCCGATTGACCTGAAATTTGATAGGGAACCTATTTGAGTCTTTTTGAGATGATCCATAGGCTCTGTATTGAAAACCATGGTCCCAAGGAGCTTCGCCAGTGAGAGGCCTGATTTAGCTTTCAATAGTCAAAGTGTCACGTCCCCCGAACCCGATTAAAGAAATAACCGGATCCGGAGATTGAATTTTAGGACTAATTAAAAATTTTGTCCTTTGGGCCCACGGATCATAGTCCGCGGTGAGGATTTAATATTTCAAACCTCAAACCTCATGTGGTACAATAAATATAGAGTCCAAACAACTCTAGACATATGGAATCTCAAGCAATGAAAATGAATCTCATTAATTAAAGTTTGCAAAGAAACAGTAACAGGAACTAAGAGTTAAGTAATTTATTACATTGGCCATCCCAAGATACAAGGCCAATAAAAATACGAAAGTCAATAATAAAAGAAAGGTCCAGCGAGAGGAATAAATGAATAAAAGCATAATCTAAATGAATCCCCATGTATCTCTCTCGTGCCCGGAAGTGATGACGCTACTCTACGTCATCGGCACGCCACTCTCGTGCCTCCTCTGCTGGTTGGAGATCCTCTGGGATCTCCTCACCTGCCTGCTCCTCGTAGTAGTATTCACCTGATGTGTCTGCACACCAAGGAACAAAGTCAACGACATGTTGAGCAATGATATACAAAACATAATAAACATGACATGCATCAAGTGTAGATAAGACAAGTATAAGATCATATGAATACAAGAATGCAAGACTAGGCGTAAAGCGAGATTAATAAACAACAGGAATAATAAAAGGAATCCTAACAATCATCTAATCACTATCCATGCAAATGCAAACAAGAACAAGCAAGAGGGAGACTCCGAGGATGTCCAAAGCCACCTCTCGGGGTACCAGTAACGATCCCATTGGACTACTGATACCATAGTCCAGCTCTAGTGGATCCTAGCTCCCTGTCCTAGGAATAGCAGCACGGTCCCAGCCCGCTCCTAGCTATTCAAAACCATGGACGCTGTCCTACGCCGACTGCCCACCCCGACAACCGGAGTAACCGATTCGTCATTAAATCCCAAACTGCAGATGGCCATGATATGCAAACAAATACAGAGTGGTTCTGACACAAGAATAACAAGACAAGCAAGTCTGGCTAGTTCCATGTACAAGACAAGATCCTAGGGATTATCTTATTCAAGACGATACATGACAAGCGAAACGCATGATAATCCCTTTCATACTAGCCAGTCAAGTTCATCAATACAAGACACGGTTTCCTAAGGTACACTCTAAGTCAGGTCCAAGTCCTAAATTCTATAAGAATTTACGTTTCATAACTGATTACGTGTTTTATGCCAAGAGAGTGTACAATGAACATAAACAACGGATACAAGTCAAAGTCAAGGAGGAATTACAATCCAATCCTAAGTAAGTGGTGTCATCCCTGTATCATACGTGTTCTAACAGAGTACATGTGGAAATTGAATCAATGATGCTTTTAGGATAATTCCTTGGTGTACAATCATGTTGAGCATCATTAATTCCAACTCCATGTGCATTCGGTTACACTACGTATAATACACGAATACCTGGACAACCCATCGAATTCACACCAAGCCACGTGATTCGACTTCAATCCCATTTATGGTCATGTGATAGTAAATTAGAGGTTTCCATCATCTAAGTCTTAATCCTAGATTTCAGTTTTAGTCCGGAAAAGAATAAGTGAAATGGCTAATTTCGGCTGACCCTCATGATGGTGTCGGTTGACCAACGTGATGGTTTCGGTTGACCGACACGAACCGAGGGCTAACCGATGGAACAGAAGCCAATTCCTACTCTCTGTTTTTGGAACCGACACGAGCCTCGGTTGACCGAATTAGATCGGCTAACCGACGTTCGAACCGATAGCTGACCGGCCATACAAAATCGATGAAAAACATGCCCTCGAGTTTTCTGACCGAGATGGTGTTCGGTTGACCGACACCATGCTGTCGGTTGACCGACACTGAACCGACGAGTGAACTGACAGTACGGAACTCGTACGGGTTCAGGCCATTTCTGAACTCTTCCTTCTCCATTTCACTTTCCTCCATTCCCAAACCTTTACAAAGGCTACAACCTGCATAAACAGAGCCTCCTGCTCTCCCAACACTTCATTCCATTCATTCCATTCCATTCCATTAAGAAATTCTAAAACAACCTATTATCATCAATTATCAATTTTCCAAAAATCTAATCTAACATATAATTTTCAATTAAAATCATAACAGGCTTGGAATTAGAGGGAAATCTATAGAAAACATAGCCAATCAAATGAAAACAAACATACATGCTTATATATGAGTTGCAAATCTACTTGCCTCAACCAAGAAGGAGATTAGAATTGGGTGAAATTTGAGGAGAAGCTTTTCTACTATGAAATCCACGATCTAACCCGATAAAACGCAAACTAGGAAGCCAAGAAGAAGATAGGAAGGAAAAGAATTAAGATCCAACCTAAATCTAACCAAAAGGAAGATAATAGAAAAAGATGAAGTTACCGGAAACCTTACCAGATTGATACCGAAAGCAAAAGAAGATCAAAAGGAAAAAATCTAGCGGATCGGATATTCGAACGGGATCTTCTAGGGCTGAGTTCCGGCTTGAGAAAGGAAGAAGAAGAAGAAATGGCTGCGGTTCTCTCTTTCGTTACAGAGAAAAGAAATTGGAATTAGGGCAAAACTCGTTTAAGAAGACGATAGAGAGGAAAAGACAGAATCGCCCTTTAAGTGGGTCCGGTGAAAGAATTGACCACTTAAAAGGTTTTTGATCGCTGGATCGCGATGAGTCAAGAGACAAAAGTCATCAGAACGACGAGACCTTTCCAATGAACCCAAAATCACGGCGTTTGGAATATTTTGGAAAAACACTCAATTTTCCCTAAATTACAAACTACCCCCCTTGCTATGATCAAACGAACTCGAAATCGAACGAAACTTCACAAATACTAATCTAATGCTAAAAGAAACTCGCTCATGATCTAAACCCACTTAAATATCTAAAAATACTATTAAATAAATAATAATAAATTAAACGGGTCAACGGGTCGGGTATTGGGCCCAACTGACCCAATAAGGTCACAGACCTTACACAAAGTCTGGTCAAATGTTGTCGAAATGAACTGAAACTTGACGTGTAGCCCTTTTGTAAGCATCTTGAAGCCATCCATGTGCTCTGTTTGATGAGTGATGGCCTCAGTGGTTCTCGCTGCCGAGATGCTTGATTTAGTTGTTCGAAAGTTGATGTAGGGTCAAACGTTGTCGGTTTGACTTGGAACTTGACGTGGAGCCTTTTGGATGTATTTTGGGACCATCCACAGGCTCTCATCGAAGATTTGGTGTCTTCGATATTGTCGCCGCCGGGAGCTCCTGTTCAGCTGCCGGATGAGCGAAGTTAGGCCAAATGATTTTGAAATGGTCCGAAACTTCTTGTGTACTCCTCTCTTGGCTACTTGCAGTTTTTTGTTAGATTCTGACAAGATTTGATTTTTTGAGAAGTAGCATCGCCCATTTGTGGTAGGCTGCGATTTCATGTAGCTTTCTTGATGTTGAAGAGGCAAAGTGACATTTTTTGTGTCAACAATCACAAGCCTCTAGAAGATGGAAAAACTAGTGCACCCATGGTTTCTACAACAAGTTTGGCCACAACAAATACTATGCAAGTGAGGACAACTAATTTACTTTACAAAAAAGATCCAGTGAATTAGACATTTGACAACTCATTTGATATTATTATCTGTTTAAGATTGTAAATACGTTATCGTTCCTAAATTCAATATCCGTTTCTATTAGGGCTGCACAAAATCGGACCGGATTTGCTGTTTTAGAGGCCCAAATCCGGACCGTACCGGACCGTATTTAAAAAAACGGTTATTCCGGACCGGTCCGGACCGGACCGGACCGGTTTGGTTTTATTAATATAAATAATAAATATATATATTTTTTAATCTTTCTAGAGACATTGTTAATTATAATGGAAAAAATATATCAAGGAAGATCTTTACTCAAAAAACTAGTCAAATACCATTAAGATTGCCACCTTCCCAGCCATAAAATTATCCCTGGTTGATAATGCATCTGATATCTGGCTCTACTAAATATAGATGTAATTATGTAATTTAGTTCATAGTCGTATAGAACTCTTCTAATTGTATATAATTACTAAAACCATTTGCATCAGCTCCAATCCGGACAAGAAAAAAGAGCAATTTATGACAAATATTTCATTGTGTTGATTTCAAATACCACTATTCCAATTTATTGATATTAGTTCAACACTGCATAGAAATGTCATGGACTTTTACAATAGACTGAATGTTGATGCATGTGTCATGGAGAGTAATATTTTTAAAGATGTGAGCTGAAAATGAAAAAAAAAAAAGCTTAGGGAAAAAAAATTAAAACCGTCCGGACCACTTTTTCGGTCCTTCATTTTAGGCCGGATCGGAAATCCGGTCCGATCGAATTCCGGTCCAAAAACCAGACCGAAAATCCGATCGTGCAGCCCTAGTTTTTATTGCTCTTGATGAGATAGCTAGTGATGCCCAACCAAACTGATTTCTTATAATGAACAGCTTCTTCCACTGAATCTTTTTTCTTATAGTGGAGTGCATGGGGCCGCTGCGTTGACGTTTGTACTGGAAGGGTTCTTTAGAAAATCTGCAATTGTGACTATGCTTCTTGAAAGTGTTTTTATTTGGCAGAGAGGAGATAAAAGAGTGTATTTCACTACTTCGATTTTGGTATACCAGAGAATTTTAGTTGGACTGTCACTGGATACAGACATCTCAGCCTCCTGATTTTTTTATTTTTTTTTTATTATTTTAGCTTGTGTGTTTGACACCTCGTATTTGCGAAAAATCTTGCATATTTGGTCCCTAGACTGTGGGTGGCTTGATTTTCTTCTCCTCTATTTTCTCATTCTTTTACCCTCACCCAAATAACCTTTTATATTTAAAGAATTTTTAAAATTGATTTGAATTAAGGGGATGGAAATTTTAGAATTTTGACAATTCTCGGTCAGCCGATTGAAGTCTTTTTTTTTTTTCTATCGAAGGGTTCCCAACCCTTTGGGCTGGACTAATCCCTCTAGCGTAGAGAAAAGCCGGGTAAACTCCCCTGTAGCATCAGTGTGGCAGTGTAGCTTCGAATCTGCAATCTCCAGATGCAAACCGTGGTCCTAGGCCAACAGAGCTATCCCTTTGGGGTTACCGATTGAAGCCATTGACACTACAATGTTATAGGGAGCGTTTGTCATTCGAAGAATGTTTCATTTCGAGAATGAATGAAGAAAAATACGTTTGACACACCTTTTTTTTTCTCTCTCTCTCATTCTATATATTTATAAAATATCTCATTATCCATTTCCCTTTTGTCTCTATCTATCTAGATTTTATCTTTCACAAAAGGACAGCCAAACAGGACCTACAATGCATTAGAAGTAGAACACTAAAAACGGAATTTTAAACTCAGCAGCTTGCAACAAAATACGAGTCTGCCGACAACCGACACAAAAGACGTTACCGTTTTTGCTGGTCAGATGACTCAGACGGATCTCTTGACCCTTTAATTTTCCACACGGTTCGGTGTTACGCGTGGGGTCCACATCAAATGGCTTTCATATGATCCTATGAGGCGCCGGCTCAGTGAATCCTCATAAGAGTCATCTTCACACAGTTGTCGTCAGTAGGGACTCTCTTTTCAAACAGAGACTGCCAAAATCACACTCACCAATGTCACTCAATTCGAGTTTGCTAGAATTGTTTGGTGCGATGGTTGAATTTGATTTTGAGTCCTGCTACATGGACTAACTCCATGGACTGATTTATTGAGAGAACCCATAGTTTTTTTATGGATATTTTCATGGATCGGTCCATGGAGTTAGTCCATATAGAATTTTTGTTTGATTTTTTATAATTACTGTCAAAATCACACTCACCAATGTCACTCAATTCGAGTTTGATATAACTTATTTCGTTGTTTGGTGCGGTGCGGTGCGGTGCGATGCGATGGTTGAATTTGATTTTTTATGATTACATAGAAAAGTATTTCTAATAAAGAGGATAGATAAAAAAAAATTACAAAAAAGCAAAAGTCTGCAAAACCAATTTATCATGGATGCGTACAATAATGTCTTTACATGTGATCAATCAAAAAGTACGGCAAATAGACGTTTTGAGTTGGCTTAGATTCCATGTAAAGGCCCCATTCATGGCCTGACACCAAGATCCTCATCAGTTGGGCCTATGTGGAGTTCAAAACATAAGCAACATGAGTAATGGGGGTGCCACGAGTAGGGATGTAAATGGGTCTCCGATTTTTTTATTACCCGAAGGTTCTGACCCGTTAAAAATCGGGTCTGAGTTCTTATTTAGGCCCTGATAAGTAAATGGGTCTGGGTCCGGTTCCACCTTGGTTTAGACCCGTGGACCCAAGACTCGACATATTACCTCAATTTTTAAAAATCACTCCTAAAAAATATATTTTTTAAATATAATTCTCTATCTAAACCCGGACCCGGATCCAGACCCCCCCCCCCCCCCCCCTATATGGTTCTAGTTCCGGTTCCGGAGACAAAAAATAAGTTCCGAAACAGTTCCGATTCCACCTTCTCCTTAACAGTTCCGGTTCCGGATCCACCATCAGCCCGGACCGAAACCGACCCGTTTACAACCCTAGCCACGAGTAGGGGTGGCAGAAACCGAACCGAACCGAACTCTGGACCGTAAACCAAACCGTAAAATTAAGTTCGGTTCGGTTTATCGGTTTTCAGTTCGGTTTCGGTTTTGAGTTTTTGGCAAGTTCGGTTTTCGGTTCGGTTTCGGTTTTTAGAAAATAATCTCGGTTTAAACCGAAAAACCGAACTATATTTCATGTTTTAAATTAAATATATATATATATATGTCAGTATTAGACAGACTATTATTGTAATTTACACAGACTAATAGACTATAATCTAAAGACTAAAAGAGTAAAAGACCAAATGGGAAAGGAAAAATCGAAAAACCAAACGTTTAATTGAAAAATTCGGTTTAAACCGAAAAACCGAAAACCAAACCGTTTAATTATTTTCGGTTCGGTTCGGTTTTTACATCTTATTCGGTCCGGTTCGGTTTGTAATATTTGGACATTTCGGTTTTTGGTTTTTTTTCGATTTCGGTCTAAAACCGAACCGAAAACCGTACTTCCACCCCTAGCCACGAGCTTAGCCAAACCACATTATCAGAATGATTTTCAGACAGAAACAGATTTGGATTGAGCTGTTACTTGTTTGGATCCTTTAGTTCCTAACAAACCAATAGGACAGTAATTCCAGTTCCGAGGGCGTATATAGAGAGACCAAATGAAATGACCAACAGCACGCCTCTCTGTGCAAATCAATTGACAGGCCGTTGAGGGTACTCTTCTAATTTATAAAACTGCCCACTTCAAATTATTGTATTTACAAAATGATCCAAAGTGACTTATACTCTTCCTAAATATTAATTGTCAAGCAGTTTTGTAGGTCCATCAAATCTATTTTTATTCTTTTTTAGATTTTTAATCATTCATTCTCATTTCATATAATAGAGCAGGGCCAACAAAGGTACTGTATTTAGAAAGAAAGACATGAGTCAGAAAGACATGAGTCAGAAAGACATGAGTCACATAAGAATATAAGATGCTTTTATATATATATATATATATATACACGCAATCATACATGAGTTACGCTCCAAAACGCCCCGGGCGTTTTTAATTAATAAAAGTGTGACACGTGTGTGATACACATATCCGATTTTCTCTCCTAAATATTCTCGTATAAAAGTGGATCATTGGCTATTAGATAGGGGCAAAAACTCCCATTTTGAGATAAGAGAGTTTTGAGAATTTCCCATCATTCATCATTACAAAGCAACATTTTATAAGCATATCTCAAGTCTCTCAACCGTATGTCCACTTCATTCTCGTTTTTCCTTCGTAAGCGAGGTCTCCTATTGGTTAGTTCATTTGTTTGAAAATTGTCTTCTCCCTCGCAAAACTCATGATGGCGCCTTTTCTTTTATTTATTTATTGCTATTATAAAAAAATAGCTCATGGTTAATTTTTTCTTTTTTCTTTATGACAAGGAACCCCCTGACCCCTTATGGTTGATTATTGGTAAAACCTCAAATATAAAACACCACCCACTAAAAATAATTGTATGCATATTAGAACTACAGGTTTTTTTTTTTTTTTTTTTTCTAGAATGCTGCTATAAATTGTGCCAATTAGATGGCTTGTGATTACTAGTACCATGTGGTAAGCCACATAAATTTTCTTTCTTCTTTAGATTTTTCTTGTAAGAAAGGTATTTTTTCTCTCAAGTCTCAAGCCTATATGAAATTTTACAATGATCCAGTAGGGATGCAAATGAGTCCATTTTGGGAGGAAACCATATCGGAGTCAGAACCAGACTGGAACCGTTTCCTAAATGACGGTTTTGGTTCTTGATCTTGTTCCGACCCGAAATCTATTTGTTGGTTCTGGACCCAGTTGCGATAAGACGACCTGAAGGTTCTGATTAGAGGACTAGGATCCAATTCAAAAATTGGCTCTAGCTTCTTACTTATTTATTTAGTTTAAAATAGGGATATCATTCAACCTATAATTGTCCTTCAAGTCACACCTCTTGGACTAAACATAAAAATGCCCCAACAAAAGCTGATTTTAAGCTACAATTTACAACATTAAAGACATGCATCTTTTTTTTTGCTTTTCAAGAGATTTGAGCTCAAGCACCCATATATGTGACGTCATTTTTCGAACTAGTTGAGCAGCAGTCAGGGCATCCATATACAACATTTGCACAATAAAAGCAACAATAGAATACATGCATTTTCTGTATTTCGGTTGATAGAACTATCAAACAGAGCATCCAAGACATAAGGTATGGGCAAACATGCTAGGTTCTGAGTCCACAAGTTGGAATTGGACCTTTCCGTGTGTATGCAGGCTCTCTTTTTGGTCTCAGGCACTCTCAGCCCCCTTGGCTGAGGTACCCAAACAACAGGTTGGAATTGGACCGATTTATCAATCAAAACTTAAATTGGGTTAGGATATAGACCCATTTATGAATTTCGACAACTTCCAAACTCAAGTTTTTACGGGTTGGAACCTCTGGATAATCAGATATCCATTTGCATCCCTACCTAGTAAGCACATGCAAAATTATGTAGTCTTATCCTACTGGTCTTTGATTGGGTTTGTGAATTTTACTTTCTTAATCCTATTTAAAGTTGTATTCCAATATCTCAATCATATCTTTTCTTATCCCGCTTTATTAGTCACCCCCCTCTCTTAGTTTATTAAACTTAACCCTTTAATACATCACGTAAAGACCCGGACCTGTTTGTTTGCATAAAATACATATGAATTCATGCCATAAATTGGTTAAAAATGAAGACCAAAGGTTAATATACAAAAATGACCATCAAACCCCCCTTCAATGAAATTTGAATCAAGGGTAGATGAAAAATGAATACCCAACCACCACCCGATTAATTCGAATCATGGAAAAGTGAAGGTTGCATGTACATTCCTACCTTATATCCTTAGTCACTCACACCTCAATACCCTTCTCCTCTTTAAAAATCCTCCAATGGAGCACATTTGACCGTGAGTTCCTTTGTGTATTCAATTCCAATATAATCTAATTTAAAACAAACAGGCCCTAAATATGGTTTCCCGTCTATGCGTCTAAACCATGCCAAGTAACATCCTTCGAACTTTCTTCAATTGAACCTACTCATAATTTTTTTTTCCTTATATCAAACACATCTATGTTAGCATGATATGTCAGGGTTTCTTTCACATATAAGCAGGAAAGGGAGGGGATTTATGCAAATAACCAATGACATTATTATATAACATTGGGCAACCCAAACAGAACATCTTCTGATAAACAAGAAACCAAATAACCCATACTCTGTATGCTTGATAATATTCTGATAATTATTTCAGTTTGCCCCTTCCAACATAATACTATGCTCACTAATGGCTACAGAAACATTATTAGAAAAAAATAACACACCCCCACACATACAGACAGAGGAATAATCTTAACATGAAAGAGACAATCCTAAGTTCTTCCTTGAGTCAAATCTTTATAGAGGTTATCGATTCCTTCCTGCACAATACAAGAAAATCGTATTAAGCCCATGAATTGAGTACCAGAAGAAACAAAAAGAGAGAGTGCCTGCAGATGCATGCTAGCAGTGGAATTTATAACATCATCATGATCACTTTTCACCTTGTAATGCTTCAGTATTTGGCCTCTTCTCTTCTTCATAGTAGGAGTCACCAAATCCCTTTCCACATCAAAAGGTTGAGTTTCCAAAATCACACCTCTGATATGTTCAAATCCTCTCAGCTGGTTTGAAACAAAAAAGTAGACATCGACTCTCAGACACAACTGATAAATCAACATAAAACTCATACCTTAAAGAAAGACCATGATCAATTGTCCTCTTTATTAATTGACATTAAGCAGTGATTGGACCTACAACAACTTCATTGACCGTCATGCTGAGAGGTTCTCCAAACATGCGGACAGCAACACTCGCCACCATGGCGGATCTGTGTCACTCCCAAGCTTTCCTTCAAGTGGCATGGTATCTACCATGGCCAAAAATCAGGCTAGCCCATCTGGTGGGCCATATACGCAGACTAACAGAAAAAATTCTGATGATCCACATGCAACATACATGCGTGCCACATATGATTGAGTGGGCCCACCATAACTTGGGCAGATAATACGAACTGCAGGAACCACCTATAACACAATCATGAATTTGGCACAAATTGTGTCCGCATCCATGCATTGCCATTTGTGGACACACATCTGCACCTTAAAGCTTAAGACCTGTATATGTCAGAGGTTTGGTTCCAGAGACTGTCCACAAACCTCTAGTTAAAGGTGAACTGAAATGAAAACTGAGAAGTAATGATTTCAAAAGCAGGAAAACACCTAAACAAGAATATAAACTTCAAGATAGGAAAAAGACATTCCAATCAAGCACAATGAGGATTTTAAAGAACAACGAAACTTACCTTGTTTCTTATAGCAATTGATTTAAGCTCCAGGACAACATGAGTTTGTAGCTGTTCGAGGGAACATAATTCAGGGAAAGAACCTGTGAAACCATTTAGTTCTGCCCACTTCTTAGTGTTGTCTGCATGTGGTACAACCACTGCCACGAGCACAGACCGGAAGCTGTCCCCATATACCCAGATCTAAAAAGGCACAAGAAATTACATAATGAGCAGAACAATTGATGATTAAATGAAGAAGAAAAAGGGCTTACATCTTCAACAATTGGAGAGGAACCGTATATTTTCTCCAGATACTCAGCAGCAACATACTCCCCTTGAGAAAGTTTAAAAATATTCTTCTTTCTATCAATAATCTTCAGAATTCCATCAGAGCGCAGTTCTCCTATATCCCCTGAGAACATCAGGAAATAACGTCAGGTTTGCAGCCAAATATTCCTTTGTTGGAGTGGTCATCATAAATGAAATAACTACATTTCACCTGTATAGAACCACCCGTCTCTCATGACTTCTTTTGTCAGTTCAGGATTCTTGTGGTATCCAGAAAAGACAGTCTTTCCTCTAACACATATTTCACCACATGGAGGTTCTGCAAAAGGGCTATAACCCATCTCTGGAACTTCCTCAAGGCGTATCTCACTGTAGACTGATGGTGGACCAACAGTGCCAACCAAGCTTATTTCATCTGGTATCCCAACTGAAGACAACCCACAGGTTTCTGTCAACCCTGCATAAACAACAATTGAACTACTCAGAAATGTATTGTTGAGGAAATCTAGAAACACGGAAGAAATCAATCATTAGCCTGACAATGTTGTGCCATTCTTTAGCCAAACCCTCATAATTCAAATTATGATCATAGAAGGGATGGGGGATTGATCCTTTCCATGATTGCATCTGATTTTGTCCTCATTAAATATGAAATATACGGAGCTACCATATTTTATCAAGCCACAAATTGGATAGCCAAGATCAAGTGATATGGGAGACTCTAGGAAATAGTCCAATTGGATAGCCAAGATCATCTGATATGGGAGAGACTGGGAAATAGCCCATCTCATGATGACACTAGCGCAGCGTGGGTGTGGAAGAGTAGCCAAGAACTACTCTCCAAACGAAGGCTTAGGATAGATTCACACCAGTCTAGGTATCAAACCAATGACAGAAACCATTTCCAAGATCATCTGATATGGGAGACTCTAGGAAATAGTCCATCCCATAATGACAATGACGCAGCGTGGTGAGGAAGAGTAGCCAGAGAGTATTCTCCAAGCCAAAGGCTAAGGATAGATTCACACCAGTCTAGGTATCACAACAAAGACAGAAAATCATTCTCAAAAGAAAAGACTCAAAATTCTATTCAATATTCAACGATCAACTGTAGTAGATTACAATCCTTTAAATAGTCTAACCAGTGCTCTAGTTTGGAAAAAATAAAATAGAAACTACCTGATTTATCTCTAAATCTTAGTGACTACTAAAAATTAGGGAAATCTAGGAAAATCCTCTAGAAACTTGCAAAATAGGAAAGTGCAGCTGGAAAACATGTTCTGAGGATTTTCTTCTTCATTGGGCCTTTTTGGGCTTAGGCCTTCAGGCATACACTTTTGGGTTGGGCCCATTAGTTTGGCCTGCATAAGACACCCACCAGATGGATGCCTTGGATTACTGAACAGGAGAGCCCAAATACACCATCACAAGAATCACATGGTTGCATAAAAGAGATAAATTTCTCCTGCACTTTTCAAACGACAATAATCCATCAAGATCAAATATCATGTATGATTAGTGCAACTAGAAACTATTTTTCTTTTGACAGAGAATACTGTGTAATGTGCATGGAAAAATGTTTGGCTCAACACTCTGGAAATCAAAGCTTGAAAGTCTTACAAGAAACTACCCTAATCAATCATGAAAGCTGACACTGACATTGAGCCTAATCTTAAGTAATGTAAATTTGTGCCATGTGCATGTTGCCATATCTTTGTGTTGATCCATTGACTTGAGTAATCCAATGAGTTAAAAATTTTCATTTCAGTAACTTCAGAATAGTCCATCAATAAATTGGATTCTTAATATTGATTGCACCTTCCAAAAGATGAAATTAAATAACAAAATAAAAACAGCAGCAAAATCAAGGAGGAAATGAGGATATTAAGATAACATTGCCTCCAGTGTCTAAGTGAAATCTAACATCTGGTTTTGCACTATAATCGGATCTACATCTACTTCTCAATTAGGATGTTTAAACAGGATCAAGTTGTAATCACAAGAAAATTTTAGTTTTTCTTTCTTTTGTTTAATTGTCTTTATAAGAAATAAGACAATCAAAACACTGTTTTTTTTTTTAATTTATGTTTAGAAAATAATAAAATGAAAATAAAACCTTGAAAGCAAGGCAACTTTTCCAGACAAGACTTTACAAAGAAATGAAGTAATGTTACACCAGGTGAAGATGTGAGACTGCAGAGGAAGTGTGTCAACCGGTCCTAAGAAAAGTTTGTTGCACAAACAAATAACTTAGATAATTCTAAATGCAAATGCAAAAAGATTGTAGGATTTTCAACTCATGAAATTCTAGAATTCATGAGATGGCAACTATTATATGTACTCGTTATAATTCTGGGGACCAAAAATTTGTCACAAGATTTCAAATAGAGAGAGAACTACATGTATCATAGAAGGTTTTGCAGTTATGTGTAGAATCACCTCAATCCCTAAATTAGGTCTTAAGAATTTTACTAGTGCTAGATAAATAAAAAAAACTCTTTTCCTAGGTACTTATTCTCAGTAGAATCTTTAGTCAACTGGTGCAGAGTGTAATCTTCTACAATAAATAAGGATTAAAAACTAACATCCAGTTGATGAACTCACTCGGAGCAATATTTTATTTACCCAAGTCCTGTAACAGACCTCAGTTTCTAATTTAAATAGTTGGAATACACTATCTTGAAAATGGAATTACAGAGTGTCAAACAGTATGATGTCTTATCGGTCAATAATTTAAGGTTGCACATTGAGCAATCATCCATCATTGCAAACACACTAACTAAGGAGTGTAAGATACTGGTCTTAATTATTTTCATACTACAATTATTAACTTTACCATAGCCTTGTGTGAAAAATGCACAGCCCGTAACCCTCATGAACTCCTCCACTTCAGTGCTCAAGGGGGCTCCACCAGATACCATTAATCGAATCCGTCCACCTAACCGGGCCTTAATCTGTGCATATCACACACGCACACATAAACACACAAAACACACACAAAGTCAGCATTCCTCACATGATTTTGCATGTATCTATGAAATTAAAAAGAAAATGGCGTGGTAGATTATGGTAATAGAACCTTGCGAAATGCTAACAGATCTGCCAATGGTGATGCTTTTTTGTGTGAAAACCCTAATTTCATCCAGAAAAGTTTGCTGTATTGCATTAAAGAAATAAAAGTGTTAAAACATGAAAACAAATACAAGGGTTAAAAATTCTAATCTTTTGAAATAGGAAGCAAAATCAGACAAGCAGCTTACTATTTGTACAGAAAGTCAAAAATCTTCCTCCTGCGCGGGTTAAGTTCTTGTAGTGACTTCAATATACCTGAAGAATGTAATTGATATGTTGAGCAGTTGGAATCAAAAGCTGTTAACAAAAGATGATCATTGACTATCCATGCCTTCATGCACTCTTTCAAAAACTCGAGGGACACCAGCAAATAATGTTGGCTTCAACTCCATGAGATCATCCCTTAATGCGTTTATATCCTTAAAAAAAAAATGGAAATGACCAGCAGGAATCCTGAGTAATTAGATCTCAAAACAAACACACACACACAGAATACATTCAAGAAGTAGAACTAAAGTTGAGAGCATAATACCCCTTGATAATAACCAACGGAAGCACCCTTATGGAAGAAGAATTCCTCAATCATGCGGTCCAGGATATGAGCAAGTGGAAGGAAAGAAAGATACACATCATCAACTGTCATCTACCAATGAAATTACAAGAAAAAAGTCAGGGTGACATGCATACAAAGCATCAGAAGTCAGAACCCCCATCACCACATACACACAAAAAGAAAGAAGAAAAAAAAAAGTAATAATAGCTTCAGTAACCCTTAGAAGCTCCATTAGTTGTTCAGTTGGTGACCTATGAAGGTTCCATCAGGTGGGGTGGCATAACTTTGCCAATGCAAGACCATGGACTACTAAGCATTTTGTGCAAGGAAAGACATTTCCATGATCAAGATGTCGCATGAAAGAGTTGAGAAAAGCAAATTAACAATGAATGTGCCTATAAAGAAGGGTGCATTTGCAGAAAATAAATGCAGCAAATGTTCAAGCCAATTTCACCTTGTCTTCAAACTGGTCCATATACAGATCAACTCCACTAATGTACATTGCATGATTTTCGTGAGTTAGAATAACACCTTTTGGTTGTCCACTCGTCCCACTTGTATACATTATTGTACATATGTCAAGAGGCTGAGGTGGATAAAGTTCCACAGGATTTTCTTTTCCCTGAAAATAAGAAATCAAAATTAATAGATGGGTCTTAGAAGTTTATTTTTAATTAAAAAAAAAAACTTGTTTAACCAAGATAAAGCACAAAGGCAAATCATCTGGGCGTTTATTTCCAGTGTAAGGGGCCGTTTGGAAACTCTAATCTTATTAATAAGAACTAATTGTACTAAGGTCTAAAATAATAGCTCTAATTTTTAAGTTCTAATTTACAATTAGAATGTTTGGTAAAATTATAAAAAAAAAAAAATCTCTTATTTCATGATGTAATAGGGGCACACCTTTTATGAATTACAATGTAGAACCCACCATTTGCAAAACTTTTGAAAATGTTATGAGGTTATTTTTCATCCAACACTTGTAATTTTTGCATTATCCATCTCCATCCACTTTAGCTAAAAAAACACTAAAAGAAAGTAGCCTAAAATTAGAAAATACAATTAGAGATTTACCAAACTCTCTAATATGTAAATAAGCTCTAACTCACAAAGTAAGCTTATTTTTAGAGTTACCAAATGAACCCAAGTCTTTTTTCATGTAAAATACTTCTAACATAGAGTACAAGAATTTGGTCTCAGAAATTGTTAGAGTTGCTCAAAAGAAAAAAATTTATTTAACATATAAGAGAGTTGAGCAATCAAGACTCAAAGCCACCATTGGCGTTGCTTCATCCCACTCTTCATACTAAATTGCTTTTGTCAACAATAGAAGGTAGTGCTAAGAGGCACCACTGTGCCAGTTTTGTCAACAATTTACATTAAAGTCAATACTTAAAAATATGGTACCTTGGGATGTTTAAAGCTAATTGGGTGCAAAGGATCCCTGAGATGGTGTGCAACCGTGCGCACCTGATTGTGGGGCCCACTTTTTTTCCTTGGGGGTGGGCCTATGTTAAAAAAATGGGGCCCATCAGATCATCCTAACCCCTCGTTCAACGGCTTTATTTTATAATAGGAAAAAAAAAAAACAATTCCACTCGATCCAATGGTCCAATCCATTCAGATGGTGCATCCCCCATCAGATCATCCTAACCCCTTCATTAGGTGCACAAGGTGCGCATGGAGTTCACCTCCACTGTGGGGCCCACCTTTCATTTGGGTAGGCCCTACTAGTGGACAGTGACAGAGGCTCACGCGATCATCATCTCAACCCTTTATCAGCAGCCCACAAGTTTCACCCTTTAAAAAATTGACTTGTCGATCTAACGGTGCAGTCCATTAAGATGGGTGTAAATAAAGGGGATTGGTGACTAGCAAGGAGGGTGTGTGATCTATTCGAATAGGGGTGTGTGTGTGTGCACAAGGATACTGGTTAACTAGTGCACACTTGCGCACTTGGGGCTCCATCTTTGTGGACCAACCCCCACCCATAAATAGTACACATCCCCCTGGGTTTGCACCCATTCGAATGGATTGTATGCCGTTGGATCGAATGAACACCTAGCCGAATGGACTGCATATCGTTAAACTTATGGAGCCCGGATGAAGATGATGAGAAAAGACCCAAATTTGGTAGGTAGATAGGTCCCACCTAGATCTTGAAAACACCCTCAGTCTGGGCCCCATGTGTGCCCCGCAACCTGGTGCATACTGAGCCCCAGTGCGTGAGTCGCGCATTGGATAAGCTATATATATATATATATATATACCCCTCACCTGAGCACCGGTGCTCATGATAAGGTGAGCACCGTTTATTATGGGGGCCACTTAGGGATGGGACTAGAGGGTATCAAAAGATCTACCCCAACCTAACTGTGTATGGTGACTAAGGCTCAAGTCATCATCCCAACCACTTGATCAACGGCCATCATGTTTTCATCATCCAAAACGAGTACATAGTCGATGCAACAATCCAGTCCATTCGGATGGGTGTCAAACTCGGGATCAATGACTATCTAGGAGGGTCCTTGTTTTATGGTCCACTTGAATGGATCACTAGATGGGCCCCACTGGCGCTCACTTTAATTTATTTGCTCGTTTTATTGGTCGAACTAGGGGGCGTTTCGGGGCAGAGACATCCTAAGTTGCTGTTGCTGGTGCAATCTCAAAAAACTTACCATCTGGAGAAACTCATTCCAGGAATATGGTTTAGTTCCAAAGGAGGCTGCACTGTCCTTTTCTTCCTCTGTCAAAGTACTAAAGCAGACAATCACTGTGATCACAAAGAAAACAAACTAAAATGTTACAGAAGGGCTTTAGAGCACTTGCACCTAAAGAACATTCTGGTAAACGATTACATTTCAAGCGTCCAGCAGATATGCAATTGGAATTCAGAAGCTGGAAGTACAATCCAAAGCACCTCATTAGTAGCAGCCATATAGAAGGTCTAGCTGGAAAAATATATCAAGTGGAGAATTGAATAGAAAAGCTTAAAGATCAACTTTTGGGCTCTCACTTGTATCACTTTCTTATCTTGGACAAAAACAAAATCAATTTCAGCATGCTCTATTATGTAATCAACAGCTCCTGGCCCTGCATGGTGCCACCACAGACAGGAATAATTTGAATTTAGATGAATCATTTAAAAATAAAGAAAATAATATGGCCCTGAGCCTCAAGAAATGGACAGATCGTTGAGATACCCAATTGGACATGCAGGGCCCATGGTGTGTGATCCAAACTACTAACAAGAGGGAATAGATGGAGGATTGTCTCAACATCTTCTGGACTTTAACCTAACCCTTTATTCACCAGCCTTTATCTAGATGAATGCCAAATTATTTCTGAACCATTTATATGTAGGGCATATATAGGTTTGGAGCATAACAATCTTTGCACCTTGAAAATTTGAGGGCATGCACCATCCAGTGGGGCCATCAGATAAACAGTTCAAATCATGGAACCATGGGCCATTTGTATATAATAGAGCTCTGAAAAAATTGTAAATTCAGCGAGGCTATGGAACATACAATAAGACCATAATGAAACAGAATGGCAATAGAAAATTACGACAAAAAAAAAACTTAGACAACCACATCCAAATAGAACATTTTCAATATGCCTAAAGAACTCATGCAAAGGAACTTTAAGAAGAATTACCAAGTGTGTCATAGAGAGGAACACAAATTAAACTGTGGCCATTGCAAGCCTGTAAGGATCCAATACAGTGATTGTCAAACATATGAAATAAAATAAAAAATACATGTATCTTCAGCAATCGAAAACTAGTTGATATCCTAGTTATGATTACAGGGGTGTAAATGAGCCAAGCTGAGCCGAGCTCAACCTTGAGCTTTAGTTTAACTATATGATCCAACTCTCGAGCTCAAGTTGAGCTTGAGGTGCAGATCGAGAAAACCCTAGCTCAAGTACAAAAAGCAGAGCTAGCATTTGAGCTTGGGCTTGCTTGTCATCCTTATACACGCACAAACAAATGGATATGTATACTATATATATGCATCCTCGCCATCAAAGCCTTGTCCCATCTATGTTGGGGTCAGCTACAAGAATTCTGTTTCACCATTCCAGCAGTGTTTTTATGCATACTAGTTAACCAATCTTGGGCTTATTTTTGGCTTGGGCTTTTATGTACATGTATGTGTTAACTTCACAAGCAAAGCCTGAGCCTAACCAATCCAAGTTGAGCAAGCTCGCAAGCTTGCTCAGCTAATTGACAGCCCTATATAATTATACTGGCCAATGGATATGAGAGAAGCTATGTGTTCCAAACAGACCTCCATGGCTACTATCCATTGAGGGCAATTTGATCCATAAATTCCGATACAGGAACCCTGTCAAAAAGGAAAAAGGAGAAGCAAAGGATTAATTTACCAGCTCATTTAGCAAGTGCATCAACACAGGGATGACTGCAAACATGCACTTACAGGTTCAGCACCCAATGTCCGCAGGGCAGAACCAATGTGTAAAACTTCCTCGTATATTTCCTTGTATGTTCTCCACGAATAATGAGCTGCCTAGAAAACCAGCAAGATAGGAGGAACCCGCATCAATCAGACACACAATACAACAACAATGAGCTTCAAATGTTGCTCACTAAAAAATTTCTAAAGATTCAATACTTCAAATAAGTTACCTTTCCATCAACGAATTCGCGCCATCCAAGCATCCGATTTTGAGGATACTTCTCCACTGCAGTACTACATCATAAAGTTAAGTCAATGAGATCAAGACCACATAAAGGGTATAAAATAGTATATGATCATGTGTATATCATTGCTAGCAAAGTAAAACTATTCAAACAGCAAATGCCTGCAGCATGTTCAAAAATATCAACACTTGGGGTTAAAAAAGAAAGAAAGAATCATGAGAGAGAGGAGAGCCTATCGACCCATGAGACTTGAACCATGTGTATAGAGATTATTAATATTTTTTTTCTTGTCTTTGAGACAAATAATATTATTTTTACCAATAAAAAAAAATATTATTCACACTCTCACTGAATGAAGAGTTGAGGATGGGAATTGGATCCTCTCCAACATTCTCTAGAGATATCTCTTAAGCAAACTGAAATTTTTTGACATGTTAGGCGATAGATCCGAAGAAGAGTAACCTATCCATGGATTTGGCCAATGATAGTCTGGAATGGATAAACATAATTCATATAGCTAACCCAAACATAGTTGGGAAACGGCTTTGATGATGATGATGATGATGGGGGGGGTTTGTGTATTAGCAATCTAAGGAATCCATATTCATCAGAAGTTTCTAGCCATTTAATCTAAAGCACATCAAGTGGATGATGAAATATAAAAGAATCCTTTTATATACACTGACTACCAATTTCATGGCCTTACATGAGATGGCTAGCAATGTCCAAGAGACTTAATTTTTTTGTCAAATGGCTAATCCCAAAATCATTTTTATATCTGATGAGATCAGTGGGCTCAGAACCCTGCCACGCGTCATACTTTTCAATCTGCTAGAGAGAACTCTTCATTCTCTCCAGCAGAGACTCCTGATGATCCAACAAAAACCAACCAGACATTTTTCCTCATTCATTGTCAAGCCCATCTAGAAACTACAAAAACAAGCATTATATGTTTTTCCTGGTATAAATCCAACCTCATACTGTTCTCTTATTATACCTGAACACATCCCATGAAGTGCTCACTCTAGGGTCTGGCGGTGGAAATCCACTCTTTGACAACGGATTCCGGAACACTGGACCAAGTGATGGTTGCCCATCTCTCCCTTCTCTTCCACTCTCCACCTCCACAGCAAAAGACTTCATCTTCCTCTTCAGTTGCCAATGACCCTGCACATACCCTTTAAACAGATTACCCATTGAGGGATAAGCTAAATTCATGGTCATTCAAACAGACAGCCTGACCTTGGTGGTGACTGAAAAATAAAAACCCTAGAAAGAAATAGATGAAGATTAGAACCAAAAAGTTTGAAAACCTTGAATTCAACTAGAAGGCCCATGACATGTGACCACCATAAAAACAGCTTGAGAAACGGTTTGAGTACATAACAGCTAAAAATTTCCAGCAAAAAATAAAAATAATAAAAAGTGTTCAATTAATTTTTTTTTTTAAATATCTACAAATCCAACTCAAAGCACACTACGACCAATTTTCATGTAGTCAACACTCTCCAATCCAAAGAAAAAGAGCAAATGAATGATGAAAGGAGAAAAATCCCAATATAGCCCACAATAAGTTGAATTTCAACTAATTTCTTCAATTAAAGAGAAATAAATAAATAATAGAGACAATGAAGCAAACGTCACGTAATAATCTGCTTCCCCTACAAACCTGCAAATCAAACAACCTCAAAAACCCATCCAAAAACATGACCCCCTTCAAAACGGCAATAATCAAGGCAACAAGAAATCAAACAGAATCCATTTCCTTACCGACCCCAAGAACACAAAACAAACATTAACAGTATCCAAATCCTCCAGTCCCTGTTAACCATCTACAAACCTTAAAACCCTCTCATAAACCCAAAACTTCAAACCAACATCTAAACCAGCGCAACCCCAAAAACAGTAGATAAGTTTAAACAAAAAGCCAAAGCCCCAAACTCCCTATATCCTAATCAAAACCCCTAAAACCCATTCCAAGCCCCAAAACCAAGCCCAAAAACCCTCATAGAATCAAAGGAAGAAAAAAGAGGGGAGTAAAAGACCTTACAGAGAAGCACTCAAGCGACTCCTATCAGACCCAATGGACTCTCCTTCTCTACCCTCTGCTGCCAAGTTTATCAACCGACCCCAATGCTATCGTTATCATTGTCAATCACATCAAATACCCAAAATTCGCAATCACGTTATTTTGGGTGGTTGGGTATGGTTGATCAGTATCCATTTATATGAAATTAGAGTTTACTCACTCCACCTTCCTTTGCTTCCCGTCTTCAATGAGAGCAGGTAGCTGGCACCCATCTACGCATTTGCCCTTCTCAGACAGTCAGACTCAATCCTTTCAGTCACTTCAATTCAATTCAAACAACTGCATATCAAGAAATTAAAAACAAATAACTTTTAGATAACGAAATTACATGATTGGGTCTCTATCTTGTTGTTTTATTCAGTTAATGCTAGGGTTTTTAATCTCAGCTTTCGTTCTGGTTGAGTAAAAGAAGACAGAGAGAGAGAGAGAGAGAGAGAGTCAAGAGAAGACAGAGAGAAAGTCAAAAGTGTATCCTATGAGATATGGCGCCAACTTCTGTTATTTCTGGTTCAGTTATGTACAAGAAAAAATGGTAGTGTGGTGGTGAATGACATTTGTGGTGAGAAAGTAGGGAAGTCACCTACCCATCTTCAACCATATTCATGCAAATTCATTATCATAAATATATAATTATTGGTTCCCATGCCTGTAATTAAGCAACTGAGGCTCTAAAGTTTCATGGGTCTCATGGTACATTCAATCCCTCCCATGACTAGTATATTTATTGACATTTGACAACCTAGGAGCCAGGCCCAGGACCACAACTTTCTAACCATCAAATTCTTTTTTATCTTATCAAGGCATTTATGAATTACTTTTATTAAGATCCTTTTGGTTTTTCAAAGTGGAGAAATAATAATATCAAAGGGAAGTTTTAAAAAAGGGCCCCAACTATAATGCAAGGGGTGCTGCATCATACCAAGGTGCAATGTCCTTCTTGGATGTATGATGGAGCCCCACCTTTTTCAAAACTAAGCTGTTCATCAGCTTTAACACCTAATATATTTGTTGCTTTTGAATTTTTAAAGAGAGTTTCAAAGGGCCACCTGCTAGATTGATCACATATTAGGACTCCCTCCATATTTATTACAACAAAAGAAAAGTAAAGCAAGTTCCATCGCGTGTTTCAGATCAAGTCAAATCCAATGGTGGGTATCTTACAAATTTAAATAATAATTTATAAAATGATCATTGCATAGGGTGTTAGGGCTTACGACAACATTAGATTTTTAAAATGTGGGCCCCACCATGCAACCAACAAGGGCGCTACACCATAGTATGATGCAGCCCTGTGGCAATGTAGTTGTGTCCAAAAAACGAGTCAAGCAGATGAAACTTATCGCAATTAAGTATTGGGAAGATTAGAATATAAAATTTGATGTATAAGATGAAGAAAGGATTTTAGCTCTTAGTTCTATGTCCTCAAAATTTTAATGAATAATGTCTCTTAGCTCTTAGCTCTTAGCTCTTAGCTCTTTGTGACAAATTCCATTTGTGAATAATGTCTAACGTAGTATAAAATCTGATCATGTGTAATGTGTTAATTCAAAGGGGGAAGAGGGGAGGACGTTTTTTTCTATTCCAAGGATTAGAGTAATTAAAAGTGGTATTCAAGCTCACAAACATGGGATTGAAAAAAAAAAGGTGTCCCGTCCAAAAGTGGGTGTTTGTAGAAGTTTATATTAAATATATAGTGCCATGATGGGACAATTATGGCAAAACTCATTGAGTAGCTACAATGTTGTTGAACATTTATAACAAGGCTCTATTTGCAATTTACTTCTCTACAGGGGATCAATAATTCCCTAAAGTAGAATAAACTATGATTATCCATTATTCAAGTTTCTAACTTGAGTACGAGCATGAATTGCAAATCCCAAACCAATGTATCTATTATTTTTTTTAATATATATATATATATATATATTAATTAAGGAAGGGTGACAATCAAATTCAATTTTGACCAGAGTCCAATTAATTTTTTCTTCGAGTTACCGAATTGAATATCTAACTTACACATTTCACTATCAACATTCTAACTTACCCAAATACCCAAAGTCATAAACTCTTCATTTTTATAGAGAGAGAGAGAGGGAGTCAGAAAGAGTACTATGTGCGATTAGGCACCAACTTCTGTTATCTCCAGTTTTCTGTCTCTATCCATCTGCTATCAGTTTGTACAAGAAAAATGGTAGAGTGTGGTTGTGAAGGACATTTGTGATGAGAAACTAGAAGGTCACACCTACCCACCTTCATTAATATTAATTAATGCAAATTCAGCACCATAGTTTACTAGCTAGTTCCCATATATTATTTAAGGAATTGAAGCTGTACAGATTTATTCGTTGTATGTTACATTCAATCCCTTCACTGGTCTATTTATTGGTTACCCAAGGGCACAACTTTGTAACCATAAAATTAATTTAGCTTATTGAGGCATTTAGGGCCTGTTTGGATCGTCTTACCTTTTTTTACCGTCTTATCTGTCTGAAAAAGATCTTTGAGTTTAAGATCTTATTAGAGCTGTGAGTTTAAGATTTTATTAGTTGTTTTGTAATAAGATCATTTGGCAACACCCGAACGCTATGAGATCTGAATTGAATAAAATTGTTTGGTAATGCATCTTATCCATGTCTTAACTTAAGGGTAATTTCTGTCATTAAAAAATAATTTCAAGCCTGAAAAACGTCAGTGACACTCCAAATTTGTTTTTTTTTTAACTCGGACAATGCCCAGTACACTCTATACTTTTTGTTATAAAATATAATTATTATATATTATTTATATTTTTTTATTAGGTTATATTAATTTAATATTTTATTATATATTTCTTATAATATTATTTTTAATATAAATATATATTTTATAATTAATTTTATTATATTTATTTTTTGATGTTTTTATATGATTATTATTTTATCTTAATTTTAATTTTATGTCTTGTTATTATTTTTTATAATTATGTGTATTAATTTTTTTATTTGTATTAGTTTTATTATGTTTTTATATTAATTATTATTATTTAAATTTTTATCATATTATTTTTTTATTTTTATTCAATTTAATTGTTTTTTTGTCTATTTTGTGTTTTGTTTTTTATTTTATTATTTATAATTGTGTTATGATTGTTTTTATCATAATGATTAATTTTATTATCATAGATTATTATTTATTTTTTATTGTTTATATATATTTTTTAATTGTATTTTTATTTTTGTTTCATTTATATTTTTATATATATTTTTGAATTTATTAATTTTGACATAGTTGTAATTGTGTTAATATATTATTTTTTATTTATTTGTTTTTATATATATTTATTAAATTATATTATGATTTTTTTTCAATTAATAGTCGTTGAATATTATATGGTTTTTGTTCTATGTTCATTTTATTTTTTATCAATTACTTATTGAATTTTTTAATTAATAATTATTATTATAATGTTTTTAATCATTTATTTTTTTAAATGTTATATGTATATTATATTATGATAAAGTATTTGTATTAAATTTATTTTTATTACATGTTTAATTAATTTTATTTTATAATTTTTTTATTTATAATTATTTGAGGGCTGCAATCGTTGATATTAGTGAGGGTTATTACGGGAATTTTAAAAGTTCTGAGCTGTCTTACCGCTTAAGATGTTGGGGTCTTAATTTCAGGAGCTGGATTTCGAGCTCTTAGAATTAAGATAAATCTCGTCTTAAATAACAAGTCGTCTTAGCGCTTAAGACATGTTGTTATAGCGCGCCAAACAGTCTTATTTATTTTTTTTGTCTTAGCGCTTAAGACACAAGACATTAAGACCTAAGCTTAAGACGATCCAAACATTACCTTAGTGTGGCCTAAATGAGTAGCAACTTATTGAGGCGTTATGAATCAACACAAAAACCTTTTTCTGTTTTTTCTTTTTTGAAAAAAATGGAGAATTAATAATATTTAACTAATTAAAGTCCTCAAAACAAGTCAAGCTGCTACACTCATCATAATTAGTGCATGTTTGATATCTCTATTTCCAAGGTCTATTGATATAAATGTTTACAATAAGCAAAGGTTAGAAAAATTAGAATGTTTGGCACAAAATTCTACCCTCTACTCATTTTAGAGAAGTAGAGCCAAATCCTCTTAAATGAAATGCCCCAATTGTGGGACTGTGAAAATAAGAGCCGTGAGGTCCGGAAAAAATAGAGGCGGAGACTATTTTGTGGATGAAAATACCCCCAAATGGTGTTTTATTGACAATGAAAATCCTTGGTACAAATAGAGATTTCCGTTGAACACCCATACCGAGAGACCAACAGAGGAGAGGAGATGATGAGTCCACAATTGTGTCTTTCATTTGTCATTTTGTGTAAATTTGTGAACTTAATTAGGATAATTTATAAAGAATTTCATAATTTCATGCATATTAGCATTAAAGTTGGGAATTTAGTCAAAATCATCACTTTTGCATTAATTTTATGAAATCGTTGGTTTACATCATCCTAATTGTCACACCAGTTAGCCCTTTTATTTTAAACGTGTGTAAGTGCAAAAACTATAACTCACAATATTATGAGGTGCCTGGTAGGACTTATCTAAACGTATGATGAAGGTCAGCCGCCTTAAAGCCTGAAAGGGGAGGAACAAACGGTCAGAGGACCCTGGCCTGAGTGGCGCAAGGCTCTCCGATGCCTGAGTTAGTGTATGAACTAAGCAGAGGTAAAAGAAGAGGAGTGACAGAGTAACGGCTCAAAAGGGAGTGCGTATGCATACCTTCGTTATGGAATGTCGTCCTATTTATAGAGGATTCTACCTGATATCTTGGAGTGGGCCCCTAGATTTGATAGCAATGATCTCATTAGCCCACAAAGTAATAAATGCGGGTCCATCATAGCCCACAAAGCATTTATTGCCAGTCCGATCAGCCCACGTCGCATTAAATGCACATCATGCTGGGCCTGATCGTGTTTCAAGCCTTTGGCGGTAGAGGTCTCATCTGATCCATCATCGGGCTCCGCCCTGATTTGGTTACAGCTGCTGGATGTCGCCTTGTCAGCGATCTGGCGAAGATTGTGGACGGCTGAGATGGCCCATCTGTTTCATTCCAATGGCATGTGCCCGTACTCTGCCACGTATCTGATGACGTGGCGGACGTAGGGGCGAGACCATGGTTTTTTATCTTGGCTGCCGACCCGACTCCCTCAGCCGGGGTCAGGCGCACATCCGAGGTCAGCCTTCGTAGCCGAGCTCGGTATAGACAGCCGAAGTCAGGCTGGTTTCAGCCAAGGCTCTGACCCTGCTGCCGAGGTGTGTCTGGACGGCCCACGTGTGTGCTAATTGACGTCTTATCGCCGAGATCAGCATAACCCTGGTGTCTTGAAAATCTCCCCACACAACGTGCATCGCATTTGTTTGTATCATTACGTAGTTTATGGAAATTTGGTCAAATTGGTACATTAATATGCATGTTTTCAAGATGATTCGGGTCCCATGTGATAGCACTCTCTTTAAATAGAGAGTATGTAAGTTGCAATCCGTAATGTTAAGGATTTCTTTGATTCTATTAATTCTGCTCCTAGGAGCGCCCTTTGAGAATATTAAGGAAGATTTCATCTTGTTGATCTTCTGACAAACTTCCAACTCAAATTCATCCAATATGCCATTAACTGAATTTGTTGATGTGTCATTGTTTGAAAAGAAAATAAGAATATCATCTGCAAAAAGAAGAGGTCCAACCCTAACTCCTTGGGGAGCAACTTTTGGAAAGGAAATCTTTTTCCTTCTTACTTTATCATAAAGATATCTGTTCAGCGCTTCTTCGTATAATAGAGGATCACCTTGACTTAGCCCCCTTATTGGAAATATAGGATCAGACTAGCTTCCATTAACTCTTGTGCTTAGGATTACAATTATTACACATTTCAAGATTATTTCTGTGACCCTATTAGAGAACCCGAGGCTCAACAAACAGGCTTCTAGGAAACTCCATTAAATTGTGTCATAGGCCTTGTTGACATCCAGTTTGAGCATTTCCTTTTCTTTTGAGCTTAGGCCATAGCATGAACCATTTCCCTTACTATGATAATATTGCTAGCAGCTCTATTCCCAGGTATGACATTATTGTCATAAATGCTATTATTCAAACCAACCAATTCCACCTTTAATGTCCCTTGCAAACACGTTAGAAACTCAATACTAAGCTTAATCTTATGTTCTCCAATCAACCCTTTCACATTTATATGCAATCCTTGTCTCCAGCTATTTTGTGGGTCACTATTTGTGCAGCTTTTGGCCACCCCTAGGGATGTCAAACGGGCGTGTCGTGCGGGGGGGTCTGCCTGCCGGCATGGGCTGTGTCCGAGTCGTGATGGGTCGTGCCGTGTCTATTGTGCCATGGGCTTCGACGAAAAAAAAACAAAGGTGGCTACATCTTTTTGGGTTGAAAAAACAAAGGCATTATAGTAAGAAAATTAAAAAAAAAATACACACAAAGAAGAGTATGATGACACACAAATTTAAGTGGTTATGTACCTAGTCCATTGAGAAGAGAACCATTTGGATCTTTTCTATTTGAAGATTTTTCAATAGGATTCTTCAAAACCTTTTAAAGCTTTTTTGGATAATAAAAAAAAATAAAAGACTATACTTTTTATATTTACACTAAAAATACCAAATATTCTGTGCCGTGTCGTGCCGTGCCTAATCGTGCCAATCGTGCCTGGCACAATGGCCCATCACGGCCTATGCCACGGGCCATTGACTGTCGTGTTGCATGGCCCGACCCACTTGACATCTCTAGCCGCCCCATTCTAACCCATTTCAACTAAGCCTTCTGATTAATTACTCTAAAGTCTAAACGCCCACTCCTTTAGCAAATCCAAAGGCCCATCAAAGAGTAATAGAGAAGAGGGAACTTATACTTTGGATAGACAGATGGTGGATGGTGTCATGAGCTGAACTTTCAAAGAGAGAGAGAGGAGATCATCTTAGAAGATAAAAGGCTAAGAACCCTTAAAATTCAAGATCTATTTTTGTTGATATTTTCTCCTTCACTCCAACTGAGAAAGAGATAATATATCATTTTTTCAAGAAGTTACTTTAATATTAAAATCTTTGTCTTTTGACAAATATTGCTATTACATTCCAATAACATATGCATAAGTATTTGTTTTTTTTTTTTTTTTTTTTAAATCCACTCATCAATCCAACGAACCCTACATAAACACTCACGGGTACCCATGGAGCTATCAATCACAATAGGTTCAATTTTCTTCCATTTGAAATTAATGTAGCCACAGCCTCTATAAACACCCACGGGTACCTATCAATCACAAGTAATTCGATTTTCTTCCCATTGAAAATAATGTAGACGGTCTCACCTTCTAATTTAGTGAGAAAGGGAACAAGTAGAGATGCAAATCGGTCAGATCGGACGTGGAACCATAAATGGATTCGGGGATTCTGGATCCACCTTTATTGGTTCAGATCAACTATGAACATAAATGCATGTTGTATTCAGATTCGGCATCACCTAAAGAAATGAATTCAATTCTGAAGTTGAATCCGATACAAGAGGTTGAATGCACCAGTATAACTGGATAAAAGGGCTTCAAAATAAAAAATATTAAATACGCAAGTGGAGCAATCAAATTTTAATGATTAGAGCTAAGTAGATCTTCAAATATGAAATTTTAGGATATGAGATCTCTAGATTAGTCAACTCAATAAATCAGCCAAATAGTGTGCAAAATAAATAACTATGCAGTGAAAGTAAAATCACAAGCACACACCATAAGGACACCAGATTTAGCGTGAAAATCCCTAATTGGATGAAAAGCCACAAATCCAAAGTGGATCAACAATCAAGCACCATAAATCTCGCAATTACAAGAAACTTAGATTTTTCTCTTTAGATATCCTCTACCTAAGGACTGAAGTTACCTTGTGTCGCTTCACGCTTCAACGACTTCATACCGTTGATTGCAACAGACTCAATCCCGCGCTTGACTCCTCAAATCTTCTACGCAAGAATATAATCTTTTACAAAGGATGCAGAAGAAACTGACTCTCTAGAAAACTTGTCAGCACAACTCTTCAATAAAACTCTGGAGAAGAATTCTCTCAATTAAATCTCAAACTCAGAACTTTGAGAGGTGAGGTGATGTTTCTTTAGCATAGCCCTTGTGTCCTTTAAATAGCCATTGGGATGTGCTTAAGGTTGCCTAACTTGATTAGGATCAAAACAAGCAGTTTGGACACGGTTAGAATTGAGTTTCTAATTTTTGTAGGACTCTGCCACATGTCCGTTCGAACGGACCTTCTATCTGATCGAGCAGATGGGGTTCTGTCTCCGCGCAAAAGCACTTCTGTTAGGCGTCTAGCTATTTCTAACTTGCATCCGCTCGAGCGAAGTTATGGGAGCTCGAGCGGACCCCATTCTGGATGATCCGAAAATTCAGCACTCTATTTCTTCCCGCTTTCTTCTTTGAGTCCTTCCAGTCTTCTATTTTTAGAGTCATTTTCTAAAAATAAAAGTTACAATTCAATGGACCAGCGTTTTGTCTAAACTATGAATTTAGCCAACACTAAAAAAAAATCTAACAAAATATCAATATAACTCAAGTTATGTAGGCTCGTTAAACTTATATATATTTCTAATATGTGATGCATTCATTCATCACGGACCTAAATTTGGATCCAAATGTTCTGGATCCTATATGCTTGGATCTGGATTTGGATTCGAATATCTCTCATGTCCCTTGAGTCTGTGGAGCTCAACCTGAATGGGTATAACTTGGGTAGCCCTGGTCTGCATATGTTGCAAGAATGAATCCGAGGTGATCCCCGAGCACTCCCTCAATTCCTGCAGTCTCATTATCTGGGTGCATTGAGACATTAAAGTAAAGCTTGACATATCCATAGTAGAGGTTCCCACAATGCATAGCTAAGTGATTAGGTTCTACTGGTGTAAGAAACTAATTGTTTTGTAGTGGACAAAATTAGGGTTAAATGGGAGAGATTGGAGTCAGGAGTTCATTGATTTCCAAATATACCAAATTACGGTATGCAAATAGGCGAATCCCAAAACCAATGACTATCTGTAGTGAAAGATGCTGGGCTAGTGGTAAGTTACAATGCACGTATACTTCGAAATGGGTATCGTGTTGTATCGTATTCGATACTTTACTTTTTATGTGTTAAATCCGTATTCTTGTTGTGACTATGACGTATCACAACCGTATCCATATCGTATCTGGACATCATAGGTGGAGAGATAATTTTTTCCAGACAAATACGATCAGGGTATATTTGCTACTTGTGTGTTTGGCATTGTTTTTGTTGTTATTTTGGATTTTTGAGGCTGAGGGGCTTTTTTTTTCCTTCACCAAGATTTGAACCCTGGAGGCGGTGTGTCACTATTACTAACAGTGACTTGGCAGCTAGTTGTAAGTTTGATACTAGTACGTGCCTCTTAATATAACTAACAATTTTTTTAAGGATTAAGCCATTGACTTAGTGAGACTCAGTAAAACCATCACTTGGTCCACTTGTTGAAATCTAAACCAATCGAAATAAATTTCACCGCATCTATTTTACTTTGGAAAAATTCTGTTCTAATATGATTTGAGCCCACCCTTAAATGATCATGTGTGATGCACATATAAATATATAATCTACATGTAATCAATGTGATGGTGAGGATCAAAACCTTATCATCCATATTGAAGAAAAACATGTACCCAATCTAACCTGCCTAATCCTAAGGGATAGCTCAGTTGGCTTAGGACCACGGTTTGCAACCGGGAGTTGTAGGTTTGAAACTGCACTGCTATACTGGGGCTACAAGGGAGTTTACCCGGCTTCTCTCTGGGCCCGGAGGGATAAGTTCAGTCCAAAGAGTTGGAAACCCTTCGATAGCAAAAAAAAAAAATCTAACCTGCCTCATTTTTTTGTTAAAAGAAACTAAATATTTACATGCTTTAAGAAATAATCATGCGCCATATCTGTGTTTAGATCTTATTCACTGTAAAAAGATATAAATAGAAGGGAGTATCTGAATACAGGCCATGTCGGTGAACTCCATTGACCCGGCTTGAATCAATTTTTCAATATTTCTTCCAGACAGCAAACCCAAACCCATACATATATTTTAAATGACCCGTCCAAATCATGTACCTATAACAAGAAGGGTGGGGGGCAATTTTAATGGAGGTGAAACCGTGAAAGGCTCTAGAAACATGCCATGTGGCCCATCTTTTTAAACTTTGATACACAAAAAAGTTAAAATGTTGCAACATGTTAAAATGATAGAATGAAAATGTAGTTACCCATAAAGTTTCTTGGAGGCTATTTTAGATAGGGTTGCAAATGGTGTATCCATTATATGAGTATTCAAAGTGTTTCTAATAACGCGGGCATGTAACCTTCTTTGGATCTGAAAAAAACTCGAATTTGTATCTTAAAAAGCGGGTATAAAACTTATTTCCAAATTTATTAAATTTGGACCCGAATCTAGATTCATTGATATAAGATTTAGAGTAGGTTCCTTGTAGGTTTTAAGGGCTGAAATAGCTTGAGTTGTTTTCATTTTTGAAGTCTACTTGGTTTTAATCATATACCATTTAATAGTCTCACATATATATATTTTTGGAGATTTTACCGAAAAAGTCCCCTTAAATCCAGTGGAGACCAAAAGGGTCCTCAAAGTTTTTTATGCACCGGACTAATTCCAGGGGCCCTTTTTGGGTTATTTTTTTTTCTTTTTTCTGTACCGAGCAGGGATATCGCTGCTCACCTATTGATGCCCACTGCATTACCTTCTTCTCCACTTTCCATGTTCACTCTTCACACATTCAATTGAGTAAGGACCCATCTTGTTTTCTCAAATCATTTTCAAATATGCAAATCAAGCAAACAAACAAACAAACTTGACCGACCCACTTACAACCTGATCACGACTGCCAAATGCCCACCTACAAACACCAACCAAGATTAATCATCTTCTAGTCCCTCTAGTTTCTATAAATCTGAAACATTGCTCGAACTTTAAATTTAAAAGATTTGAAAGCATTAACCCTTATCGAGACTTTGAAAGATTTGAGAAGAATTTTATTCAATCTAGTCATATTTTCTCAAGTTACTTATGAATTCAATGAGAAGCTAGTGAAATTTGTAAAGATTTTACACCTTTTCTTTCTCTTCCTATAAAATTCGATGAGGGTTTTTGTTTCAAACTAAGAGATTCATCTTAGGAAAAGAATCCGAACAATAGAAAGCAATGAGAGCTAATCAATATCGTCAAGACTTGGCAGCGGCCCCAAATGCGGGCGAAGAAGAAGATGACACAAGGAGTGATAGTGCTACTTACGTTATATATGAGCAGCGATATCGCTGCACAACAAAATAAAAAAAAAAAACCTTTATGGTCGATATTGAAGTTTAAGGGCCTTTCGGTCTTCAACCATTTTAAGGGGATTTTTTCGGTAAAATCCCCTATATTTTTGTAAAGGTAAATTTTATTATGAGACTATCCAACCACATTGGGAGATTATCCGCCCAAAACACACTTTTTTTTTCCTGTTTGTTTCCCTGCTTTGGGGGCCGGGGCCCTTGGCCCTCTAGAGAGGGGAGTAAACCTCGGGTGAGGTGGGGGGCCTCTGGTGAGGGAAGTAGACTTCTATGAGGTTTTACAGCCTCGGGTGAGAAAAGGTTTTTGTCCAATTTCAAAATCAGGACAGGCAGGTAAGAACTGAAGGTAAGAGGCCGTTCTTCAAAACACATGCTCCTTACAAAATAATCCCAATTTAGCTGTCCTATGGGCATCTTCGTTCAATTCTCAAATATAATTAAAGTCAATAAAATCAAAATGATGTTCCAATTTTCAAATATTCAAGATACAAGGCTTGATGGACCAATGACCTGTGCAATTTATCGTCGTGACAACCTCCAGCTAGAAAATCCATCTCACTTATATATAAACTACCAAGTTGGGTATTAATTTTAATTGATTATTTAATTTGCATGAGATTTAAAGAAAAATACTTTAAATTCTTTTAATCTGTTTATATCAATGATTCTAATCTATAGCTTGACCTATTATTTTCTTTCTTTGAAGTTGGTGCTAGATCCGAATACAGATTTGGATCTTATAGATCCGGGTCCAGATCCATCATGGTTCACTCCGAATCCCACCCGTTTGCATCCTAGTTTTATATCTTCATAAAAGTCCAGGGTGTTTTATGACATTTAGAAAAAACTTACTGGTGTTGTATCTGAGTATCAGAGACGGCGTTGGCTTTTGCGAGAGGAGGAGGAGAAGAAGAAGAAATGCAGGGATTGAGAAGAAAACTTGTAAACAAGATCTCCTTTTACCAAGTAGTAAACTCGTTTCAAGTATTTCGACCTTCTTTACTGTCATCTTTTCATGTTCTCTATGTATTGCTGACGACGATTTCTCTCCAACTATAGTATCAGTTATATAATTATTGATAAAATGTGAAATTCTAAGTGGGTCTTTCGATGAATTGAAAAAGATTCGATCTTTATGGGATTCTGGGTCTAATTTGAACTGAGCTTGTTGCATATGCGAAAAGAAATGAAACCCATGTGTGTATTGTTGTTTCAGAAACTTGCTTTTTGTTTTTGCATTCTGATGTTGGGTTAGTTTGAATGTTTCAATTGCTTATGGTTGCTTGTTTCTCACTCATTTGATTTCTTCATGGTTTCTATTTTGATCTTGTTTTTGGAAATGATATTGTGAAGTTTATTGGGATTTTCTAGATGGGGGCTTCCCTAATTGAAGCATTTGGTTGATAAACTTTTTAAGAAACATAAACTGCTAGTTTGGGCTCTTGTGAAATTGGAAAAAAAAAAAAAAAAAAAACAACTTCATGTGAATTTCAGCTCTATTTTGATACAGCTTGCCATGTTTTATGTGTAAAGTGAAATGAACCTTAAACATCTATTAGTCATAAAATTGGAAAAAAAAAAAGATTTGAACTTTATCTGGATTGAGCTTGTTATATATGCACAAGAAAATATGAGTCTATACTCTATACGCATATTTATTGAATACCAACTTATTTTTAAATGCATATATATATATATATATATATATGGCTGTTCATATCTTGCACTTTCCCTTTTCATCTATTCTAAAATGATATTGGTGATATTTCTGGAGATTGATAGATGTGAAAATTCGATGCTAACATTGGGTTGATTGATAATTGTTGCATTAGACATAAGCTAACTGGATCATTGTCATCTTCATCCTTTTTATTCAAATTATTTACGGTTAGTTTTGTGAGTCCTACTCTTCACTCAACCATATTTGCAGCCATATATGGTGTCTTTATGAACTGACCAGATATATATTTTTATATTCAGAAAGACTTCAACTTTTGTGTATTTTGCTTAATTTCTAGTAAGTTTGCTGTTTATATAAAAGAAATAGAACTTATGCTTTCTTGTTGTTTTGCTCAGAATTTCACATTTATGTTAACATATTTGGTTGCCAATGGGTCAATAATACTTCTGTGGTTGTCACTATTAAATTCCCTCTGCTAACCAATCCTACCAAAACCTTGAGGTGTCAGTGGAGGCAGCGGAAATACTTTTCAAAACTCCCCTTTGGGTGGAACCTGGTCGGCGCACATTTTTCGACACACACATTTCAACACCGAGTTGTTCCTCCAGGGATTCGAACTTGTGACCGGTTGGCTCTGATACCATATTAAATTTCCTCCGCTAACCAATCCTACCCAAACCTTGAGGCGTTAGTAGAGGCAATGGAAATATTTTTCAGCAGTCACTTGTGCGTATTTCATATGAACTTGCTAAATGGGTCCTTCCCAAGTTATGTAATCTGTTGATAACAGTTGCTTAAAATATGAATTGCTTAGTGAGTTTTTCTTTAACTTGAGAAGAATCAAACTTTAGGTGTCATTTTAAAAGAACCGAAGATGCTTATACTTTTTCTTTTTGAGTGCTAAAAAGGCTTAAACTTCAGGCTGTATTTGGGTTTGAGTCTTTCTTTTTTATTTTGTTTGGGGAGCCTTTAACTGAAAATCTCAAACTGGTGTCTTCTCAATGGAGGAGTGGTGCCAAAGTAGTGCACTACTCCCATGGTGATGATTTGCGACTGACTTAATGTTGCAAGTACAAGTGAATGGTCACAGCATTATTCCAAGTAGATATATTAGATGTCTCCCAATCATATATAATCATTGAAGGCTTATCCCATTTTCTAGGTTCGATTTTGTGAGTTCTATTTCTCCATCCTTCCCAAGTTCTCTGTCACCAAACAACTTAACATGTGGCTTCTAAATGATTCTCTCCAAGTCTTTTACTAGCCTTCTCCTCCTATTGCCACATATAGCTCAATCTTGTCATGTCCTTATTGCCAACATCCAGTTTAATATAAATACTGGAACTCCTAATGTTAGTACAGTTTTTATATTTTGGCTGACTTAAAGATGTATTTATTTGTTTTTTAATAGGTAAGGCATGAATCTATCACTATTAGGGACTAATTATTCACTTTTAGTTAACAAAGAACTAGTTTTTAGTGACTGACAACTGGTTTAACAAAGAACCAGTCGATGCATACTCTCCTCATTCAACATCATAAAGTTCCTTTTTTCAGTAGCCTCTCGTTTTGCATGCTTCCACCTGGTCACAATAATTGTCTTTTAGAATACATTGGGTTGTTTAACAGAAAGCTGTTTTACAGGTTTGCTTTCAAGTTGCTCCTTCCTTGCATGAATGTATTGGCCGCTTTGCATATTCTACCAAGAGCATTATCGATGTTGGGCAGCCGACTGCTTTATCTCATCCTCAGGTGCGACTGTAGAGCTAATATTTTATGTTTTGTTATAGCTCTCAGCTTTGGTTACTATTGGATGTCTGGAAGTTATCTTGATATGTATTTCTACTTAAATCTGCTCTGAGTACCGTAGAGTCTGCTGGATGTTCTGGAACCTAACTTATTATAGGATTGTCATATGATTTCTTCTTGTTGATGCTTACCACGCCATTTGATTCAGCAGTGAGTCAGAAAACCATCCATAGTTCAAATTTGTACAGTGGGCTATTTTCTCCAGTTCAATTTCCTCCTCATCCAAACCCATTAGTTCTATACGCTTTGATTTGTTTTGACCATCCTTCCAGCTGAAGATACAGTGGTATATGGAATAAAGAAAGAAACTTTTGTCCTTTTAAAAGTCAAGTAACTTAATATTAGAATGTTTTGCGGCTCTTATTCTTAATGAGGGACACACTAAAACAGGTAATATCTGGGGGTTAGTACTGTGCTATTTCCTTATGCAAGGTTTCCATTTTATATATATACACTTCTGCATACCTTTTTCTTTTATACTTGCATCTGTGAAGATTGGGTTTGGTGTAGTGGTGCTTACTGATATAATTAGATTGTCAATGTTCAACCAATTATCCTGCCTAAAATCCTTCAGTGATTGGATTATTCAAGCCGTTTTTTTGGGAAATGCACCTCTTTAGGATTTGGTTCCTATTACTTGATTTATACCAATGCTGCAAATATCATTACCGGCATATATCGGTGTCGGGTTATTATTGGGAAAATATTATTAAAATAAATAATAAATCTTGATTTAAAATATATAGAAGATATCTGTGTGAATGATTTGAATATTGAGGGAAAAGAATAAAATAAAGGATCATGAGAAGAGAATAATTTATAAAAAGAAAAAAGTACTAGGTTTTTATATATTATTTCTCTACTGGCAGGCTAAGTGGTAAGATTTTGTCAATTCCTTCTGAATGCCTTGGGTCCAAATCCCATCCCTACCATTTTCTGTTTTTCAGCTGTATCATAAACATCACAATACTGTTTCTAATACTGCGATAATATCGTGATGAGAAAATTTAAAGAAAGTATTGCATTATGATCATAATAAAAACAAAATAATGGTGATACTTGCAGCACTGATTAATACATGGACAGTGATTCAGCAATTATAGTGGTCTTTATCCTCCAGTGGATTTAAGAGTAGATAAATTCATGTTAACGGTTGAAAATCTTGCTTTCCCATCACTGCGACATCAGATTATCCCTGTCCTTTTGGGAGAGTTAACAGTTGAAAAACCTTGGCAGAGATAATAAACTCATGAAAATATTTTATTGTTCTGCAGGAAGCCAGACTGTAGTGCAGAGAGACAAGCTCTGTTTCTTTCATGATATCAAGTGGCCCATTATATCCTGTTTCCTAAGTAATGCAGTTTCTAATGGCTATCTGACCAAACAGAGCTTTACCTGTTGTTTCTGTGGGCTGTGCCATTTATAATTTATATTTCTGATTGTTTTACGAGCAGATAACAAAAGAAACTTGCTCGGATTAGGACTGGCTAAGTGATGGACACTAGATATAGGCCAGACTAGACAAGTTACTAATGCTTTCAACTTCCAAGATCAATCGAATCATATCCTTTTCTCCCCTTTACTTATTTCTTCTATTGCCTGTTTTTCTTCTTTTCTTTCATAGTTACTTGAGGAAGGAGAGATCACCCCTGGCATCACAAGCGATGAGTATATCTCAAGACGTAAAAGGTTGTTGGAGATTCTTCCAGAAAAGAGCCTAGCCATAATTGCCTCAGCTCCTGTGAAAATGATGACTGACGTAGTTCCATACACATTTAGACAAGATGCGGACTACTTGTATATTACAGGTTGCCAACAACCTGGTGGCGTAGCTGTTTTGAGTAATGAGTGTGGCTTATGTATGTTTATGCCAGATCCAGATCCTCAAGTAAGCTCTTCCATTTAGTATTTCATATCAATTTTTAATCATTATTTCTCTATGCTGTTCTCTTTATCTTCTCATTTGCGCTCTGTGCCCCCACAGTGCACCATTAGTTCAGCATTTTGCACTTGCATGTTAAAACTTTGGACCCCATAAAATCCAAAGCATGTGGCTATCATAGGAGGCTAGGAGCAGCAAAGCATATTCGTTGTATTTATGATAGAAACTGGTTCATTAAAAAGGCAAGTACAAGATTGGGGTTGGCCAATTGGTGCCTTGTTCATAGATCCCAACATTAGGGCATAGTTACTTGTTAGCCTTGTGCAGGAGGCAACTGGTGACGACAATTGTTAACATGTACAGACCTGTGTTCTTTGAGCTATATGCCATGCTTGCATTGGTAAACATTATTAATCTATGTGGCAAATTGTCCAGGCTAATCCTGTAGATTCAGGCCCATGCCCGACCAGCTTGCAAAGGATGCTGGCCTATGTCTGAAGTAGGGATGTCGATGGGCTGGGCTGAGCCTACCCATTTTTACTTGGGCCTCAAAATTCAGGCCGGCCAGACCTGTGGGTCCAAATGTCAAATTAAAGCTTAGCCCCTTGAGAAACTTGTTAAGCCAAGCCTAACACTTCTAACTAGTATATGGTTAAATATTTTTGTTTAAATGTGGAAATTAAATGGAGTGTCAACATGTCATACTGTCATGCCATTTTTTTTTTTGCTTGAGGGTCAAGGCATTGGTGCCCCTAACAGCCCAGGACCAATGTGTCTAGCCATTATCTAAGCATAGCACTTCCCTTTTAATTTAAGTTTGAAGAACAAACTCTTTGAACTCCTAATAAGATCACAAGATATTTGATTATAGTATATTTTGGTTTTCTCCATTTGAAGTAGAGATTATTAGATGTAGGTTTAAATTATTGAATATATAATGGTAGAAGATAATACACCACATGATCACTAAATATTCAGAAATTAGTTATAAATAAAAAACTGAAAAGTAACTATGCTCAATTTATTTATGGATGATAACATGATACTAATATAATATTAGATTATAATTTATACTTTCATATGTATTTATGTATACATTCATATACATATATAAATTATAGAAGGCAGGAAAATGCTGTACCAGGCTAATGGGCTTTGATGTCAAAGCATGGGCCTGATTGCTACACTAAATGGGCTTACTTCTCACTTCTCAGGCCAAGACCTGGTTCCCTGGTTCTAAAAATTTCTCCAATACCGGGCCAAAGATGGCTGAGCTTCTCCATTGCCAACCCTATTTGCGAGCCAAGTTCTAGGTTTTTTAAGTACTATGTTGGTTTTTTTTTTTTTTAAATATGTATTATGTTAAGTATGTTCTAAGATGTACTAAGGAGGGTGGGGACAGTTTTGGGAATCACAACAGGCCCTTAGCCAGTTTTCAGTACAGCCCAGGCCTACACAAGTAATCATTGCGCCTGGAAACACTGGCATGTCTCAGCCAATGGGAATAAAGCCTAATGATCGTTCCCCAAGTGTAGGGTACGATTGTAGTAATAATCTGGTAAATCCAGGTTGATCCACAGGGAGCAATGCTTTTCAAGAAACCTTCCAACTTTGAACTGTCCTAAATAAACACTAAATCTGGCCTAAATAGAAACTAATTAAATTAGATAACTAAATATAAAAAGTTTAATTACAATGCTTTCCAAAAATAAAAGAACTATTGTAATAAAGAAAACCTAATCTAAGCAATCCTAAAATATCTAAAAAGCTACAAAAGAACACACAAATCAAACGACCAGTTTAATATAAAAAAAAAATAAATTTTTTTTTTCCTAAATTAGATCCTACTTACCAAAATCAATTTTTATGCAAATATGAATGATCTATAAAGCCCTAAATGCTAACAATGCAATTTTATGCAAGTTTCTAACTATATGATGCATGCTGTAAAAAATCTAAGTATGGAAACTATTGTGCAGCCCTGTTTTCACTGGACTGCACGGATGGCCTAAGATGATGTGAACCTAAATCTAATGGATGGGATCAATACTTTGATGATTCATGAACACAACAAAAAAAGAAAAACCGAAAAAGGACTTAAAATGAAAAAAAAAAATGATCACCTAAAAGATGCCTACTTGAACTGTTTTGTGCTGGAAATCTGATCACAGGCTGTCCAACTACCCCCGTTTGGGCCGCTGTTTACCCCACTTCCAAAACTTATTTTTCTCTGAAATTCTGGGGTTACAAAGACTTGTTTCCAAATATTAATTCTGCAAAGTCTCGTTGAAAACTAAGCTCATTTACCTGACTTTCAAGTCGCACACTTTTGCAACTCAGTCGAGTCAAATCTGCTAAAACTGTGCAGCAATTTTCACTATTCACCCACTAAGTCCGAATTTAATTTTTCTAATCAGTCATTAACATTGTGATTTCAGCAACAAAAGTCTGTTCTAATGCAATTTCTAAATATGATGCATGTAGAAAAACACTATCCAACCATAGATTATGAAAGTAACAAAAAATAGTAAGTTTCTATATGGAAAGATGCAAGTTGGGGTTTTTAAATCAAGAATTTGCAAATAAAAAAATGATCAGAATATTAACTTAAAATAAAAACAAAAAGGATGGGAAAAAAAACAAAAAAGCGGAAAAGATGTATCCAAGATTTAGAAACTAGACGATCATACAAGTATTGAAAATGCGAAAATGAAATCCTCTTCTCAGAGTAGGAAAAAAATTGCAAGTGATTACCTGATGTCTCTCGACTTTTAATCCATTTATTTTATTTTCAAAAACCTAGATCTAATCATGTGAAATATTGTCTCCAATCAAAACACATAAAAGAACTAAAAAGAGAAAATTAAATCACTTACATAAACACGCAGAATCAATCCAAATAGTGTATTTATTCCTTGATCTTGAAGTACAAAAAAAAAAAAAAAAAAAATTTAAGATTCTCCTCTCTTCATCATTCTCTCAACATGATCTTTCAACCTATGACTAAAGAATTAGAAGGGAGAAGAAGAAGAAAGGGGTTAGAGAGAAAGGGTGGATGGGAGTGGAAAGGAGAGAGGGAGAGCCTCCAAAATTGCTACCCAAGGTGATGAACGACCAACCCCCTTGGCTGGTTCCCTTTTATGCTTTTTGCAATGTCTTGATTAGCTAAGAAATCTCCTTGTTATTAGGGCTCTTGTTTCCTTTTGTGTAAAAATCCTTGCTTAGCCTCCAAGCTGATTTCTTTGTTGGAAAGAACTTGACTTTGTAGGAAAATCTCTTCCAATTTGAGTGTCTTGATATGCTACTCTTTCCTTGTGAGTCTCCTTTAGAATCTCCAAATATCCTCATGATATGAATTTCCCAAAAATTCAGATTTTTGCACATATTAAAAGATATCCTATATGGGTTGGACGTCCAAGGGAAATGAACTCATAATGGATGTGTAATATTCTCTTTAATGAAGCCCACATGGCTGGTTGGTGAATGGTGGACCCCACATGGGATTCCAATGGCATGTAGCACCATGGCTTGGACGTCCCAACATATTAGGACTTTCTCGGCTACTTTCTTTTCTTCCTTTGCTTCTTGAGATTTTGACTTTCATTTTTACTTCTCTCTCAAATTCCATCAATGTGCGGGCCCCACTTTCTTCATTTATCCTACAAATTGAAAGTGGCAATTTTAACATTAATCATATGTAAGAAAATAAATATGAATCATGCATGGGACCCTACATGCCTAATGATGCACCCAAATGACAAACTTTCCAAAAATAGCACTTGGTGCCAAAAATAGCAAGTATGCATTGATGAAGCCAAAAACTAATTTTGAGGTGATGGGTGAGATGAAAAATCCTAATTTCACAAAAGTCATGCAATTCAATGAATTTTGACCAATTCTGACCATTTTCCAAAAATATCCCCAAATACATGTAATCATGAAATTAAGTGCAATTCTATGCAATTAAACCTAATTAAGTCCACAAATGCTCATGAAATGATGACCTAATGACCTAATTTTGTGGACTTATCACCTAACTAGAATCTCCCATGGGTGATCCTATAATAAAGGGAAAAGAAGGTTTTCTCCGATAGATGAAAGACTACTGATAGAAAATTGAACAGCTTGCATAGTGTCATGACTCAAGGTCTTTGTCTTGAGAACTTTGCATTGATCAGTGTGCAATGTGGTCTAGAATTTATTATTTTCCCTCTTTAATATTGTCGTCTCATGTTACCAATAAAAAAAATTGCAGTCTAGAATTTGGTCTAACCATGTCTCATACTTGCTGAGTAAAAAATCCCTTTCTGACTCTAACGAGGTAATAATTCATGAGCTCAGGATATCCTATGCCAATAACTCTGTGCTATAAAGTTCATATCCTGCCTGGTACACCCAGCATCTAAACTAAATCCTATTTAAAACATTATTCTAACTTGCGTACCTTTCAAACTCTCATGTAGAATATTTTGGTTAAATTGGAATACAGCAGTGGCTTGATACTAATTTATTTTATTGTTACATACGCATCAAATTTCTTCTTTCTTTTTTTTTTCCCTCTATATCATGTTATTGTGAACACTAATTGCCTAGAATTGTTATTTTTTAATTTTTTTTCTTATTCACTATATCATGTTTTTTGTGCACACTAATTTCCTAGAATTGTTATTTTATACTTGCATGTTGCTTGGTAAATTGCTTCATTTTCTTTGAAGATTCATAATAACATTTCTTACACCAACAGTTTAAAGAGTTCTGTAGTGTTAAATTTCTATTTGTTCTGCATGCTTGCTGGATGATAGTTATTCTCCTGTGTGAACTGCTAAATCTTGTAATTTTACTTCTTATGATAGACGATGGGATTCAGCATGCTAAGTTCCATGGGTAAATCAGCTGAAACCTGGTACCTAAATCAAGGTACGGGGTATGATTCTTTTGGTGCTCCCAAAGGTTCATATTCTCTTTTTTCCTGGATGAAAATGCATAAACCACACACCCCCCCCCCAACCCCCCCCCCCCCCCCCCCCCCCCCCCCAAAAAAAAAAAAAAAAAAAAAAAAAAAAAAAACTGTCCAAATGAATACCTTCATGGGCAATATACATGTGCATTTTTTAGGCGGTGCCTGAGTTATCCTCTTCTCAGTTGTCCATTGAATCTGTTCACATATCTATACCAATGTAACTAAGACACATGCTGGTGTGGGACACGTGCATTATCAGGAATGAGAAATTTGGGCCACATACCCACATGTCTGAGTTAATAAAGATTGATTGAAAATTGTCTTAGTTAGAAGTTTAGCTCATAAATGCATAACATCCGAGAGATAAATACTAAATAATGTTGTTATTTTTTTTAAGTTACAAAGATAAAAGATAGCTTATTCATAGCTTGATGATGCATCAAATTATAACTAAATGAATATAATAAATGCATAATATTAGCTTATAAAAGGCATAACTATAGGACACTAACTATTTTCTATAATAAGAAAATAATAAATGCATAACACCTGAACCATATGAATAGCGTGACAATGTTGTCAAATTATAAGGCTAAAATATATTTGATCTTTCTTTTTTAATAGAAATGTTTGTGTTTCACGTCCCTGCAATTATTTTGGATAATGGTTTTTCCTTGATACGTGCATTATACCATTGGTGCGCTGCTCCTAAAAGGCACTGCTAATACCATATGCAATTCTTGTAATGCACTTTCTAATTTTACTTCCAGGAAGTGATTTGGCAAGGTCAGATTGCTGGAGTTGAAGTGGCTTTGGACACATTCAAGGCCGAAAAGGCGTTTCCGATAAACAAAATGCATGAGGTTATTATTATTAATTTTGTTGTTGTTGTTGTTATTTATTTCCATTACCTGACATGATAGACAACATGTGTCAAATAAATGGCACACAATCACATTCAGAGATAAAATCATGCACATGCAGAGTCACACATTCACACAATACTCACTAATATATTCTAGTTCTTTTTTGTTTCATTTTTCACTTATCTTCAGAAACCTTTTTTTTTTATAGTTTTTTTGGACTTGATAATGCCCTCTATTTTACTTGTTTATCTTGTCTTGTTTAACCTTATGTTATCCTGATGATAGGATATGCATGGTATCCTTGGGTCTTTGCTTTGTAAATGTAGGACTCATAGCTTGAACATCCAAATATGAGGGCACGGACCTTATGTAGTGGAAAAATCACAATCCTGGTTGTCCATTTTCAGCCCTCTGTTAAAAGTCGGGTTCCATAATTTCTTCAACCATTTCTTTTCCAAGTGTCCAAATTGTAAGGTTTATTTACTTATTTATTTATATTTTTTCCTTATTCTGTCCATCAGGAAGATCTTTGGTCATGGTTTATCCACTTTGGGTCCATAAGATCAAAATTTGGCTCACAGAACTGTTGGCCTGACTTGTACATACTCGAGGCCTGAGGATATTTCACATTTCCTTGGTAGAGGCTAATATCATGTTCTATTCACAATTTTTATTTGGTCATAGCATTGTTATACCCCATGTGTGCAGATCCTTCCAGAAATGATTGGAAAAGCGTCCAAATTGTTTCATAATGTTAAGACATCTTTACCAGCCTATACCGATTTGGAGGCCTTTCGCAAAGCAATTTATGATAGCAAAGTTAAAGATCTTTCTCGATATACTCATGAACTGCAATGGATAAAGTCACCATCTGAACTTAAACTGATGAGGCAATCAGCATCCATTGCTTGCCAGGTATTTATATTTCTTCCCTTCTAGTTTGTCACTTTTTTTTTGGGAGCACGTGTTCCCCAGATAGAAAATGTGCTCCCCAAATAGCAATCAATTTTATTATTTCCTTCGGGGAGGCTCAAAGATTGGAATATGAACAAGGTGGCATACTGGTTTTGACTTCTCTTGGGATGGTGATAGCAGATGGATGGCATTGAGTCTATTGTGGTTTTCTATTTATGCTCTTCCCAATGTATGAAGAAAATGATAATCATTCATTCTTCTGCAATATCCCAATGAACTAATGATATGGAGTATGTCCAAATGTGCCCTTACATTTTTTGAAGAGAGCTGAGTTGTGTGTGCTAGGATCCAGCAATTATGACAACTTTTAAACTGTTTAATTGAGTAGATTTCTAAGCTTAGGATGTATTAACAAAAATATGATCTCCCTTGGAACAGGAATTTGTGTGCATTTTCTCCCCTGAATGTGCATATAGTAAGTCTAAAAACAAGTGAATGTTGTTGTCTGGCCAGTGGCTGCCACATTCAAATATCAAGCTATGATGCCCAGATATGTCTTGGATATGGCTGAGACATGGATGGATATGGCAGAAACATGGATTTTACGTGTAAGAAGTGAAGTATCACATAAGATATGACATGCTGCCTATTTTGAAGTATCCTGGTATTATAGATGTCAAGTGCCAAATTTGAAACATAAACCCATTTTTTTGTACTTTCTAATCGGAAATCAAAATATCTAAATGAATTTAAAATTCAGTTAACACAAATCAAATTTGGTATCTGGTCTTCTATTGAAAAGATTCAAAGTTAACAAATAATTTATTTTGTTGATATTTATAACTTGAGCACCTACCCAACAAGATCAATGCTCTCTCTCTCTCTCTCTCTCTCTCATGCGCGCACGCACATGCGTGCACACACACACACAAAAAAAAAAAAAAAAAAAAGAACAGACAATGAGAAGGAATCATGTCAGCAATGGAAATAGAAGATATTTTTGTTAACTCTCTCGAAAAAGGGCGGTGCCAGGTTGTTGAAATCATTAATAATGAATGACTGTTTGGATGATTCACCATGCAGTACTCTGAAAGAACTTATTTTTGGTCATTACTCTCAACGTTTTGTTGTCTTGGACAGGCTCTTTTGCAGACAATGCTGTTTTCAAGATCATTTCCTGAAGAGAGTATGCTGTCTGCTAAGGTTGAATATGAGTGCAAAATGAGAGGAGCCCAAAGAATGGCGTAAGTTATTTTATCCTTTTAAGACACATTATGGGCACTGTTAATGTACTATTTTTTACCTTTTACCACTGGTGACCAGCTTATTCAACTATTCGTATCTTTGAGTGGCAGTCTCACCTGGAAATGCAGGTACAAGACAAGGGGACAGTTGAGGTTGTCTTATCTTGTTTTTTGAAACATTTGGTAATTTTGTCATTGTGATTATTGCTTCAACAAATCATGTGCCATATTCATGGCGATGCAGTTATATAATTGTGCAGTTAGGCATAGTTGATAGATAGTGTATCATTTATAGAGATGTGACTAATTTAATTTCTCATAGATAGCAATAAATTGGAAGATATTATAACAGTAAATAAGTACTATAAAAAACATTGGTAGAGAATACATTAGGTTGTTTCCCTGATTGAATGTAAGACAAATTATATGCAGTTTAGATATGGATGCTGAAATGGATGCGTTGAGTCTCAAGAATAATAGTTGGAATTAGGAATCAACGCGAAGAGATTTACAGGTGGCTCCAGTACAAGAGAAAATATGGGAATGTCTTCTAAAAGGTTTGGGTATATTTACCTCAGATGTGATAAGGCTTCGATGTTGATGATTTTAAAAGAAAATAAGACCGAAAACAGCTGCCATAGGACAAACTGTGTTGGAAGTACAAGCTACAAGGGCTCCTGTAAAGACTTGGAAAGATGTATATAGAAGTCTTTTGTAAGATTTTGGGGTGACACAGAACTCACCCTTGAAAAAGATGAGTGGAGAAGTAGACTCACACTTTCAACCTCATATAGACGTGATAACACTGATAAGGCTTCAATGACAATGCTGATTTATGTTTGACATGTGTGCCGGACTCGAGTGTTTAGGCATTGCATTGTGATTTTATATGAAGGAGAAAAACCGTCATAATGATTTATAGAATTTGATCTAGGAAGTCTTTATATTAACAATCTTATAGCCTTAACTCACAAAGATCAAGTTGTATCAACAGGTGTTGATACAGGTTTCATGCTCCCTTGTGCATGGGCCTACCTGGATGCAATCCGATAAAGGGGGTTTGAATGTGGACAAGGAGTGGGAAAATTATCATTCCAATCCGTTGATCATCACCCTTGATTATAAGACCTAAAGATTAATGGTTCGACTCTACAAGTTTTGTATTTTTGTGATTCAATTCAACAGTGGGTAATGATTGGGTCATTGTTAAATTAACGTGACTCCTAAGTCCTAACTCATAGGGGGGATAAATGTGTAAAAGGGTATGGACTAATCATATGTTGGTTTCAGTGCCCCACTGGTCAGTAAAGAAATGCGTGTATTAAAATTTGAGGTTGATTCTAGTTTTAGCCAATCTTAATATAATCTCTGTCTGAAAATATTTTTACTAATTAGTTTGACTCAAATTGACCCCGACATAGTTGGGACAAGGCTTTGATGATGATGAGTTTGACTCTAAACTATAATGATAAACACCTCTGTTGATGGGCCACAGACTTCAGTTGTAGTAACTGAATGCAAGGTTTCTCAAATTTTTTATTGTTTTCTTGTGCTTTCTAGGTAACATTATGGTACTATCTAATTTTAACGTCATATGTTTCATTTTTTTCTCATAAGTACCTTATCCAATTGGTGTTGGAGTAGATAAACGTTACATTATAATTCATTGTGCGGGTGAACTTTGTTGTTCAGTTCAAGTTCCTACAGAATTGTGATATGATAGACAAAAGCATTAGGTGATGAATCTTCAGTGAGAGACCATATGATGTTTATGTAATTTGGAACTATGATGTTCTTGGGCACCTCATTTCTTTTTTTATACCTTTTGAATATACTAATTCAAGAATCTATAATTGTTGCTCGTATAGGTTCAATCCTGTGGTTGGTGGTGGCCCCAATGGCAGTGTCATACATTATTCTCGAAATGATCAGAAAGTACGACCATCGATTGAATGCTTATTTCTACCTAGATTGGATACCTGTCATTCGTCTTCGCAGATGAAGTTGATCATTTTTTATTTAATAGGTCAAAGATGGGGACCTTGTCTTGATGGATGTTGGATGTGAGTTACATGGTTATCTTAGTGACCTCACTCGTACCTGGCCACCTTGTGGTAGCTATACTTCCGCTCAAGTATGTAATCTACATATGTTTTTTTTTACTAGTTGAGCTGCCTAATTTATAGCAAGCATAACATTATTGCATCGGTCCCATTTAGATCTCAAATCTTTTGAAGTATTTGTTAGTGGTCTATGAATATCTTGATTATGATTAGATGTGCATTTTGTTTGTCACTCAGGGCTGTCATTATAAATGCGGAACACCTTTTTTTTATATTGGTGACATGACTTGAACCCACAACCTGTTTGGGCAATTCACTTGTAAAGTGAATTGAAGTAAAGGGTCACTTTAAGAGGCAAGAAAAGAAGGGTGGTCACATCTAAGGTATCAAATTTCAAAAATCACCTCTTTTTTTTTTTTCTCAAGTAAAAAAGCCATGTTCTCATTTCAATAAATGACAAAAGTCTTCTTTTTATCCAAAAATGTCAAAAGGTACCTTCTCATGCCACAAAATGACAATGAATTTTGGTACTTTTTTATTTGACCCCTCTTCTTTTCATGTACCTTAATTTGAACCTTCACTTTACAAGCGAATTGCTCAAACAGGCCCAAGTTTGCAATATTGAGCACCTTCCACTGTGCCACGGGCTTTAGTTGACACTTGACACAAATGTGGAACACATTTTTTACCTGCCACGAATTGACATGCATCCAAGAAATTTGGAACTTCACTGAGAAGAAATTATGGAAATGCCTTTAAGGTTGGTTTGTCCCATGTGTACTGTGCTACTGTCTACATTCAACCTTATGCTCATGTGGTACTCACAGACGCCATGCCAACAGGTTACCAGTGTAGATGACTTTGGCCCAAAATCAGGCTGTTCTGCTCATGAGGTGCATATGTTGAAGTGGAAACATTAGAGTTTCTTTTAACTGTTCATTTGTTTTGACTTGTGGTGCCTCCAAGATGAGTGGAGCGGAGTGATATTTGCACCAAGGCAAATTAATGATAGGGCTGACCTGATGGATGGTCGGATCCTTACACATTCATATGGGCACACATAGATGGGCTAGATAAACACATGTACATGAGCTCCAATAAATATGAAATATCCGCAATTGTGTTCATGCACGTCTCTCTCTATGGATGTTAGCGTTGTTATCAAAATCCTACGATTCATATCCCGAATCCTAATGAAATTGATTTGTATCTATTCAACGAATCCCATTTGAAGGTGAATCTTAGGATTCAGGTGTGAATCTTATGATTCAATCCTTGTTTAACGAATCTTATGATTCAAGCGATTCGAGTATGTTAGTAGATACAACTAGGAGGTTAAAATTATTAAATTAATGATCTTTTACTTTTTTTTTTCTTTATTTACGTTTCTGTTTGCATTTCTATTTTTAAAGGGTTGTTATTGATTAACAAAACCTCTTAAAAAAATTTCCGATCTTGGGGAGGCTTTAGAGATGAATAAGGTTATGAGCATTTGACTAAATAGGACTGCACTTAAGAGGTTTTGTCCTAAACTCATTTTTTCTAGTTTTTTTTGGTGTTTCCTCATGAAAACTTTTTTAACTTCAGGAGACATCCTATTATGTAAGATTGATGATTTGTATTTTATTTTTATTTTTTGATTTAAAGAGAACAAAAAAACAAAAAAATAATAATATTACAACTTGTTTATTTTTACCAGTAACATTGATATCTTAAACATATTTAACTATTTACACATCATTTATGATATGTTCATATGTGCCAATGATGTTTTTCATATTATTGTATCATAATCTTATTTGTGATTGTATTTATGTTACTATGGATGGATTATGAATCTATTTCTTTTTTCTTTTAATTTTTATGATTAACATAAGATTTGATTCATCCTCTTGAATGATTTGCAATATGATTTCGATTGTTAGAACAATGGGTGTCAATGTGTATAATAATTGGAGGAATTCCTTTGATTTGCACCATGCAGAGAGCTCATACATGGTTTGTTATAACTAATGGTGTGTTGTGCTTGTATTTGGGACCCTGTATATTTCAGGAAGAACTTTATGATCTCATTTTGGAAACAAATAAGGAATGCGTCAAACTTTGCAAGCCTGGTGTAAGCATTCAGGAAATACATAACTACTCGGTATGATATATCAAACCCAATTATAACAATGTTTTCATTTAGAGCTTTATTTTTGGCATCAGGATTGTTTTTATATTATTTTACTTTTTTCCAAGTCATGATGGGAAATGAGGTTGATGAAAATGGTGTATCATGTGCTAGAGCTTTCTTGGCAATCTCAAACATAAGAAACTGAGGCGGCAATCATAAGTTACACCGGGAGCTTCATTTTTTTTACCTTAATATATCCTCCTGACGGTGATTGTAAAATCTATATAATAAGGGAGACCAGACTTTGAATCCTGGGACATTTTGGACCCTTGGATCTATTTATATAAATCCAAGGGATATTTTGGACCCTTGGATTTAAGAGGGGAATGCAAAAGGTGGCAGGAAGTTAGAGTTATTTACAGGTATTGCCATCTCTTTTTCATTTAAAAGAAAAGGGGCTAAAAGTTGGAGAAATTTACAAGTTTTTGCCATCCTCATCAAAAGCAAAAAGGGTAAGCAAGTTTGAGTTATTTACAGGTATTGCCATCTCTTCTTCATTTTAAAAAAAAAGCACTACTTCATTCATGAGGAGATGGGACCAAGATAAGAAGATGAGATGAGCAAATTGGGTGAAAGATTTCATGATTCAGTTTTGTTAAGAATAAATGAATGAATGGAATTATATCATTTGGCAATCAATTGGATTATTTTTTTTTGGTGGAATCCATTTTATGGTTGGACTTGCTTTCGAGACGCATGGAACCTAGGTTCGGTCGGTCTGAGGCATATCCAGGTCCGGTGGTGCGTCGTGCCTTCAGGCACGGGAAATTTCTAGTTCTCCCATAATGAATAACAGTTTGCCTGGTGTCTTTTGTCATTTCATATAAAGAATTCAACATGTGCAAATTTTGCTGATTATATTGATCCCTCTGACCTTACATTTACTCCAGGTTCAGATGCTACGTAGAGGACTTATAAAGCTTGGAATTCTGAAAGACAGTCAGAGCATTTCACAGTCTTATCATCAGCTGAATCCCACTGCAATAGGTCATTTTCTGGCCCTCAAGTCTTCATTGATCTGCTGTGGACTGTAGTTGCTTCTGTGTCTTGTAGCTTCTCAGAATAGGGAAAATCAGCCCCTGATCAGTTTTATGTGATTGGATAACATTGTCTTCGCACTCTAATGAACCAGGTCATTATTTAGGAATGGATGTTCATGACTGTTCCATGATTAGAAATGACAGGCCACTGCAGCCAGGCGTCGTAAGTTATTACAATTCCCATGATAAGGGCATCATTATTATCATTTTATCTTTTTAGTCTACTGCACGATTAAGTTATTTGTTGTAGCCTTTATTGTGGTTTAAGACTTTAAGTTAAATTGATCTGGAAGTCCATTGCAGTCATTAAAAGAGAAAGCACTCGTACAAATGTGAAATAGTATTTTTTCTTTATTGATTTTGGTAATCCATCCAAATAACTTATAATAAATTTTGAAGAATTGGGCTCATCTCGATGTAACTCACAGCACTAAGGTAAATACTGCCGACACAGCACCCTTGCAACTACACAACCATAGAAGAGCAAGAAGGGAAGGATACTTGTATCTCGACTTTCCTAAGAAGATAGTCACACACCTAATAAGTTGGACGCTTTATGCCTCCAACACTAGCTTCCTGCCAAGAGTCTCCATTCTCACATTTTAATTGACTGTATGAGCATCCAGCCTTATTATTATTATCACTGCTGCTGCTGCTGTTGTGGTCGTCTCTGAATGGCAAGCAAACCTACTATGACAATAGTCATCAAACTTGTTCCTAGATGTATCAATCTTGGGCATAAAATCTAATAAAAGGAAAATGAGACCAAACTACCATTCACTTAACCCAAAACAACTTAATTAGGACCCTTCAAATGGAAACACAAGTAATAAAGAAATAAAATAGGATGATTCGACGTCCTCATGTTATAACTTGTGTACTACTATCCCACACATGTGCCACAGGCCTGCTTGGGTCGTGACGGCATTAGTTATTATTTTTATTTCCCCTTTGATCAGAGCATTGTATGGAATGAAAATCACATTAGCTGGGAAACTCATTTTTCTCCCCTTAGGCCCTTACCAATATCTACACGTGGTGCTGATAAATGTACCGAATTTTGTAACTGTGCATAATTTTTTTGCTTGTCTGCGAGTTAACAATTCTGTGCTGTACCGCTGCTACCTTAGTGTTTCTGGTCCAATTACATTTTCCCTAAAAGGTAATCTGAATTTACTTAGTTCAGTTCAAAATTAACTTGAACTAGGTACCATCCCAATCACGTTAGGTGGAATCCACATGCAAGTTTAACATGGTTGGTTGACCAATTTTCTCTCTGTCAGCCTAGCCCACTTTCTAAATGCACCTCCCTTATTTTGGGGCCACAGTGGGGTCAACGGTCAACCTTTCTCTTGGTTCAGATGTGGAGCACGTCCATGATGTCACACAGCTGCTGTAAGCATGCACATGAAGACCCATGCGATGATTTAGGAAAACGGTACATACAAATAGTAACATTTGTTTGTTCTCATCATCATCGTCATGATGATGATCATCAGCTGCTGTAAGCATGCACATGAAGACCCATGCGATGATTTAAGAAAACTGTACATAAAAATAGTGACATTTGTTTGTTCTCATCATCATCGTCATGACGAGATGAAGAGGGGAATACACTATGTTGTCACACCAACTTGGTAACTCTAACAGGTTGGACTCAGTGTCTTTTTAAAGCTTTCGAATCTTAATGATCTATTAGATGTGCTTCCTATTCTTCTTGTGAATCCTATGCCATAGCTCCTGTCAACATACTGAATATGCACCTGTGTGTTTTCCTTCTTTTTTGTTTCCCTAATTTTCATTTTCCATCCAATAGTGTCTTCCTTTTACATTTTTTACCTCTTTACAACTTGTTTTTATCTATGATGTATGTTTCTCTTTAGTTTTCAATGTGCACATGTTTCATTTTATCATCATCGTCATCATTATTTTTATTTTGGTATGTGTTAGCGTGTGACAATCTTACAGTTTGGCTGAACGCATCCTGTGGTTTTTTTTTTAACCTCAACTGGCACTATAAAACTTTGATTGGCCAGGTAATAACAATTGAGCCAGGAGTATACATCCCATCTTCCTTCGATGCTCCTGACAGGTATTTCAGTGGATCTGTTGTTTCATAAATAATTTCTCACTGGATTCTGGTTTGTCAACTACTATTACACTCATAAAAAGAACCAATTATTTCTCACAAACGAATTTATGGCAGGTATCAGGGCATTGGCATTAGGATTGAAGATGAAGTCCTTATTACAGAAACTGGGCATGAGGTAAATCAGATGAGACCATGTCTTTCGTTCATCCATTTTTCATTCCACTGGAAAAATAGCATTGTGGGCTATGATTAAAAAAATCTGTGCCTATGGCGTGTCCCTACTGTATCCATTCAGTATCTGGGCATCATAGATTTTAGCACTGTGGCTACTTCTACCTTCTAACTGCAAATGAATTTAAAGTGCACTGGATGTTGAAAACAGGTACTGACCGGCTCAATACCCAAGGAGGTTCAACACATCAATTCCTTATTGAACTATGACAATGGTATCACTGGAATGGAATCCATTAAGTTGAAAGTTGCATCCAGTTAAGTTCCATAGCAATTTTCAAGACTAGTGCAATTTTGTTCCTGGGAGGGAAATGTTATGCTGCTGTAATTGGTTAAACCAAAAGGTCAACACTTACTCATCATTGGAGGAGAATTTATGATTCAAGACTAGTGCAATTTTGTTCCTGGGAGGAAAATGTTTCAATGATATGTTGCTGTAATTGGTTAAGCCAAAAGGTCAACACTTACTCATCATTGGACGAGAACTTATGTTATAGACTTTAGACGTCGGTGTTTCCATTTTTGCAAAAATTGAGTATATATATGGTTGAAAACACTTTTTTTTTGTGTGCAATGGACAGTACTCTTATTTTGGTAACCAAGCATTATATAATTAAAGAGAAAAATGATACAAATGTCTGGAGGGAGTTCAGTGAAAGATTGTTAAAAAAGCATCATGTCCTAATTTCTTCCTGATAAATCAAGATACTATTCAAAGATATGGAAGAAAATGTTATAGTAGATCAAGAGAGAACCAAGGAGATCCATGATAGAATCCTGTTCTCAACATTCCATTTTAGTTGAGTTTAAGCTTCACTATGTCATGGTTATCAAGGGATACTATATGACCAAATAAAAGATGCAATGTTGAGGCCCTGAATTTGTAATCAAGTCACATTTTGCACACTAGATTCATCTATAAGTATCAAAAAAGAAATTATAAATGCATAATTTTTATTACCAATAATCTGTACACGAACATACTCCTTGTTTGAAATGGTGAAAACGATGGCGATCCCTCACCACAATTTCACGTTGAAAGGCCTTGGAGATAAACTTTGCGGCAGTATGACAATCAATGCATATTCTTAAGTTTTTCATTATCCTGATTGGTGTTGGTGGGCTGATGCTTATAAGCCCAAAAGCAATGGCAAGCTTTTCACTGTGTCTATTAAGAGCAGTTTCCTTCTCCTCTTCATCTATGTCAAGGGCAACTGATTTTGTGTCTGGTTCATAGCCTTCCATTTTCAATCTTCTAGCCATCTCATTCAGCATATGGTCTATCTCTTTTGTTTGGGGGTGTGTTCTGTCTCCCGCCAAGAATTCATGAACAACACCATTGGCTTCAATCAAGCTACAACCTGGTGTTTTCACTACTCCATGTCTCTTCATCATCTCCCTTATCTCCATAACATTATCCCAACTTCCCTTTGAAGCATATATATTTGACAATAATACATGGAATCCGTCATGTTGAGGATCAAGTTCAACAAGTCTCCTTCCTATCCTTGCACCCATCTCAACATCACCATGTTTATTACAAGCACCAAGCAAAGCGCCCCAGGTAGCCACATCTGGAGCCATAGGCATACTTTCTATGAGTTCCTCTGCTTCTTTTAGAAAGCCTGCTCTGCCAAGAAGGTCAACCATGCATCCATAATGCTTAACATTGGGCTGTAACTTGTGTATCTGCATCATAGAATCAAAGTGCCGGCACCCCTCTTCAACTAAACCCACGTGCCGACACGCCCCCAAAACACCCATAAAGGTTATCTCATTAGGCACCACCCCGCAGGTCTTCATCTCTGAGAATTTATCCAGTGATGCCTCAATCAAGCCATTCATGGCGAGTCCTACAATGACGGCATTCCAAGTCGAAACACCCGTCTCCTCCATCGTATGAAAGACCTCCAATGCATTCTCCACACATCCAGATTTCATGTACATGTCCACAAGGGTAGTACCAAGGATGACATTGATGCGCACACCATGTTTTCGTATATAAGCATGAACCCATTTGCCTTGGTCAAGAGCAGACAAGTGAGCACAAGCTGAAACCACGCTAACCAATGTGGTCTCATCGGGCCTAGTTTCCCCGCGTTGCATCTCATTGAATAATGCCAAGGTCTCAGAGAACCGATCATGTTGAGCGTACCCCGAGATCATTGCACTCCAAGAGACGACATCTTTTTCAGGCATGGAATCAAATAGCATCCTTGCATCATCGATGAAGCCGCACTTCAAATACCCCGATATCATAGAATTCCAAGATATCTGGTCCAGGTGCCGACCCTCGTTGAACAATCTCTCCGATGCGGTCATATTCCCACAACTGGAGTACATGTGAATCAATGAATTTTGGAGATTAACATAAGATTCAATCCCAATTCTAACAATCAGGCCATGAATCATTTCCCCCTCCTTCATAGCTAGTAGGTGTGCACATGCAGAAAGAACGCTGACCATGACAACCTCATCCATTACAATTCCACACTTATTCATTTGTGAAAACATCGCCAACGCTTGCCCAAACATCTCATTCTGCTCGTAACAAGATATCATAGCACTCCACGACACGACATCTCTATCAAGCATTTTGTCAAACAGGCTACGAGCATCCAAAACCCGCCCGCTCCTGCCAAGCAAAACAATCATAGAATTTGAAGCGATTGTGTTCGGGTCCAGCATCCGATTATAAATCAAGGTAGCCTCCTCAACATCTCCCATCTGTACATATCCAGCCAAAATCGAATTCCATGAGACAGCATCCAACACAAAGCTCTTATCAAACAGTTGCCGCGCATCGCCCAAATTACCGCAGACAGCATACATATTGATCAAAGTATTCTGGACATAGACATCTGAATCGAAACCCATTTTCAACACATGGGTATGAACCTCCTTCCCTTCTAGTTGGGAGAATCGGATGCTACAGGCCTGAATGACAATTGGGTGTGTGTAATTGTCGGGCGCAAAGTTCTTCTCTAACATGGATCTGTATAGAAAAATGGTGGATTGGGGAGAGCTACTTTGTAGGTAGGCTCTCATCATGGTATTCCAGATGAACCCATTTGGGTATTTTATCTGGTTGAGGAGGCGGTGGGAGTAATTGAGATCGACGAAGTTCAATTCTGTGGAGAATTTGAGCAGGCGGCTCGCAGCGAAGGTGTCGTGGATGAATCCGGAGACGATCATTTGGGAGTGGATTTGATTGAATTGTTTCAAATTGAGGCATTTTTGCAGATGGGTTTCTAGGATTGAGAAACTTATGGTTTGTTTCAATATCGGGTTTTGATATAGAGAGGATTTGAGCGTCGATGAAAGATTGGTTTTTGCAATACTCATGGAGAGACAGAGAGAGAGAGAGAGAGGCGCCAAGTTTTTTAAATTTGAAGGGTTGGAATGGAGGAAGGTAGGCGCGAAGGAAATCTACAGTTTGGTCGAGTGCCAAAGGTTTTTTTTGTATTTGTGGGGGCCAACATTTTGAGTATTAGGCAGTTCAATCTGGTGGGATCCAACAGAATTCGATTTTTTAAGGAACCGCGGTCCCCTACATATGGGACCCATCTCATCTTAGGTCCCCGGTAAGGGCTTTAGTGGGGACGTCCTGTTGAAAATTCAAGTCGTTCAAAATAAATATTCTTGCAATTTTCTAAAATTTTATCTAGTAAAAGTTAGGTCATACAGAAGGATTAACTCATTGATAAAAGACGTGATTAGTGAATATGCATAAGATTGTGTTAATCATATTTTAAGTTAAAGAGACTTGGAAGCACTTTCACATGACACGCAAAGGGATGGTTGAAATGCTACCTATATCGGGTACAAGTAGGGATGTAAAGTGGGTTGTGCCGCACCTGGCATGCCGTCAACATATCCAGGTCTAGCCCGACATGCTGACCGGCTCAACGAGACCCAACCCATCCTAGGCACGGGCCATGCTGAGCTAGGGTGCCCAGGCCCGTGGCTTAGGAAGGCATGATCCAAATCCTTCAAGCCCATGCTTGAAAATAGGGGAGACTTGTGTGATATTTATGGCCTCATATTGTCATACAAGCTTCAATGTGGTATTTATTTCAAGTTCAATATTCTTTTTTTTTTTTTTGCGTTCTTTTAAATCTTACTTTAATTTAAAAAAAAATAAAAGAAAATGGCCCGGGCCAATATGGCACATGGGCCGAGATGACCCAACACTGCCCAGCATGGCATGAACCTAGCCGGGCCTGTAAGCCACTGTAAGGTCGTGCATGGCCAAGGCCTTGCTAGCTTGGGCACGTCCCATTTTACATCCTTAGGTGCAAGTATGATATGGATTACTTTCTTGGACAAATCCAAATTCTAAAATCCTGCTCACAATTTGATTTAATAATTTCCAGGTCTAGAAATGTAAGGGGTTGAAAATAGAAATCCAAAGGCCCTGATTGGATCCACAGGAACTCAGTTCCCCCGAAATCAATTTACCTGTGACTCCTATGACCTGAAAATGTTTATGGCAAAGACCAAAAGAAGTCATTGTTTACGTAGACCCCGATGACCACTACTATCACAGTTCCTGGTGAGACCACATTAATTGCAATAAAATGAACACAATGGTCACCAACATCCAGACAAAGCCACTAAAATTAAAAGGTAGTGGCCGTTTGGCATTATTCCTATGTTATTCTCAATTTTGTGCCGATATTGGATTGTACTGAGATAAAGTTTTACCAAGATTATGCTGTGCAGGACTTGTTTGACAACTCTATGTTAAACTGTTATGCTGAAAGAGTAATGCTACCTGGACATACTTTTTGGCATGAATCTTGGACAAACCCTTATGTTATCCCTTGAATATCTTTGGCATGAATCTTGGACAAACCCTTATGTTACCCCTTGAATATCAGATATTCAAGGGGTAACATAAGGGTTTGTCCAAGATTCATGCCAAAAAGTATGTCCAGGTAGACTTTTTTATGCTGAAAATATGTTTGATGAAACTTGTTTGGTAATATCATAACACTTTTGTTCTAAATCTTTTAAACCAAACAATCATGTCTCGGGAATCCTGTTAAATTTAAATTTGTTATGAATATTCATGATATCATCTTAATATTAAAAAATATACAACTTAATAAATTAAAAATATTCTCACATTCATGTCATACAAAAACTTTGCAATAACAAATAATTTACCAGCCGGAAGTTTATTAACTTTCAAGCAACATCACAATGCTCAAGATCATTAATTTCAGGGTATCACAACAGGAGCGAAAATAAATCTATCAAAGAAGTAATTTGGGCCATGTTTTATCTCTTTTCTACGAGAACTGTAATTTATAGGGACAATTACAAAAAAAACCTTAAATACCTCTAAAGACTCAAAGCAGTCTTAGAAACTGAGAAAGTTCAAAAAGAGTCCTGGCAACTGGATGGGTAACCTGGCAACTGGGCAAGTACAGTGTACATATGGGGTAAACCTTCTTTTGTTTTTGTTTTTGTTTTTGCCTTTTCAACGAGACTGGCAACCCACTCCCTATTTTTTCTTCTATTCCCTTCCTCACCATCGTTCATCTTCCTCATCCTTCCTCATCATCGTTCCTCTTCCTCAACGCATTCATGTTGATCGATGCATTTTCATTCCTCTTCTATTCCCTTATTCCCACACTGCTGCTCGGTCCCCTTGGCACCCTTCTGCATCATCGGCTGTTTTGGCGTACAACCTAGCTTTGTCAAGCAACACTCAAGAGGTATCTAGATTTGATCTACATTGTAGCATTTGAAATCGGTATATATGCATTTCCTAATCGAAACCCTCTATGGTATTTACATGTGGACTTCCTAATGCCCACTCCAACTTATTGTCCTGGGCATTAATTACAAAGATAGCGTGGTTGTTTTGTTGAATGCTGAAGTAAATGATTGATTGGGAACTGCATACAAAGGTAGTCATCGGGTTGTATTCATCAGTGGTTTTGTAACAATCCCTCCTTTTTATATGATGGTATTTACTTGTAAGGACTCGTTGAAGGGTTTCACTTGGCATAAAATTAAGAGCTCAAATTGTAAATAAACAACAATTTCTTTTTAATTAGAACACCACCGAGCATTGCACAATCAGAAGATGAGAATCATAGTTAGGCACTGTAAGTTGTCTGACGATCTCATTCAAAATGGGAAAGCAATGTCTATCAAGTATCTCCATCATAATGGGTATGCATTCACAGTCGTTGTTCTATGTTCAATGTGGTGATGATGATGTCAAATCAATGTTTAGAGCAGTAAGCAATGAAGCCAGCGGCATCTATTCATATCTAAGCATTTCAACAAATGGTGATGGTGAAGACCTAGAACAACCTCATAAACGAGCCCAGAATGCTCAAATTGTATAGGTGAAGAAGTACAGTTACGCTAGGAACATTCACTTCCCATTAATTTAGTTCTAAAGTTGGAGTCTGTTACTCTATAAGATGCAGTTGATGTTACTCTATAAATTTTGGAGATGGTCGAATGTTTGATGCAAATGTTACATTGATAATGCATTTAGAGAAAGTGGTTGATTGTATAGTGGCAACCAGGGAAATGCCTCACCCCTTTGCTTTTACAGAATGTGGTTGCTTGTATTTTGGAGATGAGTTTCAAAGAGAAAGTAGAGGGAAAGGCACAACGAGTTGCAATCTGGTTGAAAAGTCAAAAGAAAAAAGAAAAAAAAATTGCATTTACCATATGGACACTGCACTTGCCCGGTTGCCCTAGGTTACCCATCCAGTTGCCAGGACTCTTTTGGGCCTTTCTTAATTTCTAGGACTGTTTTGAGTCTTTTGAGGTATTTATGGTGTTTTTTTTTTGTAATTGTCCCTAATTTATAGCATTAGTGCAAAGTCAAAATTCACAATTTTGCAACAAGCAATAAATCAGTAATAAGATCATGCCTGATTAATGAATTGATTGTTGCACATCTGTAGTGGCTGATGCAAGATGTTAGGAGCTCATTGCACAGATTGCCCATATCACAAAGTCGTAGAATCAACAGAGACTTGAATATATATATATATATATATATAAAAAAAAAAAGAAAAAAAAAGAAAAGTATTCTTACTCCAAATGTTCGTTATCCCTCATCTCATCGGTAACAATATGATAGAGGCTCTGGTTTTCCAAAATTCAAGAATTTATTCAAAAGAGTGAAATTTACAAGACCCATCTTCAGAAAAATAAATTAAGAGAGCAGCAGATGCATTTTGAAAAAGAGACTATTTACAAGACCCATTTATAAACGAAGAGAAAAGATTCGCAAAATGATAAGAGGAAATCTATTCTAGCCCAAAAACCAATGAAAAGTATATGAACTTCATACTAGCATTCAGTTTTCAAAAAGCCGATTTCAAAATAGGAGAATATGTTGAAAAAAGGAGAGGGAGAGAGTTGCAAAGAGGATGACTAGGTCTTGGAGAGAGAGGAAGGATAGGAGACGGACTTGGAGAGGAGGGAGAGGGTTGACAGAGGCATGAACAATAAAGTACTTCTTTTGTGTAAGGTTTTAGGAGTCACCAATATTTCATCCGAAAAACTTTTGTGCCACTGATACATTCTCTAAAAAAAAAAAAACGATTTGAAATCGTTTCACAAATTCTATTCCAGACCGCTACCAAACACGTTACCTATTTCCCATCCCGCTAGAACTTGGAAACATCCCAACAGTACAAATGCCAAAACATGCCTTAGTTCCTTCCTCACTCCTATCTTTAATAATTCTATATTAGAACCTATTTTACCATGAATTTCTCGAAATTCAATTCCAAGCAAAAAATGAGCCCAAAGGATGTGAAATGGGTTGCCATTTGCCAATTCTCCATTCTCTGAGTCACCTAAGTGAAAGCAGCTTTGAGAAAGTAAGATAAGAGGATGATTTGTGAAATCTTAGTAAAGTGAGGCCCTATCTACATTTTCAACTAATATCCTTAACCCATATCTTCTTTAATAATCCTGAAACCCATTTTACCATAAATTCATAGACTTCTTTTTATTTTTTTGCTACGTTGCAAAAGAATATCATTAAGAAAAAGGTTTAAGAAAAAACCACCAAAAGAAAATAAGCCAAAGAGGCCTAATAGAAGAGCACTACTTATCAGCAGAGAAGAAGAAGAGGAGGAGCAAAGAAAAACAAAAGACAAATCAAAAGGTCATTCTTGAATGTTGGGAGCATGCTTCATTAAGCCATCCTCCTAAGACCGAGCCCACCCTTAGATTTGGGAAGGCAAACGGTATTGAGTCTTTTGGTTGCTGCCCAACCACAGAAAATCAGGATAGACTTCAATTCCATACAAACAAGACAAGCCCACCCCGGCCTAAACATCTTTGAGGAAGATGGTGAACATAATTTGTTCAAAGTATATTTAATATTAATCAACGAAAGATGCACCCATGAACTACAACTGATAAGTAGATACAAAACAGATAGTAATTCAGCAAGTCCAACAAAACGTGACCAATGTAAGGTACCTCAATGTATTTGAAGAGTCGGTCTATGGCATCTAGCCATTCCATGAAATCATCACCATGCAAGCTTCCATGATATCTTGGGATCTCAATTTTGAGATTGAGATTCAATCCCTTGTCTCTCCAATCTTTCTATCTTCTATGTCTACGTTGATCATCCCGTTGATCCCTCTGGTGGAAGGGATTCACAATGCTTCCCTCCAAATCATTACCACTGCTAGGAATCAAAGGTTTTCTCATGACTAGATTGGTGAGTTAGTGCATGCTGGCCTACAATTACCTCTAGATTGCTGCAGTTCTGATATTATGGTCGTCAGGAAGCACATGATACAGAGACCCAGCGAAAAAATGGAGGCTCTAATACCAAATTTGATACAGAGACTCTGTATACTCTCTTTACTTGTGTTAGTAATTTATTTAGCCACCGCTATTTTTATATGAGTTTGAACTATTTCAAAGGAAATGAAGATTTTCCTCGCTGATCTGCATCACCCTTGCTATTTCATTTTTTTCATCCACACAGTATGCATGTGCCTAACTAGGAGAGCAACAGCGCTTTTGCTGTTTCATCCAATTCTTTGTTCGATTCCCTCAGAATATATTCAAAATGGACTACACACGCTTTCGCCATTTCATCCAATTCTTTATTCGATTCCCTCAGAATATATTCAAAATAAATGGTCACAGTTCCATGATTGAAAGCTGACAAGTAGGATCCAAGCAAGCAAATAGTTCAATCTTGCAAGGTGACATGTTCCAGCTATATGATCATGGGTTGAAAGGAATCAAGAGTACTACAAACATAAGGGCTTGGCAGGAGAAAAATAAGGAGGTATAATGGATGTGATTTGCATTAGCTATCGAAACCATGACCTTATTAGCTAGAGCACATACTTCCTGAGCTGCGCTGAAGTATAAGAGTGAAGCATTACAAGTGCAGTAACAATAGAAAGATGGATCAGTTAATGTTTGGACATGAATGATTTAGTAATTGATAAAATTAAATAAGTGAAATATATGTTTGCATTGCAATAAAAAAAAGTTTTGAATTTTCATTACTGGCAATGTTTAATCCAATAACTCAATGTAATTGGATAAAAGTTCTAATGAGATTAGATGCTAAATGATGACAACCAAATGAGATTAGATGCTAAATGTTCTAATGAAATATATATATATATATATATTTTGTGTGTGTGTGTGTGTGTGTGTGTGTGTGTGTGTGTGTGTGTGTGTGTGTAAACCCCAAGCTAGAGCAAGTGGTATCAACTTCACATAACTCAGCCTCTCTAAAAGACCTTGAAGGCTGCCCATCCCTAGCTTCAAGGAAGAGAAAATTTAAGAGAATGTAGTCATGAAAACAAAACAAGGTGGAAAAGAAGTTCCAAACGAAGTGGACATCTTCCAATGAGCACAAAAAGAGGTCGGAAGAGAAGTTCCAAAGGAAATGGACATCTTCCAATGAGCAAACATGTATCTCTCTCTCCAAAGTACTCTATATTTCCTTCTCCCAGACAAAACAAATGTTTGGAAGAGATAACATGATTCTAGTGATTTAAATTAAGGAGATGAATACATGATGCAGAGTAAGGTTGTCATTTATCCATAATACGGAAAGAAGTAACAGGCCCCTAAACCAAGTTAATCATTTGAAAATACTTGCATTTGAATCAGTAACCCAACACTCCATTACCAAATAGTCAGGCAAAAACCATAAATAGCATCCAAGATCAAAACCGACAAAACTTTAGCAATAAACAATGGAAAATGGGTCCCAAGCTGTATCTCAGCTGGTAAGGGACGTGAGTGCGTGAGTAAAAGTTCCCAACATAGCGAGAGAGAGAGAGAGAGGGAGAGAGGAAAGAAAAACACATGAAAAATGGAAAGTAAGAAATATAAAATGCAGTTGAAAAGTCACATATTTACACATAACCCAGGAATGTACAAAATATGGTATTGGGAATGCATAAAACAAAATACAGCTTCACATGCTCACTGAGATTCACCTGAAATCCTCTAGCAATACTCGAGATTTTGCTGACAAGAAAACAGCGTGCTTCTGAAAGCATGAGCAGAGAACCACAAAGGATAAGCAGTTGCAGTTCTCACAGAATATAGCTCCTTCCACACCTTATTCCTGCGACCATATATCAATATCTGTCTTTGTGTTGCTAGGAAAACAAAATCTCTATTCTGGCTTATTGGGAAGGCACTCGGTATGAATGCCTTGATACACCTAAGACTCACCCTATCAGCCAAAAGCCATTCCTCTCTTACATAATCCTTCAACACCCATATACTCATCCAGTCCGCAGAAATCTGAATCACAGATACTGCCCCTTCAAGCTCCAACAGATAAATCCTATTTCCCCGACCATAACTATTCACAATCTCGCCTGGCAGGGGGATCTTCTTCCATACCTCACTATACAAATCAAGCACAAGTATATATAAACAGCTGATCGTTAGCCAATGAAGTGAACCACTAGCAAACACAACCTGGTTCCTGTTCATATGAGTAAACCCATCACCTGCAGATGAGATAAACCTTTTCCATGTATTGGTCTCTGAATTGAAAACCACACAAACTAAGCAATCAAGGGGTCGGCGACCGAATGGCCGATAAAAGCCTGCCAAAACAACATTGTATTTCTGAGTATATGGATCCACAGCCAAACCGACGAGCGTAGCCTCATCATCGGGATGGTATCGACTGACCGGCCTTTCTCTGCTAGGAAGCATCCTAAACTCTCTCGTCATTGGATTACATACATAGTAAACCCCTCGATTTGGTATGCTGGCGCAACACAACAATCCATTACAAGAGGCTCTAACCTTCACTCTATCACTCAAGAAATCCAGTGAGAACTCAGAAAAGCAACTCAAACTATCAGTACATATGAAATTAGATTTGATATACACAGATTTCAAAATCTCAACCAAGACCATTGGATTTCTCAATGAGATTTCGTTATAGAGTTGAATGAAGTACTTATTGGAGGGCAATCTATACCAAAACTTACAGACACATTTAAATCTGAAGAGAGACTTAATAGGCAATCTGGCAAGAATCTGAACAACAACATCATCCGGGAAAAATCCATTCCCTTTCTCAAATGAATTCATATTCTCTAACAAAGAAACTGAAGTGTTCATGCGGACGGAGACAATCTAGTTTCTTACAGGGACCCAACAATCAATATTCCAAAAATCAGAACATGAACGTATTCCTATAAATACCCATTTCGAATCTCAGAAGATTAAACCTACTTTCCCTAAAAAGATGAGATTTTTAAGTTTGGAAATGAAAAAAGGGGATTTGGGTTCTCCTTACCACCGGAAGAGGAGATTGTCGAGATAAGTGTTGGAGAAAAACACGTTTCTTTTCTTGTATTCATTTCGATGCAAGGGCGTGGAATCCGCCATTAATAAAGGAAAGGAAAGGAAGCTTTCTGCTAGGGACTGTTCTCATGTCGAAGCGGAAAGAGGAAAATCACCGCAGAGGGATCATGTCGAAGCGGAAAGGAGGAAAATCACCGCAGAGGAATCACAAATGGGCAAAACTCAGTCGCCCCAGGTCGAGAGTTGAACATCTGCAAATGGGTTTTTGAAGGAATCAGCGAATTGTGATTAGGGCGCTGGAATTTCGGGCACTCGTTTGGGTCCGATGCAGTGGAAGGACCTCGAAGACGAAGAAAAGAGGGAAGAGGGTTGGCATAGATCGAATATCCTCCTGCGTTACGGGCTTTCAGGCTCCAGCCTATTGTATGTTTGTTTTTGGGAAATTTTCAAAATGGGGCCAACTTTTGGGACATTTCAAGAAAAGGCAAGATAAGAAGAGAAATACCTTTCAAATTGGGCTATAAGCTTGGGAGCTGCTATTTGCACATCTATAATTGCTCACTGCACGTCCATCCATGGAGCCTTATGAACCCACGAATAAATTTATAAAATACCCTTCCCTTTCTTCCCTCTTCCTAATGCCCAGCACCCACCTATGAAATCAAAGAACGGCTCATGACTTATGAAATGCACCCAAAATCCTCATAAAATAGAAAACACACACGCGGGACCTAATAAACCTAAAATACCCAAAAGTCATAATGCTATCTTATCAATGGTTAAACTCCTTTCTAATCTACCTAAGCAAGCCTAAATACATTCAAAACATCCATTAGGTATCTAATTAGGGTTAATTAGACACTAACACGATTAGGGTAGGTGAAAATTCTCCCTTCTGTCCGAATCGAATGGTGCCCTTCATTGGTGAAAATTTCAAAAACACCATGTCTTCAACCCGAAACTTGAGATCTCTGCGTCCGTTGTCTGTATAGTTCTTCTGCCTACTCTGAGCTGTCTTCAACCTCTCATACGCAAGCTTGACTTTCTCATTGGTCTCACCGACTCATAAAATTATTAAAATCGTTTAAGCATCACTCATCAAACATAAGCATAACCTATCAAAGAAAATACAATTCTAAGCATGGCCTATCAAATGTAAGCATGAATGATCAAAAATATATTTTAATTTTAAGAACTATGTATTTAAGGCATTGTTGACACAAAAAAAAATGTCACTTTTCTTCTTCAACATCAAGAGAACTACAAGAAGCTGCAGCCTACCATAAATAGGCAATGTTACTTTCAAAAGTCAAATCTTGTCAAAATCAAACAAAAACTGTAAGATCCTTCATAACAGCCAAAAGATAAGTACACAAGAAGTTTCGGGCCATTTCAAAATCATTTGGCCCAACTTCGCTTCTCCGATAGCTAAATAGGAGCTCTTGGCGGCGACAAATCGGAGACACCAAATCTTCGATCAGAGCCTATGGATAGTCTCAAAATATATCCAAAAGGTTCCACGTCAGGTTCCAAGTCAAACCGACAACGTTTGACCCTACATCAACCCTCGAACAACTATATAAGCCTCTCGGCGACGAGAACCACCGAGGCCATCACTCATCAAAAAGAGTACATGGATGGCTTCAAGATGCTTACAAAGGGCTACATGTCAAGTTTCAGGTCATTTAAACAACATTTGACCATACTTTGACTCTCGGAAGCCAAATCACGCCTCTCGGCGGCGAAGCTCCCTGGGACCATGGTTTTCAAGACAGAGCCTGTGGATCATCTAAAAATGACTCCAATAGGTTTCCTGTCAAATTTCAGGTCAATCGGACATCGGTTGACCGCACATTAAAGTGCGACATCATCATCGCGAGAAAGTCAAGTCTATTGGCGACATGACCCCATACGGCTTCAAAACTCAAAGAAAAGTCTATGGCTGGTCTTATTTATTGCTCAGGAAGGTTCACTTCAAATCTCAGGTCATTCCGACATCTTGACCCAATTTCAGCTTCTGACGGAAAATCGGCAGCCCTACGCTACAAAGTCTTCGACTTTCCCGGAAAATTGAAAACTTTGCACTCCAAAATGCAAGGATTCTTGTCAAGTTTTCTACAGGGAAATCAGGCAAACAAATGTATGAAAATGTTAAGAAAAATACAGAAGAAAAAAGAATCAGAAAAGACCTTGAAACGGCCCCAAAACGGGACAAAAGGGGAAAATTTCCCCCCAGGGTCGCCGGCGACCATGGAACTCCGGGTCTCCGGATTTCCCCTGGAGAGGCCCGTTTTCCGTCCTTTTTCGCGTTTCGAAGCGTCCAACTCCCGTGGCTTTCTAAAAATCCATACTTTTGAGGCATCGAATCCTTCGGCATTCGTCAAAATCACGGGTCCTTCTTCAAGAGTATCAAAATCAACATTGATCGCCAACCGGTCAACAAAAAAAAGTGTACTTTCACTCAATCGATCGAGAAATCGACAGGACAGGTGGCACCTACCCGCTGTTGGCAATCAGTGCTTGAAGTTACATAGTCATTCGATGTCGATCTACATGAAGATCCATTGATGATCATAGCCAAAAGAATCCCAAAAGACGCGGCATGGCCCGCGACTCTTCAAGTGCTCGGCGACCACTTAATGCAATTAATTAGCTGGCTTTATTGTAGTCATTAATTCATTTCTTTGGACGGCCCAATCAGAAGCAAGCATTCGAGAGTTACAAGTCAAAAGATTCATGACATTTAAAACATGAAACTCCTTTTATCATGGTGATTAAAGGCGATTAAATATCCTTAATCTCCACCGGCCAATCAAAAGTCAAGGTCCAGGAGTTACGAAATAAAGGAATTCAACCTTGTAACTCCTCCCTTAATGCGGCTTAAATGTGATTAAAGCCCATAAACCCTCCTAAATGGCTACCAAGAGCCTATAAATAGGAGAGCTTTCCAAGAAGAATGAGCATTCGAAATCTAGAAGAATAAAGACAGAAAATCTTAGAAAAAAAAAGAGAGAAAACTCTGCAAAAGTTCTGCACCCACCACCGCTACAAGGTGACAAAAGTCCCTTGGGGGTACCCCTCAAGGTCATTGCCTTCTCCTTTTGACTCCAATGGCTTAGACATGGCTTTTCAGCCCGTTTACTTAGCTTTTTATTGGACATAGGACCTCCTTTTGGTCTTTGTCCTCTAAGAATCTGAGGGTATAGCCAAGCCAAGCGAATCAAGAGCATCATCTGTTCTCATCTACATGGATGATGGCGAAGTCCACACATGGCTTGCGACCGTCAATCTGAACGAGTCCCCCACAATCTCCTGAGAAGTTAGATCATTTTTTTTCTTGCTTTTCATTGTATTTTGTAATTTTCTAAAAGAGATAAAAATTACAACTCTTGTCTTTCATTATTAATAATAATTGTAAATCGGTTATAAATGCAAAAAATCGGCTATAAACGCCAAAATCGGCTATAAACGCCAAAAATTGGCTATAAATGCAAAAAAATCGCCTTTCACGGCAAATCAAGAAGATGTTTCTTTTCATAAATATATGTGCAATGGAAAACTTGAAAGAAGTTGATTTCCTTTTTACTTGCGAAGGTCGATCTCCGGATCACCACTTGCAATTCCAAGTAAAATAGAAAATCTGGCACACCCACACAAAAAAATGTTGATACCCGCTTTCGCCACCGATTACGGAAGGGTCGTACCCCAGGGATCCCACATCCGCCGACCTCAGTAGAACAGTGCGCGGATAGCGCAGTCCATCAGGCATCGACTGGTATGAAGGCAAGCCTATTAATCAGTAAATCAGTAACATGAAACAAGAAGAGAATAACTTAATTAACAAAGGAAGAGATACTTAGCTCCGTCCCATGTCAAGCCTTAATCACAAATTAGCCAACCATTGCGAGGAAGAGAAATTCATCTTTCATTAATAACTTTTTCAGTACAATCTTATCCTAAAACTAAGTCTTGCTTGGCCAAGACTACCTTTAAACAAAATAAAAAAAATTACAAGTGGAGAACTAGAGCTAGAACCCTAGATCTAAAAGAGAGGGAAGAGAGGAGAAAGGGAGAGAGGACAGAGGGGGAGTGAGGACGTCCAAGCCCTAGGAGAGAGGCATGCGTTGGACGTCCCCCCCTAGGACCCCTTTTATACTTCTTTTCTTCTCTTTTGGCTCTCATTTTGTTTCTATCTTGGGCTCCTCTGACTTGGCTTGCACTCCAAGCAACTTCCCTATCTAGAGATTATTTGAATTTTAAACTGATCTCTAGCCAGTCTTAGCTTCTTTGTTATGCGGATCTTCCATCAATCGGCCCCATCAAAGATCTCTCATGTTACCAATAGACAGAATTTTCAAGAGTGTAGATTTTCATGGATATGAGAGAAAGGTCATGTGGGACGTCCAGGGGATGAGTGGGCCCTCTTGTTGGACATCCAAGACCCTTGAGAATCTTTTTGTTTTTTAATTTTTAGGATTTTTATAAAAAAATAAATTTAAAAATTAATTAAACGATTTTATGAAGAAAACTATAAAATGAAATTTTAATTATTCATACATATTTTTGGACGAAATCACCCTAGTTGACGATATCATCAACTCAGTTGATGATATCATCAATTGCATTGCAAAAACGATATTATGCTCTATCTTATTCTACATAGTGATGGAAAGGTTATGAAAATCACTACATTTTGTATCCCAATGGTCTTCCTTAAGTAGTTTTGACAATCTTCCTTAGGTGTGTGGGTCCCATTCTTAGTTTATACTCATTTGTCGTCCACTTCACATATGTTTTGAGAGTTCGAGTTTGGAGGAGTGTAAGGTGTTTGGTGAAATGCGTAAATGAGGATCTCCTCCCGATTTGGCGGTGGCTTCGAGTGAGACTTGAATGGATGGATTTGAGCATGTTTTTGTAAACATTTAGAGTTTGAAGCCATTTATTTGGAGAAATCTCGTAAGTTATGATGTCTATGAGCAATATGTAGCGAGACATGTTAGGTAATCTTTGAATAGTGAATGTGGGGTTTTCTCCTAGGTATTGTATTGGTTGTGTGGAGTTCGATTGTGTTTTTTATTTAATTAATACAAAATCTTCAAACCAGCTTTAAAAATGGATTTGACATTGGAAGGATTGAAGACACTTCATTATGTGATTTGTGAAAGACTTGGCAAACTCCTTTTCTTTGATGCATTCATCACATCCTTTTGATTTTTTTTTTCATTTATTCAAAATGGATATTCATCTTCTGCCAAATCTTAGCATCATGCCCTCCTAACTTAAGACAATCAGGTATAAAAACCGTCGAAGAAGAAGAAACGTCCAAGAATAAGAAAAAAGTTGCAGCAGGTTGATGATATCATCAACCAAGTTGATGATATCATCAATTGGGGTAATTTTTCCAAAAAAACATAAACGAACAATTATCTTGCCATTTTATGGTTTTTCTTCAGAAGACCGCTTAATTATGATTTAAGCTTAATTCTTTTGTAAAAATCCCTTATTTTTTTTATCTCATTTCCAAGTTGAACTGATTTCCTTCTCATCTTGAGACTCCATCTCTTTGGTTTTGGATTGGTTCAAATCTTCATGGGAGAGCTTTCAAATACGAACTCCGCCTCCTATCCCATCTAGAAATCTCTTTCTTTAATTTTTAAAATTCAAATCTTAGAGAGAGAAGGAGGGTTCTCATCTTTGGAAACTTGGGAGAGAAACCTTCAAATTTGAATCTGTGCAACAACAGTGGGTCCCACCCCTTACTAGGTGTGCATGGGGATCCACGCCCAATGAGGGGTGGTTTCCTCATTTTTTTCTTTTTTTTTCCAGGCTTTCTCTTATTGTGGGCCCTATTTCTATGACAATTTCCTACAAAGATAAAACTAATAACTCGATGAAAATAAATTAAATGGATTTTATGCATACTATGCATGGGATCTACTCAATGCGATTTTGAGCCTAATGGCCCTATGCAATAGTGCCACAATTGATGTGTGTTCCAAACCAAAAGCTTGGTTGGTGTGACCATGGAGTAATGCAGACCATCAACTTCACAAATTTATGCAAGATTGGTGATTTTGACTGAAATTCCAACTTGATGCTCATATGCATGAAATCATGAAATTCTAATGCAATTGGCCCTAATTAAGTCCACAAATGTGGATGAAATGATGACTTTATGATCCAATTTTGTGGACTTATTAGCACCCCAGAAGCACCAAAATGTGTCAGAAACTGAAGAACCATTATTGGTGGAACAACATGAAGCAAGAGATCGTCAAATTCATTAGTAAGTGTTTGTCATGCCAGCGGATTAAAGCAGAACATCGAAAGCCTCCCAGATTACTAAACCAATTGAATGTTTCACAATGGACATGGGAGCATATAACCATGGATCTCATCCCCGGACTGCCATTGACCAAGAAGAAGTGTGATGCCATATGGGTTATTGTAGACATACTGACGAAGTTAGCTCATTTCATACCCTTTAGAATTGGAACTACAGTGGATAAGATGACATAGTTATATATCAAGGAGATCGTCAGACTTCATGGATCCCCGGCCTCGATAGTTTTGAACTAAGGCAGTCGCTTTGTTTCTAGGTTTTGGGTGATATTGCAAGAATTGATAGAAACGAATTTGAAATTCGGTACATCCTATCGCTTGAAGACATGTTGAAGGCATGCGTATTGGACTACAAGGAGTGGTGGGATGATTCCTTAACATTTGCCTACAACAACAATTATTACTCGAGCATTGGCATGACACCGATCGAAGCACTATATGGTTGTTCATGTAGGACTCCTTTTTGCTGGGAACAAGTTGGAGTTAGAAGTTTCCATGGCCCGTCTGTTGTTGGAGATACCAGTGAGAGAGTCAACTAGATCCAAGAGCACTAAAGGTTGGTCGAAGCCAACAAAAGAGCCATGCTAACAGTCACAGCAAAGAAATCGAGCTTCAGGTTGGAGATAAGGTGTTTCTAAAAGTATTGCCAATCAAAGGAACATTGAGGTTTAGTCGGAACGGTAAGCCGTCACGTAGATACATCGGACCTTTCGGGTGAAAAGCAAGATCAATGATGTCGGGTAGAGATTGAATCTACCTCTAGAGTTGTCAAGGATACATAATGTTTTTCACGCCTCTATGTTAAAGAAGTACGTCCCTAACCGTACACACATTCTATAGTTCGAACCCTTGGAGATCAAAGAGAATACTATATATGTGGAGAAGCCTATCCAAATCATTGACACTAAAGGGCAAGCTTTATGGACAAGAACTATCCATTGGGTCAAAATGTTGCGGGAGAATCACAACCGTGAGGAAGCGACATGGGACTTATGTGATCAAGTCCAGAAAAATACCCACATCTCCTATCTGAGGTACGTTCATTTTATTTGGAGGATCAAATGTCATTAGGGGTGGAGGATGTAAGAAGCCGATCTTTAATTACTGTGATTAATATTAATTAACTATGATTTGCCATTAATGATAATTATTTAGATATTCTTCGAGTGATTCAATAGGTTAGAACAAGGTTTGGATAGTTTTGGAGAGTTTCAAGAAGTTCAAGATTTTGGGAAAATCATGGGTATTTCTGGAATTTAAAAAAAATATTATTATGGGTTCAAAATCTAGATCTCTTCTTACCCAACAACTTTTGTGTTTAGTTCGTACTCATTTAAGATCCCAAAACCCATATTTGACCATATTACCCTTTCGAGAGGGTGTTTTTGTATTTATGAAAAATGGTGTTTTTACAAACAACGTCCAAGAATCCCGATTCTTTTTTTATTTGGAAAGATCTTTTAATTTTTAGAAACTTTCGTGCTTCGCCTGAGTATGTTTGAGGTCCGTAAGACCTCTACCCACCACAAGTCAAATCACTCATTAATGGCTTTGTTGTAATTCTCTCAAGTCCCCTTTATATAAAACCCCCCACACATCCCCTTTTCCTTCATTTCACGACCTGTAGCTCTAGAATTTCCCCTCCTTTTCTATCAAATCCATGCATTAGAGGCCTCCATTTGCAATTCCAACACCACCGATTAACTCGTTGGACCTCTCTTCACCTTCTTCCTTCACCTTCTACATTGTTTTCGCTAGTTCCCACGTCCGCCAGCCTCTTCAACTCACTTTTTCTTCTTCGTTGAGCTAACTAGAGGTAAGAGTTTCCCTCCTTTTTATTTCCTCCATGATTTAGAGCCTCTTTTGTAAATTATATGTGACTTGCATGAGCCAATTCCAACTCTAGCTTGGGTTGTGAATTTAGGGTTCTAGCCGCCGGAAAATTATCTATTTTGCTTAGCGGTGCACCCCAGACCCCTTTTTCTTGATTCTCAAAGCCCAGAACTGATATGAAACCCTCTTTAACACTACAAGGAATTTTACTTTTAGCAACAAACTTTTAATGGGGGTCGTCTAGAAGCACCGCTATAGGGCACTTATAGCAACGGCGAAATCTGGCCCAGACTAAAGGTCAATTTTTAGTAACATCTAGTGGTGGCCATTACTTTGACCGCCGGTAAAAGCATTCCTAATGACGGCACAATTTTTTCCGCATGAGACTTCTTATTTTTACCATCCAAACATTTAGTGGCGGCCAATATTTTTAGGATAAAAGTTGTGTTTTTAGCGGCGGCCGGTGATTAGTCGCCGCTAAAAAGTAGTTTTAGCAGGGGCAATTGGTGACCCCCCACTAAAAACTCTTGAAACTTTCTACCAGAACCATATAAAAATATATACCCCCTAAGGTTTGTAGGATTTGTAAATAGGCCCTTGAAGTTTTAGTATTTGCAAATAGGCCCCCTAAAGTTTTAGTATTTATAAATAGGCCCCTGCATTTTCATTTTAATACCTTTCGTGTCCCAAAATCAATTTTCTTCCAACCACCTTAGGGTATTTCAAAGCGAAATGACACTTTTGTCCATCGCTTTTATCCTTATATGCATGATTTCAAAGCTTGGACTCAACTTTTTTTTATAAAGCATATAACATTAACAATTGCACTTAGTGGGAGAGAATAACTCTACATAAATTCATTATTTTATCAATATAGGGCTCATTTAATTAAATCCAAAATTTATCATGACGACAAACAGCACTTGTACTTATAACTAATTATGATTTACCCAATCCATACATAATCTACCGTTGGATTGATTAAAGTTTCAAAATACATGATTATGCTTTATGTGTAGGGGTGTAAAAGAAATGTTGGGGGAGCGGGCAAATGTAAAAAAAATATTAATTTTTAGAATTTGCGAGGGCGGTGGTGTTTGGTTCTATGTAAAAGAAATATTAGAGAAATGGGGAAATATAAAGAAAAAATATATTAACTTTTAGAATTTGTGGGGGAGGGGGGGATTTTAAACTTTTCTCAGATATGGGTGGGAGCTTCAGTCCCCAGGCCATGTACCTAGGTCCACCCCTGGTCATGTGCATGAGAGAGTTATTGAGAGAAACCATTGAGACTTGGGATAAAATAATGGTATTTTTATAAATAATAGTATACTCATTTTTGTTTAATGGATGTAAGGGCAAAGTTGTTATTTATATAAAAATCCAACACAAATCTCATAGTCGCTGCCCATTTTTTTTAGGAATATTGATTTTTGGACATGAAAAGTATTAAAAAGAAAAGGCAGGGCCAATTTATAAATACTAAAAATCTCAGGGCCCTATTTACAAATCTACAAACCTTAGGTAGCGTTTGGTTCGCTGGAATGATTGTAGGCGAGAATGGAATGGAGACCGGAATGACTTTGGAATGAAATGAGGCAGGAATAAGCATTTCCATTCCAGCGTTTGGTACGCTCAGGAATCAACAGGGTTGATTCCTGTTCCTGTGCTTGGTACGCTGGAATGGGTATTGGAACGGAATAAAATTTACATAAGACTGACCAAAATACCCTTATTAGATTTTTATCTTTGGATTAGTCAATGTATAGATTATATTATTATTAAATAGGTGGGGCCCACACAAGCTCTTCTATTTTATAATCTTATAATAAAAATAATAATAATAATAATAATGTATAGATTATATTATTATATAGGTGGGGCCCACATAAGCTCTTCTATCTTATAATAATAATAATATATAGATTATATTATTATTATATAGGTGGGGCCCACAAAAGCTCTTCTATTTTATAATCTTATAATAATAATAATATATAGATTATATTATTATTATATAGGTGGGGCCCACACATGTTCTTCTCTTTTATAATCTTATTATAATAATAATATATAGATTATATTATTATTATATAGGTGGGGCCCACAAAAGTTCTTCTATTTTATAATATAATAATAATAATAATGTATATATTATATTATTATTTTATAGGTGGGGCTAGGCTACACAAGTTCTTCTCTTTTATAATCTTATAATAATAATAATTATAATAATAATGTATATATTATATTATTATTATATAGGTAGGGTCCACACAAGTTTTCTCTTTTATAATCTTATTATTATAATAATAATGTATAGATGTGAAAAAGAGTATTTTGATTTAAAAAAAAAAAGTAGACCATTCCTTTCCATCCCGGATGAATGATCATTCCTCTATATAAGGAAATGAGATTCCGGAGGTAATGATCATTACGCTACTTTTTTTTTTTTGTAAACCAAATATTGTAATTAACCATTCAATTCCGACCTTCGTTACAGCAAACCAAACGCTACCTCGTGGGTATATACAAAAACCTCTAAAACAAATCCCTCAATCTTTGTTTTCCATATTTTGCTGTGTCGTCTCTTTCTCTTTCCTCCCTGCTCTCTTTACCGCAGGCTCTCTTGATCGCTGACTGCAATATCTTCACTTCGAATCCCACCAAAAACAGCACCCTGCATCATCACGAGGCCAACCTCCCATCTCTGCAACCCGATCTCTCTCTTTTCACCGTACCCTCTTCCTCTTACTCATCTCTCTTCACCGGACACACCATCACCCTCACTGAACCTATCTCAACCCACATGTATTAACCTACCTAGACATCCCAAAACCCATCTCTTTATCTCTCTTTGTTAGAAGTCTCCCAAACTCCTATAGTTCAGAACCCACAAAAGGCATGACGTTGGAAAGGGAAAAGCTCTATATATGCTCTTGAAGCCCACTTTTGAAGGTGAACCCCTATCTACTGCTAACCTGATTCCTCTTTACCAACTTTCAAAAGGGAACCTACGACACCATATTTGCTCTGCTTCTCATCCTCTTTACTAACATCCAGGCATTCATTCTTTCACACACACATACACTTTTTTGTGATTTCTTTAATTTCTATGGCTGATATTTTGTAGAAATTAAATCCCTCCTTAGAAAAAGAAAAAAAAAAACTAATTTGGATGGTGTGGTTCAATTCTAATCTGTTTCAAGCATTTGACTCTTTCTCTACATTATTTTCCATTTTTTTTCTTATAGGGTTTGGATCTGCATTATTGTAATTGTAATTGTATGTTGTAATTTGAAGTTCAATGTATATATATATATATATAGTGTTTTTTTTTTTTTTTGTAAGACAATTTGCATATAGTTGAAATGTGATGTTTATAGTTTTCTATAATTGAATGGAGATTTCCCGCATTGATGTTTACTGTCATTTACAATTGAATGGTTGTTTAAAAGTATAAACTTGATGTTTATAGGTTGAAACTTGATTAGAGATTTGTCATGTTAAATGTTGATGTTGATAGTCATTAACAATTGAATGGTTTTTTAAAGGTGTAAAGTTGATGTTTATAGGTTGTTAATTGAATGGGGATTTGTCACGTCGAAAGTTGATGCATACAGTTGTTCAAAGGTGTAAGCTTGATGTTTGCAGTTAGATCAAACTCGATGTTGGGGATTGAAATACTGAAAGTTGATGTTTATAATGATCTACATTCAAATGGAGAATTAGGAGGCTCAAACTTTGATGTTTATAGTCACAAGATTCATGGGAAAGTCCACATGGCCCGAGGCTTGTGCCCGGGCCATGGCACGTTCCCCAGGGGGGACCGTTGGATCCCAACGTTAGCTGGGATCCAACGGCCCCCCTTGGGGGCCGTGCCATGGCCCGGGCACAAGCCTCGGGCCATGTGGACTTTCCCATGAACAAGCTCGGGCCATGTAGCACGGTTGCAAGATTCATACAGGTTTTTTTTTACAGAAACTTGATGTTTAGAAATAGTGGGTGTTTATGGTCACTGGATGCTCCATTAACCTGCTGAACAGATAACTGCTCCTTTGCTACACTATTCCCTGATTTAATTTATGTTCTTGATGGTCCAAAGGCCTCCTTCCAAACCTGTTACTTGTGCCACTACTATGTGTAATACCCAGATATTACAACACTATATTGTATTCAAGGACTGTAGAAGACATTCAATTGTCGCTCTCACTCTTTTAAGGAGAGTGACAGAATTCAGACTATAAAATAGTCTGAATTGTGTTTAGATTTTGGGTATGATTTGTCCTTTAAACATGGTGTGGATCACCTTAGCACAATGAAAAATAGAGATACTCCAATGGCATTAAACCATACAATCAGTTAATATTCAAAATACACGTGGCAGGTCCCTATCAACTAACCATTATAATATATTTCACTGAAACAAATTCAACTCATTCCCTCTCAAGCCACATTCATGATCTCTTCACAAAATTTTTTTGCTTGTGAATCGAAGAAATCCCCCAGTTATTTCAAAGCTCTAATAAAACGTGGAATGTGAGGAATGCTCAGCTATCATATCATTAGTAATGATTTTTCTTTTCCAAAGATAGTGAGGAATCCTTAGATCTACGAATTCCTCACCTATTACAAAACGTGCCCTTAGTAAATTTTTAAGCTTTTTTTTTTTACCATGATTTACATATAGTCCCTGGATGGGAGATTGAATTATTAAAATGAAAAATGACATGTCATTATAATCTAAATGCAATTTCAAAAAATAATGTGTGAATATTATAGGGAATTATATGGATTATATCTTCTATGGCTCGTGTGACCATGTGCTTTTGGTCAATAGGTGATGTTGGCCTGAGTGGGATATTTTGATGGATAAAAGTTGGATGCAGGAGTCAAGAGTGAGCCTTGAAAATCTAAATGGTGTTAAGGAATTCCTTGATTTTGCATCTAACCATACAACAAATGGGGATAAGATCACATATCCATGTATCAAATGTTGCAACAAGTTTTATAAGGGCAGAGAAGAAGTGCATGGTGACTATTATGGAATGGGATGATGAAGAGATGCATCCATTGGAAGAGCCATGGGGAGGGCACTTATGGAGATGAATATACTGGTAATGAGTCTGATGAGGCGATGATATACATGAAATGTTATAAGATGCATTCGGAATGTCAAACTTAGATGGTGGGGATCGGATAACGAAACACCAGAAGAAAGCACTCCGGATGAGTCAATAGTGAAGCGCAAAGATTTTACGAACTGTTGAAGGATGTCGAAATTGAACTATACCCTGGCTGCCTAAGAAGCGTGGACACGGACACGGGACACGGACACGACACGACACGGACACGCCGACTCGGCATTTCTCAAAAAAGTAGGACACGGACACGTTCGGGACACGTTAATAATTAATAATAATAATAATATATCTAATCATATACGAAAAGATACTATTATTTTAACTTTGTAATCAATTTAGCAATCAAATAAATAAACATTCAAGTACCACTGTACCAACTAAAAAACATATCAAATTTTTTCTCTTTTCTGAAAGTCCAAGGGAGATCCTAACCCTAGAGGGGGGGTGAATAGGGTGATCTACACTTAATGACTAATTATGGCCAATTTTAATTTCTTTAAAATAAACTAGTCACATGTGATGGTTAACATACAATATGCGGAAGCTTAAACAAAACAATCATCACAAAACAATCACCACTACACAAAGATTTATAGTGGTTCGGCCTCAATGCCTACATCCACTACCGGCTTGTGTATCCAACACCCCACCGGATTTCCACTATTATGCTTTTCAAAAGGCTAAGCAATAACCTCTACAATATGCTTTCCAAGGATAAGCAATAACCTTACAATGTTGTTTTTCTAGGCTAAACAACAACCTATACAAGATGCTTTTCAATGGCTAAGCAATAACCTTATAATCAAATAAATTCTCTAAAGAAAGTGTTTTCACAAAACACTCTAAGAGATTACAATTAAGCTTAAATAAAATTGCCTCTAAATAGGCGAATATGAAAATGAAAAGCTAACTCACACAACACTCTAAGTAATGCAAAGATGAATGCTCATGAAGTGTGTGTGTGTGTAGAACTTCAATCAAGATAAAATTAAGTCCAATGAATTTTATGCTTAAAGCATTTCAAAGTTTAAAGCACATAGAAGATATGATTGAAGTCAAATGCAAATCACTTGAACAAATACAAACTTGTGAATGATATGAAAATCTAAATATCACAAGTTGTATGAAAATGATTAAGACTAATCAAGTGATGCATGTGCAATGTTGTTTTCAAAAACTAATTTAACTAAGGTTTAAATGAATGAAAACAACAGGGAAGATTCAAACAAGAAATAGAATCATGCTAAAGAGGAAATCAAAGATTTTCATAAAACATGATTTGTAAAGTTTTAAAACAAAACTTTGTTTGAATCTAAGTGAAGAATCCTATGATATAAAATCAAATATTAAAGAAGGTAGAGGATTCAACACATCATAGTTAATATGCTTAAAAACATTTACCAATAGTTTAGACAAAGCATAAAACATATGATTAACAAAAGGCAAAGCTTACTTGGTGGTTTAACTTCATTAATCCAAGCTTTGGCTTTTCCTAATGACCCATTAGCCTTCTTTAGCTCTTCCCCTTTCTTTGGCCTCAAAGCTCTTCAAGAATGGCTTAAAAATCATCAACTTTGTCCAAAGGAATGAGCTTGCTTTTATAGAAAAAAGCTGCCAACGGATACCTGTCGGTCGACCGACAGGTAGGTGTCGGTCAACGGTCACTAGGCAACGGTCATGTTTTCGAAAGTTTTCTGACCGTTATACATCTATCGGTTGACCCTCATTTGTCGGTTGACCGACATGGAACCGACGGCTGAATCGACAGCACAAAAATGTTGAAAATGTAGCTGTCTGGTTTTGGAACCGATGGAGCCTCTTGGTTGGCTTCGGTTCCACTGTCGGTTGACCGACATCAAGCTGTCGGTTGACCGACGGCTTTAGGCAAAAAATCCCAACTTGCCTTTTTTTAAGAGAATCTTTGTGGGGATTTTTGGGCCATTAAACCAAGCTTGGAAACATGATTTTAAATCATCTAAGTGCTTTTAAAATCATGAAACATTAAAAGCCAAATAATATTTGAAACTTTAAAGCATAGGCTAGCTTGATTTAAGATCTTTTCAAAAACAAATGCATCCAAGATTTAAATCCAAAACATGCACAAACTAAGATTTACAATATTTAAAAACAATGCATGTAGAAAATCAGATTTCAAGGTTTTTAACTCAATGCATGTGTGAAAAATCATGAGATGCTAAAATGATAATGCATCCATCAAATTGCAATACACAAAGTCCCTAACAATCTCCCCCTTTGCAATTTGATGGCAAACCTTTAATATGTTGGCAAACCTTGCTCAACACTAAATTTCCACACATAGTCTTCATCTCCTCCTTGGCCGGACAATCCTTGAAATCTCTTTGGATGCTTCTTCATTCAGCTTGGGCTCTAGCTTCATTCTTCTTTCTCCTTGATGCTTGGAGCTTGATCAATCTTCAAGCTTTCTCTTCAACTTCCTTTCTTTAGACCAAGCATCTTCTTTAGCTCCCAAGCTCTTTCTTCTATCATCTTCTCCCCCTATGACCATGCATTCTCTCCAATGCATTCTCTCGCTTTGGGTAGAAGATCATACAATGTCTCTCCCCCTTTGACATTGAATTGCACATCTCTCCCTTTAGCAACTTGAGCACTCTCTTCCCCTTATTCTCTCAAATTGCTCCCCCTTAATTATCTCCCCCTTTGACATTAAATTGCAAAGGTATCAATTGAGGAGGGGTACCTACACACATGAAACAAGGAAAATACCTTTCAGTAGCACCTGTTAACATAAGTAATTGAAAATGAAATACATAACAGGTTATCATGCATGGGTAGTAAGCTTATAAGGGTACAGAGCCAATATAAGGGTGAATTTGATCAACTCTAATGCTTCCTTAGAAGGTTTACTCCCCCTCAATCCATACTCTTCTTTTGTCAAACTTTTGACAAGGATTTAACTAATAAGTACAAGAAGGAGATGGTTTAATCAATTGAGGGTTAACTTCAAGAGAAGAATTAGATACCAATTGATAATGATAATTGACTATAAAGTTCAAATTGATCAAATTACCAATATAATGATATACCAATTGACGGATAAGCTATTGGATAATTAAAGAGCAAGGTCAAAAGGAGATAAACTATCATGGATATCAATTGAAAAAAAATATCAATTGAGATTCAAGGATAAAACTATTAACTCAATCACTCTAAAATGGAGTTAAGGAATACACCTATTAAGGTTCATCCAAATTAGAGCTATCCATGATGAGATGGGGTTTATTCTAACATAGCATCAAACAATTTAACTATTAAAATCATAAGCTATGTAGGGTTTTGAGTTCATTTCATACAATCATTATATATAACTATCATACACAAGATGAATGAAATGAAGTTCAATCATGAAGCCAAAACCTCACCATTAACCAACCAAAATTATGAAAACATAAACATGGTGGTCATGTGATTTACCTATAAGAGCATGAGAGGTGGCAATCATGAAGATTATGATGCTCATGGAATGTGACATGGAACAAAAGACATATAACTATCAAGTTCAATCCAATGTACACAAGGTCTATCACAAACTCAAGATATGATACCAATTGGATATAGATACTAATTGAAAATGATACCAATTGATTACCAATTGAATATGAAACGTGATTAAGAGCAAGCATGTGACAAACACAAAATTCCAACAAGCATCATAAATGAATATTCATCACTAGTAATAATATAACTAAAGAGCATAGTGATGAACATCATAAATTGCAATAAAATGATATAACTTTGTAAAGCATGCAATTTTCAAAGTGTCAAAATCATATGAATTCAACATCTAAGAAATCCAACAAACGATAGATAAAATTATGAAATACAAGGAATGGATTTCAAAGAGGTTCATATGATCAAGCACACTACTATGAAGTTGAAACATGTATAAAGAAACAATTCCAATAAGAAAAATACACATGAATCAACAACATAACCATCCAAGTCAAAATAAAAACTAGAAAGCAAGAGGATGGATTTTTGGGTTCTAGTATGGTAACTACAAAAATAATTAAAGAGCACAACCATACATGGAACAAATAAACATTTGCATAAAGAATGTAACTATGAAAGAACAAAATGCAAATGCAACAATGTGACCAACAAAAGGATTTACCTATAGGATAGGTTGGTCAATGAGGTCCAAGGCCTTAAGGTTTTACTAAATATATAACTTTGGGAATCCACCTAAGGTCTTGTGAGGGTTGGTCTTTGAGGTCTATCTTAAAAGTCTCACCAACTATTGGAGATTTGACTTGATAAATTTTCAATTTAGACTTGTCACCATGATGTTTAGATTTAACTAAATTTGGCTTAGGTTGGTGATTAGTCTTTTGAGGTTGGTGACTTTTCTTCTTAGGGGATGAATTCATTTTTCTTTTCTTCTTAACTCCTCCCTTGATTTGACTTTTGAATTTTAAATTTAGCTTTGCAACTTTATTCAAAAGTTCTTTCATTTGAGATATGGGAGGTAGGTTGAGAAGCTTTTTGTTGATAGACTCTTTTAAAGTTGGTTTAACTTGTTTAAGCTTTTTAGAATCTATCTTGTGAGACTCCTTTTTAATTGGTTTGACTTGTTTAGTCTTCTTGGAGTCTTCCTTGATTTTTAGTGTCTTATCCATCATAGAGTTTGATTTAACTTTCTTTGGTTCAAAGATGGGTTTAGACACATAGCTTCTTCTTGTTTTGCACTCAAACCTAAAATGTCCTTCAATGCCACAATAATTGCATTTAGTCATGGGCAAAGAAGTGTGAGTGCTAGAGAAAGAGGACTCACCTTTCACAAATGTGTTGGTGAATTTAGGGTCATGTGAAATATTCCTATCAAATCCAAGACCCGTCCTATCTCTTTTAGATTTACCCAATTTCAATAACTTTTCAAATCTTTCTTCACTTTGGGTAAATTTGCACTCATACTTTTGTTTGTAGGTTTCAAGTTGAGTGACTTGGTTTTTAAGGGTTGAATTTTCATTTTTAACTTTTGTTAGTTCATGTTCAATTCCCTTAAATTTGTTTAGCTCTTCATGGGCAAGTTTTAATTCAAATTTAACTTCATTTATAGCATTAGATCCAAGTTCTAGAGTATTTATCTTATTTTGAGCATTAGATAAATTTTCTTTAGTGATAGTCAACTTAGATTCAAGATTGTTAATGTTTTCATCTTGCCTTTGTAATTGATCTCTTAGTTTCAAATTTTCCTTTTTAAGATTATCACAACCTAACTTTAATTCAATTAATTCATCTTGAGCATTTTGTAGGTTATGCAAAGAGATCATAAACTTAGAGTCTACACAATTTATTAATTCTTCTTTCTCTCTAAGTTCATCTTTTGAAGAAACTAATTGTTTGTTTAGACTTTTAGATTTTTCTTCTAATCTTTTATTCTTTATAACAAGCTCTAAGGCAAATGTACATAATTCATCATAGGCTTGTTGAATGTCATCTTCATTTTCATTAATTTCTTCTTCTTTTAATTTAAGCTTAGATTCAAGTTGAGATACTTTAAATTCAATGTTTGAATCTCCAATAGATGGAAGAAGAAGGGATCTAGAAGAATCTACAAAGTCTAGCATAGTGGAATCCATTCTAATGATTTTCATAGAAAAACACTACTAGGGTTCTAACTCAAGGATCTAGATAGAGAGGATCAACTCCGGGTGTTAAAGCCCTAAATGGAGTAACCTTGCTCTGATACCAATTGAAAGTCCAAGGGAGATCCTAACCCTAGAGGGGGGGTGAATAGGGTGATCTACACTTAATGACTAATTATGGCCAATTTTAATTTCTTTAAAATAAACTAGTCACATGTGATGATTAACATACAATATGCGGAAGCTTAAACAAAACAATCACCACAAAATAATCACCACTACACAAAGATTTATAGTGGTTCGGTCTCAATGCCTACATCCACTGCCGGCTTGTGTATCCAACACCCCACCGGATTTCCACTATTATGCTTTTCAAAAGGCTAAGCAATAACCTCTACAATATGCTTTCCAAGGATAAGCAATAACCTTACAATGTTGTTTTTCTAGGCTAAACAACAACCTATACAAGATGCTTTTCAATGGCTAAGCAATAACCTTATAATCAAATAAATTCTCTAAAGAAAGTGTTTTCAGAAAACACTCTAAGAGATTACAATTAAGCTTAAATAAAATTGCCTCTAAATAGGCGAATATGAAAATGAAAAGCTAACTTACACAACACTCTAAGTAATGCAAAGATGAATGCTCATGAAGTGTGTGTGTGTAAAACTTCAATCAAGATAAAATTAAGTCCAATGAATTTTATGCTTAAAGCATTTCAAAGTTTAAAGCACATAGAAGATATGATTGAAGTCAAATGCAAATCACTTGAACAAATACAAACTTGTGAATGATATGAAAATCTAAATATCACAAGTTGTATGAAAATGATTAAGACTAATCAAGTGATGCATGTGCAATGTTGTTTTCAAAAACTAATTTAACTAAGGTTTAAATGAATGAAAACAACAGGGAAGATTTAAACAAGAAATAGAATCATGCTAAAGAGGAAATCAAAGATTTTCATAAAACATGATTTGTAAAGTTTTAAAACAAAACTTTGTTTGAATCTAAGTGAAGAATCCTATGATATAAAATCAAAGATTAAAGAAGGTAGAGGATTCAACACATTATAGTTAATATGCTTAAAAACATTTACCAATAGTTTAGACAAAGCATAAAACATATGATTAACAAAAGGCAAAGCTTACTTGGTGGTTTAACTTCATTAATCCAAGCTTTGGCTTTTCCTAATGACCCATTAGCCTTCTTTAGCTCTTCCCCTTTCTTTGGCCTCAAAGCTCTTCAAGAATGGCTTAAAAATCATCAACTTTGTCCAAAGGAATGAGCTTGCTTTTATAGAAAAAAGCTGCCAACGGATACCTGTCGGTCGACCGACAGGTAGGTGTCGGTCGACCGACACCTCAACGGTCACTAGGCAACGGTCATGTTTTCGAAAGTTTTCTGACCGTTATACATCTATCGGTTGACCCTCATTTGTCGGTTGACCGACATGGAACCGACGGCTGAACCGACAGCACAAAAATGTTGAAAATGTAGCTGTCTGGTTTTGGAATCGATGGAGCCTCTTCGTTGGCTTCGGTTCCACTGTCGGTTGACCGACATCAAGCTGTCGGTTGACCGACGGCTTTAGGCAAAAAATCCCAACTTGCCTTTTTTTAAGAGAATCTTTGTGGGGATTTTTGGGCCATTAAACCAAGCTTGGAAACATGATTTTAAATCATCTAAGTGCTTTTAAAATCATGAAACATTAAAAGCCAAATAATATTTGAAACTTTAAAGCATAGGCTAGCTTGATTTAAGATCTTTTCAAAAACAAATGCATCCAAGATTTAAATCCAAAACATGCACAAACTAAGATTTACAATATTTAAAAACAATGCATGTAGAAAATCAGATTTCAAGGTTTTTAACTCAATGCATGTGTGAAAAATCATGAGATGCTAAAATGATAATGCATCCATCAAATTGCAATACACAAAATCCCTAACATTTTCTTCTTCCCTTTTCTCTTTCGCTGGACGGACGAATGTTATTAGGGCAGCGGAAGGATGGCCCCTTTGCTTTTAAGTTATGACCTTTTACAAACAGCCCCCTTTTCTTTTTATTTTTTACTCTAATTTTATTTTTTTCCCAATTAAATGAGGCCAGCGTGTCTGGAACGTGTCCCCAGCGTGTCCGAAATATAAAATATTAAAAAATAAAAAGGACACTCTTTTTTGCGTGTCCGACACGTGTCGGAGCGTGTCCATGTCCGACATGTGTCGGACACCGACACTCTGGCCTCGGAGAAGTGTTCGTGCTTCCTGGTTGGCTGCACTAAGTTTTTGAAACTGTCTTTCATTGTACGATTCTTTCACGTGAAGTGTCTTGATGGATGGAGTAATAAATCATTTGACATGTTGCTTGAGCTATTAAGACAGGCACTTCCTGTTGGTGACATGTTGCCCAAGAACCACTATGAATAAAAAAAGATACTTCGGGATCTTGGCTGCTTGCACTATAAGAAGATAGATGCTTGGCCGAATGATTGTATGCTGCATTAGGAGTATGAGAATACGAATGAATGTGCCATATGTGGCGAGTCTAGGTGGAAATCAGTCATAAGTCACTCTATTGAACATGCTTTAACTTCATCTATAAAGGATAAGAAGATAGCCACAAAGATTTTACGTTATTTTCTGCTGAAACCAAGGGTTCAAAGGTTATTTATGTCTTCAAAAACAGTCGAGTACATGAGATGGCATGCCGAGGGCCACACAAAGGATGAGGTCTTAAGGCATCCAACAGATTTTGAGGCATGGGAAGCTTTAGATGAGGTATACCTGTTGTTTGATTTGGAACCACGTAATGTTAGACTTGGGTTAGCAAGCGATGGGTTCAACACTTTTAACTCCATGAGTATTGCTCATACAACTTGCCGCCATGGATGTGTATGAAGCAAACCTTTTTCATGTTGTCATTGCTTATTCCTGGACCTAAGTCTCCTGGAAATGATATTGATATGTACCTACTGCTGCTGATAGAAGAGTTGAAGGAGTTATGGATAGATGGAGTTGAGACATATGATGCCTTTTCAAAACAGAACTTTTAGATGCATGCGGTGGTCTTATAGACTATTAATAATTCTCCTGCATATGCTAACTTGTCAGGATGGAGCACTAAAGGGGAAAAGGCTTGTCCCTCTTGCAATAAGGACACTTGCTCAGTCAAATTGAAGAATGGACGTAAGTGGTGTTACTTTGGGCATCGTCGATTTCTACCACTTGATCATAAATCCTGACACAATAAGAGATCTTTTGACAATACGTGCTGAACTGAATGTCGTGCATCGTCAAATAGAGGAAAGGGAGATGAAGCATGAAGAAAATAGGTATGCATATTTGGAAGAGATACAAAGGCAATAGGACCACTATGGCGGAGATGATGTAGCAGTTGCCTAGCCAACAACAAAATCCTTCTGAAGGGGTTAGTTTACTTATTTATTGTGTATTATTACTGATTGTATTTATATAATGACGGTAATCCAATTGTTTAACTTTCTTTGTTTTACAGGGAGCAGATGGATGATCGAGGAGCATATGGCTGATCTAGTTAAAATTTTTGAATAGTATTTTTATTTCATGCTAGAGTAAATATGATGCTGATAATATTATATTAGTCTAAAGGGAACTTTTGTTCTTTTGGATATTTCTGGATGTGGGTATAATATAGTTTGTGATTGCGTGTTGCTTGGAATCAAGTTATTGGGTTCTTTATTACAGTGTATTGGTGGCCAGGTAAGATAACATATTGGGACAACCCCACTATCATGGTTCCTCATTTGGGACCGCTCTAATGCTTAGTTGATCCAATAACAATTTATTTCGCATAGATTTTAGACAACTGTATATTTTTGGGTAGTTTCAAATGCACCTAAGTTTGGCAAATTCTACAGTATTTTGTTGGAAGTTCCAAAGATCTATGCCTTTTTGTTTATCATAGTATTCTGCTGGATGATTTAGTTTTTAATTTTCTTTGGCTAAAAAGCTTTATGTATGTAGTGGAATTATTTTGTGACTCTGAGTCTCTGACAATTTCAGTACAAATGTGGTAGTAGATGGGAGCACGTTTAATTTAGGATTATGGGATCTAGCAGGTACATCGAATAACTATTCCCTGCATTCAATCAAGATTTTCTTTTTTAATTTTTAATTTATCTTCTACTTTATGTTGAATTTGAAATAACAATAGAGATGACTAGTTGATTTGCTAGGGCTGTCAATGCATATTTGTGGAGCTACAAGTTTACAATGCTCTCGTCACCACATAGTTAATTTGGCTTTAGAATTAGGTAAGAAATTCTCTTGTTGAAATTTGAAGTTCATCTTTTTTATAGTGCCTATGACAGTTTGGACATGCATATTCGGATGCTCCTGGATGTGGAAACACATGAATGGATCTGGAAGCACACCATCCGCGAAGAAGAACTAGAAAAACATCCAGTTGTCATCATTCCCAAGCCTCACTATTATGGTTTTTCTCTGCATCCTTTGACATTTCACCCAAGCTTGGAGGTTATTTTCATTCAGATTGAAGTCAAGATAATATCCTATCATTTTGGCAGCAAAAGCAATGAGTATGACAGGTTGGGGGAAATCTGCACCATAGAAATTCACCGATATGTAGATATGGAAATCCCGTTCAAATGCTGCCTTTATTCTTTGGATGAGAGGAGAGAATGAGAACAAGACAAAGAAAACTTTTGAGGCTCTTTTATCCCCTAAAGATGTACATTGCCAAAGAAAAGTGCAAAGCTTTGTAGGGGTCCGTGGAACTTGATGGCCATGCAAATTTTGATTTTGATTCATGTTCATGGTTTGTTATCGCATTGAGTCTCTCAACAACATTATGAATGCTAAGTGATTTCATATTTTAATTAAGAAGGTGGATTTAACTATGATTACATTGTTTGTAGCTAACAAGTTACAACGGGCATCTAGTCATACACTGTTATAAAATGTTTGATGGTTGATTGTTTCTATTTTTTTTTTTTTTGTTGCTGCTTATCAGCATTTTGAAAAGAAAAAGGATTTTGCTGGTTACAAAAGGAGTGGGAGGAGGAGCAGCTGGAGGATGATTTGAAGATTTTATTTATACAAAGAGACACTCCTAACATAAATCTTAAGTGATGCTTATGAACCTAATCGGTTCACAGCCCAAAGGTTAAGAGTGCTCAATCTCTTCTGGTGCAGCAGTATGTAGTTTTTTTTTTTTTGGTATTACGTGGTTTTTTTTTTTTTTTTTTCATGTCTCATTTCTATCATTTTATACATCTTTCTTCAAATATTTAGCCCTTTGCTCTTCTTTTGATACATTGACCATCTGTGTCTATAACATACCTCTTTCAACACCTCTAGATTTATGAATATGTTAGATAGAACCTCCACCGCATTATACCAGCTTCATAAACCATATTCATTTGAACTGGGGTTCAGCCACAGTGTATATGCCAAGCATAAAGTTCTTAACACTACCATCATTACTTTTATAACATATCATAGGCAGGCTATGGTGGTTGAGAAGAAAATTCTTCAAATTGGACATCCGAATAGAATGGAATCCCACCCTAAATCTGAAGTGGGGACTGATTTCAAAACAAAAATAAATTCTTATTTACACCCCTTTTTTTATTTTCATATGGGGCTTGACTTGTTATAAATACGATCACTTCACTCCTATCTTTCCCTTATTGATGTTAATTTGAGCATTGTTTTGGTATTGAACTCATTGAGTTTGTGATACATTGAAGTGTAATAGTCTTCAGCTAAGATGATGTCCAAAAATGTGTTAGCTAACTCAGGTCTAACAACTGTAATTGCAGGTGTTTGGATGTTGTCTTGATGACGCTAAGAGAGGATGAGTAATAAGAATCTGATGACCCATCAATGAAGAAATGGAGCAGAAGAGTTTCTTGGTTGGGGTGTAGCTGTTAGAGGCATCTAAAACCAGTTTTATATCATGAAATTGGGCGAAAAGGTCCCATGCATGTAGGGTGTTGGCTGTTCAAAATGCTATCTTGTATTAGAATCTCAGTTGTCATTCAAATAGACAATGAGAAAATGGAGATGGGACTTCTTCAATTTGGGATTGTACGGAATAGAATCTATAATTTAAATTATTAATAACAGTAGTTTTTATTAATTTTTGGTAGACTTTCATTCTATTTTCTCAAGTTTTATATATAAGAAACATGTTAATGCACATGAAACACAATTGAGTTTTCTATAAAAACAACTATGGTTTTCTAAAAAAAATTACCTTTAGGGGTTGTTTGTCTACACCCATTTACCTATGTAAATGGTGAATATGCGTAATATTTGTCATGTTTGTCCACAATTATTTACGCATCTTGTGTGTAAATCGGATGTGTAAATGGTGTGAAAATGAGCCCATTTTCACACCAAAATTTGAACACCTGTTGAGGTGGGGAAATGGAGAATACCAAAACACATGCGCTTCCGAAGAATACCCGTTAGGTGGACTGTTTATTTTTTGGGTATTTTCGTGAAAGAGGTTCTGGTTTCGAAATCCCCTCCAACGCAGAAAAATAATAATAAAAGAGGTCTGGTTTCGAAACCCCCTCCAACGCAGAAAAATAATAATAAAAGAGGTCTCAAAGTTAGGGCATTTCCGTAAAAGAGGTTTTGGGTTCGAAACCCCTGATGAATCCCTCAAACTCCTTGGACCTAATTAACCTTCAAACTCAAGCAAGCAAGGCTAACAATTGATTGAGATAGAAATCTCGTTTTTTATCTTCCTTTTTTATCCTGAATACAAAGCCCTATTTAACCTCCTCCTGTAAGTGAAGGATAAGGCAACAATTGATGGAATTGAAACTACTTTTGGTAAGCTTAATCAGCTACCATTATTGCACCTAAAATTAAGGCATAAAAGGTGGGTTTCCAATAGGATAAAAACCCTTCCTATCTTGATATCATAATGGTTGACTTCTAGCCACTTTTGTGGCACGTAACTCCATCATCAATCTTCCCAAAAACTGCATCTTTATTGCTCCCATCATTATCTCCAATGATTACTCCATTATCTCCATCATTGCTCAATAACTCAATATGGTGACCATTAATGGATTCATGCATAATTCATGCACAGTCTGCAACATTTTCATTATGTGAACTAAGCTTGGTCTCCTTGATACGCAATCGCCTAGCTCGGTTATATGCATTCTTCAGATTACGACCCTGGTCTTCATCATTCCTCCCCCCTTTCAGTTTGTCCTTGTCCTCAAGGACAAAAGAAGGAAACTGTAGTTTCATTAAGGACAAGTCCTCCCAAGTTGATTCTTCTGGTGGTAAGGAATCCCATTGAATTAAGACCTCCCAGCGTACCCGATTCCCTTTCTTCATTTGGCGGTATTCAAGGGCTCGAGATGGTTGAAGAATGACATCTCCATCTTGATCCATGACTGGCAGTTGCGTCTCCACAATACTTGAATTTCCGACCCTCTGTTTAAGCTGTGAAACATGGAATACTGGATGAATGTGAGCAGTAGGGGGCAAATCGAGTCTGTAGGCCACTGTCCCAATACGCTGAAGCACCTTATAAGGCCCATAGAACCGGCTGCCTAATTTAAAAAGAGCCTTCTGTGTCACTGATTTCTGCTTGTAAGGTTGAATTTTGAGAAACACCCAATCATCTACTTCGAACTACTGCTCTCTATGACCACGATCATAGTATATTTTTGCCCGATTGTTAGCCCTTTCTAGATTACTTTTCAGTTCTCTTAGGAGCTCATCGCGGTTATATAATTCCTTGTCCACTTCAGCATTCAATGATCGACCTTCATTGTAGTGGATCAAATTTGGTGGAGCCCGCCCATACAGATATTCAAATGGTGTCTTCTTGGTTGATGCATGGTAAGTTGTGTTATACCAGTATTCAGCCCAAGCCAGCACATCTTCCCATTTGTGTGGGTTCTGAAAAACAAAAGCCCGTAAATATTGTTCAAGGGTCCGATTCGTCACCTCAGTTTGGCCGTCGGTTTGAGGGTGGTATGCTGAGCTCATCGACAGTTGGGATCCTTGTAGCCGAAATAACTCCTTCCAAAAATTGCTAGTGAAGATGCGATCACGGTCAGTAACAATTGAATGGGGTACCCCATGTAGTTTAACCACGGTGCCGATGAATAGGTGAGCCACGGACTTGGCAGTGTAAGGATGCACCATTGGGACAAAATGTGCATACTTGGTTAACCGGTCAACAGCCACAAGAATACCATCATACCCATTCGATTGTGGTAACCCCTCAATGAAGTCCATTGAAATATCCTCCCAGACTTGATTTGGAATCGGTAATGGTTGGAGGAGTCCACCGGGACGACGCGAGTCACTCTTGACCCATTGACAAGTATCACAGGCAGCTACATAGTTTTGGACGTCACTTTTCATACCTGTCCAAGAAAAGTTATTATTGAGTCTTACCCAAGTGCGGTAGACACCGGAATGGCCTCCAACAGCTGAATCATGGAAATGGTGAAGAATTTGATGCCTGAGCGCTTGATTTGCAGGGACCACGGTACGACCCTTATGGATGATGATCCCATCCCGCTCGGTATAGTCTGTCACAGCCTCTGGTGACTCATGAATCTTGGCCCGTAGAGCCTCATAGTAGCTACAAGTTTGTCCCCGTGTTCTTATCTCGTCCCAGATGTGCCAAGTAGGTTCGGTAACAGCTGCAAGAATCGGACCTTCAGTCCTTCGTGACAGGGCATCAGCAACCACATTTTCCTTCCCGGGTCTATAGTGAATCTCAAATTCAAAGCCCAAGAGTTTTGCTATGAATTTCTGTTGCTCAGGGGTGACAATTCTTTGTTCAAGCAAGTGTTTGAGAGGCTGTTGATCGGTGTAAATTCTGAATTTTTGGCCAATTAAATATGGTCGCCAGACTCGAATTGCTTCACTCACGGCCAGCATCTCTTTTGAATAAACGGACCAGCCACGCTTCATGGGTCCCAACATCTTGCTTAGATAAGCTAGAGGTCTACCTTGTTGGGTGAGAACAGCCCCTATCCCTTCATCACAAGCATCTGTATGCACTTCAAAAACCTCATTAACAATTGGCATCGCAAGGACTGGAGTACGCGTCATCGCATCCTTTAGGGCCTGAAAAGCCGCCATGCTTGTGGAATTCCAGCCAAATTTTCCTTTTTTCAACATCTCTGTGAGGGGCTTGGCTATGAGACCGTAATGCTCCTCAAATTTTCTATAGTATCCGGTTAGCCCAAGGAATCCTCGTAGTGCCGAAATATTCTTTGGTTGTGGCCAAGACTGCATGGCTTCTATCTTTCGTTGATCCACCTTTACTCCTTCTCGAGATATGATATGACCCAAATATTCCAATCCCTCTTGCACAAAAGCGCATTTGGAGGGCTTAATAAAAAACCTGTGACATACTAATATCTCAAGCACTACCCGCAGGTGTGATACATGGTCAGCCCAATTTTTAGAGTAAACCAAAATATCGTCGAAAAAGACAAGTACAAATTTTCTCAGGTGGGTAGCAAATATATGATTCATAGCAAATTGAAAAGTGGATGGTGCATTGCAAAGGCCAAAAGGCATTACCAAGTACTCGTAGTGGCCGTTGTGAGTTCGGAAAGCCGTCTTATGGATGTCGGTCTCGTGGACTCGTACTTGGTGGTATCCGGCTCTAAGATCCAATTTAGAAAAGAATTGAGATCCTTGTAATTCATCAAGCATGTCGTCCACCGTTGGGATAGAAAATCTATCCTTGACTGTTGCCTCATTCAAAGCTCTATAGTCATTGCAAAACCGCCATGAGCCATCTTTCTTTTTACGAGCAAAACAGGAGATGAAAAAGGGCTATTACTTGGCCGAATCAATCCATTTTGCAGCATTTCTTGAACTTGCTTCTCAATCTCATTTTTTTGAAAATGAGCGTACTGGTACGGTGGCACATTCACCGGCTTTGCCTCATCTTGCAATGGTATTTTGTGATCAAAGAATCTTTTTGGTGGAATGGACTTTGGTTCCTCTGTCACCGAAATAAATTCTTGCAAGAGCGCCTCAATTTCTTGTGGCCAGATCACATCCGACTGTTCGGAACTGTAGTTCACTGTGTTAACTTCTTGAATGGAGAAGCACTGCCCCCACTCTTCCATATCTTCTCAAGGGACCTGGAGGTTACTGCCTTAAGGTCCTCCACTGTTGCTGCTGTCAACTTTACCCAACTATCACCCCACTGAAACTCCATAGTCATTTGTTTGTAATCGGACACCACACGGCCCAACCCCGATAGCCACTGTACCCCAAGCACAATGTCAAGCCCACTCAATGGTAATACGAATAGATCAACTCTCATCTGTATCCCCTGCAAATAAATTTGTGTATCTCGGCAAATCTCCTTGCACAATAGATGTTCGCCACTAGCCACTTTGACTTCAAATGGTTCAATTGGGTTGATACCCAATTTCAAAGAGTTGGCAAATAGGCTATTGACAAAATTGTGTGACGATCCATTGTCAATCAAAATCGCAACGGGTCTGTTGTTAACTCGAGCCTGTAGTCTCATCGTTCTAGGCCCTCGTACACCGGCCAATGCATGTAATGATATTTGCGGATCATCAGTGTCACTTTTTGGTTTCTCTTCCTCAGTATCATAGATTGGTTCCTCCTCGTGGCATGCTTCGATCATGAATGATTGTGGTGTTTTACAGCGGTGTCCAGGAACAAATTTTTCATTACAATTGAAGCATAAGCCCTTCTCCCTTTTCTGCTGCATTTCCTCCCAAGTCAACCTCTTTACTCCAGCTGGAAGAGGTTTGATTGCTGGACTTGTAGACTTGCTAACTGTGCTATCATTCACAGGGTTGATGGTTCTCCGCTGGTCTGGTCTCCACCCGCGTCGGACATCCGCCATATGCTCATCTTCAAGCCTTGCTAACTCAATAGCTTTGCAAACTGTTCGCGGTTTGGCGACTTTGATCTCCTTCGCCAATTCTGGTTTAAGGCCTCCTATAAAAGTCCCCAACAGAGCTCTTTCGGGCCAGCCATGCACCAACATGGAGAGTCGTTCATATTCTTTCAAGTAATTACGTAAATCACCAGTTTGTTTAATCCGAGATAAGGCTTCGTCGTGATCCACGTAACCTGTAGGACCAAACCTTGCCACAAGTTCTCGTTCAAAATCCTTCCACCTTACCGATTTGTGTTTCTTTCGATATAGTCGTCGGACCCATTGCCACCATTGGTTGGCCTCTCCCTCCAAGAAAAATGAGGCATACTCTACTCGTTCGTTCGACTTAACTTCCTGGAAACTGAAGAATTGCTGAGCACGACTTAACCATGATATTGGGTCTTCTCCTTTGAATGAGGGAAAAGTCATCTTGGGCATGTTCTTTTCTTTGTATTTTTTTTTAGGCTGCTCCTTTTCACCATCATCCGATGAAACATCTTCCATGGTGTCTGAATCATTTTCGGTAAGACTCTGGCTACTCGACCCTGAAGATTGGCTATCTTGGCTCCGAGCTCGTCTCCCCTTTTGGGCCTTCTTCTTCCCATGTAGCATATCTGCCATCTGATCAAATCTCTGCTGCATCTCCATGCCGAGAGTTTGCATGTGGGTTTCCAAAGCTTCAATCCTCTCCTTATGAGACATTCCAAGAAATTGGGATTCGGTAGGGATTTACTCTCAACGAAAGCACCAATGATGAATCCCTCAAACTCCTTGGACCTAATTAACCTTCAAACTCAAGCAAGCAAGGCTAACAATTGATTGAGATAGAAATCTCGTTTTTTATCTTCCTTTTTTATCCTGAATACAAAGCCCTATTTAACCTCCTCCTGTAAGTGAAGGATAAGGCAACAATTGATGGAATTGAAACTACTTTTGGTAAGCTTAATCAGCTACCATTATTGCACCTAAAATTAAGGCATAAAAGGTGGGTTTCCAATAGGATAAAAACCCTTCCTATCTTGATATCATAATGGTTGACTTCTAGCCACTTTTGTGGCACGTAACTCCATCATCAATCTTCCCAAAAACTGCATCTTTATTGCTCCCATCATTATCTCCAATGATTACTCCATTATCTCCATCATTGCTCAATAACTCAATATGGTGACCATTAATGGATTCATGCATAATTCATGCACAGTCTGCAACATTTTCATTATGTGAACTAAGCTTGGGCTCCTTGATACGCAATCGCCTAGCTCAGTTATATGCATTCTTCAGATTACGACCCTGGTCTTCATCAACCCCCTCCAACGCATTAGAAAAATAATAATAAAAGAGGTATCAACATGGATGATTTTAAGGGACAAAATCTATAAGACAAAAAACATATTATAAAATGAAGGTGGCTCCAATGATTTTTAAGGACAAAATTTATAGGACAAAAAACATATTGATAGTAAGAATTTTAAGGGACAATCTATAAGATAAATATCTCAATGATTTTTCTATATCAACTTTTAACTAGTTAATTACCTTATTATTTCAGTTTTCTTCTAATATCTCAACGATTTTCCTCAAATTATTTATTATTGCAATACTTTAAAAATCTTTAAACATGTATATATGAATGTAAGAGAGAAGGAAGAATATATTTTATATAGCATTATGGCATCATTCAAAAATAATCTATAAATGTAATTTTATCTAACCATAACAAATTTGTGACACTTTTAATATGATTGAACTTAGCCACAAAATACTCATTTTAAGAACTTTCTATAATTGATTAATATTAGTATAAAGCTTGTGAGATGCATGGGTTAAGTTTTATGCAAATTGAATAATGAATTAAGATCAATATTGAATTAAATATTAATTAATAAAAATATTAATAATAATGCTATTTGCTTAACCATCAAAATATAAATTCATATTTTCTTAACTAAACATGTTGGAATTCATTTTTGTAAAGGTAATCATTGATAGAAATGAATTTTTTTGAAAAGTATATTTCATGTTGAAAGACAAATTTCTTTTAAAGTATCTAAAATGCAAATAAAAACTTTGATATAAAATAGACCTTTTTGTCTTTTTTTCAAATCATTATAGTAGAATTTAACTTAATGAATAATAAGTATCATTTACAAAATCATCTAATACATGTACACATATCATTGAAACAAACATGGTAAAATAAATCACATATGTAAATGAAGCGAAAATGGTGTTATTAGATAAACGTTGTAAAAAAAATACAAATGTAAACGTTACATATTTAAAATTTGAATATTCGTCATTTACATATGGAAATGGTATTTACATATCCCATGTGTAAAAGACAAACGACCCCTTAGCGGCGACCAGCTGACCACCACTAAAATAATTTTATTTATATTAATAAATAGTGGCTGTTTTTTTCACTTTTACCTGCATACGATGATCCCCATGAAAAGATATATTCGTCATTTAATCTACGCACGATTTATTTTCCGGAGGTCAGAACTGCTATAAAAAAAATAAAAATAGCCATTTACCCACCATTTCTGCATCGTCGACTAGCAGCGACCAGATATAGGTTTTACATGTGGCCATACTGTGATTTAGTGGCGGGAAAAGTAGTTTTTCCTTATAGTATAACCTTTTTGAACTTCGATACATGTTAGGTGGGCCCCAAATTGGGTTCAAACCCTGTTTATACCCTAATTTATCCCCCCCCCCTCGACAGTTGGATTTTCTGCATTAATGACTGACTGTTTTGAACAACCGGTTGAACCACCGGTTTTTCACTTCTGGAATGAGGCGTGGACAACCGGGAGACCTTGAGGGCCTTTGTTGTTCTCAACTTGTTTCAACACACTGTAATAGGTTTCCCTTTCGTTTAGGGGAATAAAAACCTAGAATTCTGTGGAACCTTTTACCCGAACATCACCTAATATTGGTTTTACTCGAAACATGTGGAAAGTGGTGCTTTGAACTATCACGCATCTTCGGGATTAACCGGAGACATGTGGAGCATGGTGATTATCGTTTTTATCGAAACTTAGGATTTAGGATGTTCCCACCTTCTCAATACACCAAGTGTATGTGTAAACATGACATCCAGACTCTTGGAGCATATAGACTCAAATATTATCGTACTTGCATGTCCAAGGCCATCCCTAACTTAAAAATAATATTGTAATGCTTTCTTGACTTTTGTATACGCATGATATAAGTTTTTGATCAATTGTTTACGTATCCATGTGCATGGTGCATACTTCTCTTATTTATTGTGTTTCTATGTGTTTGATCATAAACCGGACTTACCCGGCCTTAGTGATTAGACTTGTGGGAGTCCTTGGGATTAGTATCCGGTTATCACCCTACTTTGATCTTGGATGTGCCCGGATCATTAGGCGATTTCTTGGATCGGTTTCTATGTGTTTGACCCTAATTTGACCCTGAATTACTCGGATCGCCTTACACTTCTGTTACCTCTTTAGGGCCACCATTTTTAGCCGAAATACTGATCGTTTGTACTTAGGACTTTCCTGACCTACCTTAGCCAGTTTTTCCCGTTCTGTCCCGAATTGTTTGATTGCCTGATTTTGCTTATACCTGTCTGAACTGTTTATTTTCTCCATATTATTTATGTACAGTGTGAGTACCGAAAGCTACTCGTATGAAAATTGACTCGTATGCTGAACTGTCATGAACCCCCGCACTGATTTATCTTTTGAATTCCTGAGCCCGCACCACCCGACTCATATTATTATTATTCTCAATGCAGTGTAGTTCTGACACGTGATACAGAGTCACTATAGAAACTGTGTGGGGAGATTTCCAGAACCACAGGATTAAGTTAATCGCAGCCATCAGATGAGGTTAGGCATTCTCACGTGCCATCCACGTGGCACCAGGCTAACCCCGGCTACCAGGGCAGGAGGCCCGGCCGAAGTCAGGCAGCTCCGTGCCCTTAGCGCCGAACTGGCCCACCTCGGGCGTCATCTCGGCAAGGAGCTCCACCTCGGCTGAGCCACCCCGGGTACCATCTCGGCAGAAAGCTCCACCTCGGATGAATAAGCCGGGACAGAAGCCGAAGCAAGAGAGAACCTTCACATGCGCCCCACATCCCCCACGTCATCAGGCACGTGGAGGGACAGGGGCACGAGCTGGTGGGACAGACGCGACATCCAGCCGCCCACGATCTTCGCCAGATCCCTGACAGAGTCCCATCCAGCGGCTGAAGCCACATCAGGGCAGGGCCCGAGGGCAGATCCGCTGGTACTCCTACCGCCAAAGGCGTCCAACAGGACCTGGCCCAACAAGACGCGCATTAAATGCGATGTGGGCTGACCCGACGGGCATTTAATGCATAGTGGGCTGGATTGGACCACAATTAATGCAATGTGGGCTGATCGAGACTTCCCAGTCCAATCATGGGACCCACACCAAAATATCTCCCAAAGATACGATCTAAACTCTATAAATAGAGGTTCAAGCCACCATCCAAGGTACGCCATTTTCCCATACCAGAGTCGTTACTCTGCCTCTCTTCTTCCTCTCCTTCCATTGTTCCAGTTCCCATACTGACTTTGGCATCGGAGAGCCTTGCGCCGCCCAGGCCAGGGTCCTCTGACCATTTGTTCTTCCCTTTCAGGCTTCCGGACGGCATCCAGTCACACCTAGTCACCATCATCTTCTCGGATAAGTCCTGTAAGGCACCCTCTTATTGTGGGTCATTATTTTCTGCACCTACAATTGGCGCCGTCTGTGGGAAAGTAATATCCCAACCTCTCAAAACCTTCCCAACCTTCTAAACCTCAAATCTCCCAGAAGCCATGCCTCCGAAAGCTAAGAAAGGCGGAGAATCCTCAAGACCAGTTCTCGAGATGCTACCACCGTCAACGGACGTCCCTCCTCAGGGACGGTCCCGAACGATCCAAGGCGCGTCCGCAGGCGAGGGCCGCCTGGGCTCCCAACTCTTTGTCGAGATCCCCTTCCAAGAGGGAGTCGAGGCCTCGCTCTCAGCGGACGAAACCGTGCCACCCCGACGCGACGAGCACCGGCACGAACGTCCTCGGAAGGACAAAGCCGTGGCCGTAGGAGAGACGCGCCACGTTCAACCTCCAGCCGCTGGAGGAGACGTCGCAGCCCAAGACGCTCTTCTCCAGAGGCAGGAGCAGTTAGTCCAAGAGCTCCAGCAGCTCCAACAGCAGCTGAAGGCAACGCGAACTGCCTCCTTGAGGCAAGTCTCTGAGCCTCAAGGAAAAAAGAGGGACGCCCCCGGCAGGGCAGCCCAGCCTCCCCGCGAGGACCTCAGACATCATCTGGACCAGAAACGGAGCCAGATTCGTGACGAAGGCTCAAGCAACAGCCGGAGTCACCATAGTCGCGATGGCCGAGCTCATAGCCATCGCAGTCCGAACCACCCCAAGCGAAAGTCCAGAGTTCAGACTCCAGAGGAGGACGACGAGCAGGAGTGGTTCGACAAACGTGTCAGACTGGCTCTCCAGCATACCTTGGACATGCGGGACCAGAAGCAGATCTGTGGTCATGTTGATCTGGGGGGCTCACCCTTCACAAAAGAGATCGAGCGCACCCCCTTGCCCAGGAAGTTCACCGTCCCGCGGTTCGTCCCCTATGACGGACTGTCCGACCCATCTGCACACCTCCGACACTTCTCCCAGAAGATGTCCATCTGGGGAAACGAGGGCCACCTAAACTGCAAAATCTTCTCCTCCAGTTTGGGTGACCTCCCCCTGAAGTGGTTCTGCTCCCTCCCGGAGCAGTCGGTTTCCAGTTGGAAGGAGCTCCAGCTCTCCTTCCTGAAGAAGTTCCAAGCCTATACCGTCGTCCCCAAGAAGGAAGGGGACCTCATCGCCCTAAGAATGAAGCAGGGCGAAACTCTCGCCAAGTTCACCCACCGATTCTGGGCGATCTACAGCCAGATCGAGGGCGCGAGGGAGGGGATAGCCATCTACGCCTTCCAGCATGCCCCGATCCCCGGCATCGACGTGCGAAAGGACTTGGCCGGGGACACCCCAGAGTCCATGTCAGAATTGATGTCCCGGGTGAAGCGCTTCATCGCCCGGGAGGAAGATGAGATCCGAGCTAGGGATCAGGACGGGCACCCAGAGCCCGAACAGAAGAGTGGCCAACCTCGGCAGAGAGGCAGGAGGCCCTCCCAGAAGCAGGAGCCCAAGCAGGACTGGGTCTCCAGTTCGGCGAAGCCTTCGTCGTCCAGGTCTGGGGGCACTTGGAAGCCCAGACCTCCCTCCAGCGCTGGTCAGAGCGTCAACGTCGTCTTCAAGGAGCCGATCTACCGCATCCTGACCAAGATCAGGTCCAAGCCGTTATTCAAGTATCCTCCGCCCTTGAAGAATGAGCCCACCGAAGGCCCCCGAAGCAAGCTCTACTGCTCCTTCCATAAGGGCAACGGGCACAAGACCGAAGAATGCAGAACTTTGCAGGGGTATCTGGAGAAGCTGGCCGAACAGGGCCACATCCCTGAGTTCATCAAGGCAGGTGATGCCGGCGGCAGTGAGGGCCGAATCCACCAGAGCGCAGCCCCGGCTCCAGACAGCGAGGACTCAGAGAAGATCATCAACGTGATCCATCTGGCGTCCTCAGCTCCCGCTTCCTCATCCCGGGGAAGCTCTCAGGCCCGTGCCGAAGCCAGGCGGGCTTCGCACGATAAAGAAGTAATGAAAGCCGACCTCGCTCCGGCATCCAAGAAAGCCCGCCGAGACAGACCAGCCATCTCGTTCTCGGATCAAGATCTAGAGGGAGTCCAGGTCCCTCACAACGACCCCCTGCTCCTCACCATGAAGCTGAGAGACTTCACCGTGAAGAGGATCCTCGTCGACTCCGGCAGCTCCTCCGAGGTCCTCTACTACGACTGCTTCAAAAGGATGAAGCTCTCCGAAGCAGACCTCACGGAGGTCCGAGCACCCCTGCTAGGGTTGTCCGCCACACCAGTCTACCCCAAGGGTAGAATCACCTTGGAAACCCGAGTTGGCGGAGCCTCCGTGTCAGCCGACTTCCTGGTTGTGGACGCCCCTTCTCCCTACAATGCCATTCTGGGCAGAACGTGGCTCCACAAGCTAGAGGCAGTTCCATCTTCTCTCCACCAAAAGCTGAAGTTCGTCCACGAGAATAAGGAGGGCAAGATGGAAGTAGTCACAGTGGAGGGAGACCAGCAGCAGGCGAGGCAGTGCATGCTGGCTGCAGTCCCAGCAGTGAAGGAGCCAGAGCGCGTCAACCTGGCCGAGTTCGAGAAAGGCCTCGATGAGATCGGTCGGGACCCTGAGAAGAAGAGCATCGAGGACCTGGCCGAGGTCAGGCTAGACCCGGCAGACCCAGACCGTTTCTTCCTGATTGGCGCCCAGCTGTCAGACGAAGAAAGGGCCGAACTCTCTCGGTTCTTGATGTGGACGTCTTCGCTTGGAGCCCAAGCGAAATGCCCGGGGTCGACCCTGAGGTCATGTGCCATAAGCTCAACGTCGACCCCGACCACAAGCCAGTAGTGCAGAGAGCCCGACGGACCGGGCTGCAGCAGACAGATGCGGTCGTCGAAGAGGTCGACAACCTGCTGAAAGCAGGGGCCATCCGGGAAGTCCAGTACCCGGTGTGGTTGGCCAACACGGTGGTGGTCAAGAAGAAAACTGGGAAGTGGAGGGTGTGCGTAGACTTCACCGACTTGAACAGGGCCTGCCCTAAGGACAGTTTCCCCCTCCCAAAGATTGACCAACTGATCGACGCCACCGCCGGTCACGACCGAATGAGCTTCCTTGACGCCTACCGAGGCTATCATCAGATCCCGCTCTACGAGCCTGACGAGGAGAAAACATCGTTCATCACCCCCCGCGGCACTTACTGCTATAAGGTAATGCCCTTCGGGCTGAAGAACGCAGGGGGCGACCTATCAGCGCCTCGTCACAAAAATGTTCCAGGCCCAGCTCGGCCGATCGGTAGAGGTGTACATCGACGACATGGTCGTCAAATCTGTGCGCTCCAGCGACCACCTGGCGGATCTCGTCCAAGTCTTCGACATCCTCCGCGCGTACAAGCTCAAGCTCAACGCTTCCAAGTGCGCCTTCGGCGTAGCCTCTGGCAAGTTCCTCGGCAGCTTGGTAACGCGGAGGGGGATAGAGGCTAATCCGGACCAGATTACTGCCATCCAGGACATCCAGAGTCCCTCTACCACGAAGGAAGTTCAGAGGCTCACAGGAATGGCCGCAGCACTCAATCGCTTCATCAGCCGCTCATCAGATAAGTGCAGGCCTTTCTTTCAGCTTCTTAGAAAAAATTTGAAGTTCCAATGGACCCCCGAGTGCGACCAGGCATTGGCCGCACTCAAAACTTATTTAATGTCTCCACCATTACTCTCCACCCCAACTCGGGGGGAGATTATGTATTTGTACCTTGCTGTCTCGGATCACGCAGTGAGCTCCGTCCTCATCAGGGAGGACGAGGGAGTTCAAAAGCCAATCTATTACACGAGCAAAACCCTGCTCGATGCCGAGACCAGGTACCTCCTATTGGAGAAGCTTGCGTTGGCTCTTGTCACCGCCTCCCGCAAGCTCTCCCACTATTTTCAATCCCACACCATTGTGGTGATCACGGAGCACCCACTCCGTTCATTGTTCAAGAAAGCTGACTTTTCAGGGCGCATATCAAAGTGGGCAGTTGAACTGGGGCAAGTACGATATACAGTACCGTCCCAGAACTGCGATCAAAGCCCAGATTCTGGCAGACTTCATAGTCGAATTCGTCTCCCCCAACCCGGCTCCGACCCAGCTCGGCACGGCACTGGGGGGCACAGGGCATGAGCCAGAAGAAACAGAGGTCCAGCAGTCTCCCACCTCGGCATGGAAGATCTTTGTCGACGGGTCGTCCACCTCCAAGAAAGCTGGCGCCGGCATAGTTCTCCAATCGCCAGAGGGACTGGTCATAGAGCAGGCTTTCACCCTCGACTTCAAAGCGACGAACAATGAGGCAGAGTACGAAGCACTGATTGCAGGGTTGAACAGCGCCCAAATCCTCGGAGCCCAGCACCTGGAGATCTTCAGCGACTCTCAACTGGTGACTAACCAGCTCGCTGGAGACTATCAGGCTAGGGACGACAGGATGGCGGCCTACTTAGCCCTAGCGAAAAAACTACTCTCCCAATTCCAGAAAGCCGAGGTCAGGCAAATATCCCGAGATACCAACGCGCATGCAGATGCGCTTGCAAACCTGGCCTCCGCTGTTGAAGCAGGAAAGAAGAGGACCATCGAAGTCGGGTCAGTATCAAGGTCAAGTCTAGAACTCCATTCATCTCGGCTTGTCCTCTGTGCTGACCTCGGCCCCAGCTGGATGGACCCAATCATCGCCTACTTGAAGGACGACCAGCTCCCTGAGGACAAGACTGAAGCCCACAAGATCAGGCTCAAGGCAGCTCGGTTTTGGCTCTCTCCCGAAGGCAAACTCTACAGGAAGTCCTTCACAGGCCCGTACCTCCAATGCGTCCACCCGACCAAGGTGGACGACTTCCTGTATGAGATCCACGAAGGAATCTGCGGCAGCCATATAGGAGGTCGGTCATTGGCCTACAGAGCAATCAGCCAGGGTTACTGGTGGCCCTACATGCAGAAGGACGCCCAGGTCTACGCCAGGAAATGCGAGAAATGCCAGAAGTTCTCCCACTCCCTCCATCAGCCAGCACAGGATCTGATTCCCCTCTCCAGTCCATGGCCCTTCGCTCAATGGGGCCTGGACATCGTGGGGCCTCTTCACCGAGCTCCAGGAAACAAGAGATGGCTGATAATGGCTACGGACTACTTCACAAAGTGGATAGAGGCTGAACCATTATCCTCCATCACGGACAGGGACTCCAGGAACTTCGTTTGGAAAAACATCCTTACGAGGTTCGGCATCCCCCGGACCCTGATTTCGGATAACGGGACCCAGTTCGACTCCAAATCCTTCAGAGACTTCTGCCAAGAGCACGGCATCAGAAACCATTACTCCACCCCGGCATATCCACAGAGTAATGGCCAGGCAGAAATCTCCAATAAAGTGATCCTGGACGGCCTGAAGAAGCGCCTGGACAAGGCAAAGGGCAGATGGACAGAGGAGCTTCCGAGCGTGCTGTGGGCATACAGAACAACTCCAAGGAGGTCCACTTCGGCAACACCTTTCTCTCTGGCCTACGGGATGGAGGCGGTCATTCCCTTGGAAATCGGCCTTCCTACCCTAAGGACAGAGCTGGTCGACCAAGGCCGAAATGAGACGAACCTGGCAATGGAGCTGGAGCTGGCGGACGAGCGACGAGAAGCAGCAGCCCTGAGACTGACCGACTATCAGCAGCGGTTAGCCAGGGCATACAATCAAAATGTCAAAGAAAGAAGGTTCACCACGGGAGAGCTCGTTTTGAAGAAGACCCTGCCAGCCGACAAAGAACCAAGTGAGGGGAAACTGGCCCCGAACTGGCATGGCCTGTTCAGAATAGTCTCACTGGCAGGAAAGTCAGCCTACAAGCTCGAAGACCTGGAAGGCAAGCCGCTGCCGAGACCGTGGAATGCATCCCACTTGAAGAAATTTTATTTCTAAGGATGTAATGAATCTCAGAATCGATGAAAGCAGCTTTCACCTTGTCATCAACTTGTCATCTCTCTGAATGATTTCGACGAATCGGGCCCACCGCCCTGGAAGAGACCTCGAGTCCAGACTCGGTCGCTTCCTAAAGCTCCTAGCCTTGGGCTATGGAGAAGGCCTCGAGTTTACTCGGCCGGGATCGGGCCCACCGCCCTGGATGAGACCTCGAGTCCAGACTCGGTCGCTTCCTAAAGCTCCTAGCCTTGGGCTACGGAGAAGGCCTCGAGTTTACTCGGCCGGGATCGGGCCCACCGCCCTGGATGAGACCTCGAGTCCAGACTCGGTCGCTTCCTAAAGCTCCTAGCCTGGGGCTATGGAGAAGGCCTCGAGTTTACTCGGCCGGGATCGGGCCCACCGCCCTGGATGAGACCTCGAGTCCAGACTCGGTCGCTTCCTAAAGCTCCTAGCCTTGGGCTATGGAGAAGGCCTCGAGTTTACTCGGCCGGGATCGGGCCCATCGCCCTGGATGAGACCTCGAGTCCAGACTCGGTCGCTTCCTAAAGCTCCTAGCCTTGGGCTATGGAGAAGGCCTCGAGTTTACTCGGCCGGGATCGGGCCCACCGCCTTGGATGAGACCTCGAGTCCAGACTCGGTCGCTTCCTAAAGCTCCTAGCCTTGGGCTATGGAGAAGGCCTCGAGTTTACTCGGCCGGGATCGGGCCCACCGCCCTGAATGAGACCTTGAGTCCAGACTCGGTCGCTTCCTAAAGCTCCTAGCCTTGGGCTATGGGGAAGGCCTCGAGTTTACTCGGCCAGGATCGGGCCCTCCGCCCTGGATGAGACCTCGAGTCCAGACTCGGTCGATTCCTAAAGCTCCTAGCCTTGGGCTATGGAGAAGGCCTCGAGTTCAGACACTCGGCCGGATTCCTAATATCTGGGTTCTTACACCCCTCAAAGATCATTGCCGAGCTCACGCTTCAACAGCCGGGACCAGTGGAATGATGGCTCCACTTCGGCATAAGGCAGCTCGTCTCGGCCAAAGCTAGCCATTCCGGCCAAAGAAAGCTTTCCAAAGGAAGGGAGCTGTGCCGGCACTCAAACACAATGCAAGCATTCCAGAACAGTACACAGAAAGAGTGAAGGAATTCAAAAGCATTGGACACTGTTTGGGTAATCATAGAATTCCTCCCTTTTATTCATTGTAAACTGCTTTATTACAAGAGCTACAAAGCAGAAAGAAGAGTACAGAAAGGAGGATCGAAGTCCTCTGAAAACAGAAAATGAAACAGAAAATAAAGTAACTGGAGGGCTCTGGATCGGAAACGCCGGATCATTGCCTGGAGGCTCTGAGCGATCCTGAACTTCACCGGGCTACGCAGCAATGCACTCTGGCTGGTCAGACCAAAGCATCGCACAGCTCCTCCAGTTTGGAGGCCCTGGACCCCGCTGGGCTCTGCAACACCCTCGGCGGTCAATGGGACCAGCGGAGCTTGAAGAAACTCCCGGTCCAGCGAAGCCTCATCCCGCCTGCCGTACGACGGGCGCACTGGGCCGTCACACAAGACTGTGTCGGACAAGAAGGCGCCACCGTCCCCAGGTTGCGTTGCAGCGCATCCTCATTCTGCCTGGCCAGGGACGGATGGCCGTGGACCCGCGTTCAGAGAGCGCGTGGTCCACGGGGATTTCCTTCAGAGAGCGCGCAGACCACGACAGCCTTCCCCCCTCGGGGACAGCCGTCCAACGGCGCAGGGTTCCCCCTGGATCAAGAAATTTCGGACACCTCCCGGACATGATTCCTACAGCTAGGTTCTTTTCTTCTCCCATGGCAAGCTTGCCACCCCTATTTATAGGAAGAAGAAAGGCCCAGTCTCCGAAAGAAATTATGAGGGCGAAGTCTCCCACGCGTTACTGGGGATGCACGACTGTTGACCAGCGACCCCTATGATGCCACGTGGAGACATCCGTCCGATTCCCTCGACGTCTGCGCCATCTTATTTGTTGCTATTTATGGTCTACAGAATACGGAGAGTCAGCACTGACAGTTTGACTCTTTCTACCTCAAGGGCCGCGCCATACAGTGAAAGCACTCAACACCATTCAAGGCACATCCAGAAATGAAAGAGAAGCAAATGCAGAGAAAAATACACAAGTAAAGAAGTCTTTTCATTAATAATGGAAAGGATTACAAGGCTGAAAGCAAGAACGTTACAAAAGAAGCCAAAAGAGACAAAGCTACTCCGGTCTCGGCGATTCGACCAGATCAATCACCGTTCCCAAGGGGCCAGAAGCTTCGGCCGAGACAGGGACCTCGCTTGGAGCATCGCAGGCAGAAGGGGCTTCGACTGGTACCTCAGCCGAACCAGGAGCAGCCTCAGCCGAACCAGGAGCAGAAGAGGTCCCACCGTGAGGCACGACCAGAGCCTCACTGGCGACTGGGGCATCGCTCGAGACCGGGGCAGCTGGAGCGTCGACCGCAGCAGGAGCTTCGACCGGGGCACTATCAGTTGCAGGCACGGAGCTCGGCTCGGGATCCAGGTCCGAATACTTCGGCAGGTCCTGATAGACGGGGTGGTCTTCAGGGACCCCCGCACGTCTCAGTGCGGCTAGGCATCCTTCCTCGAACAAGATTGCAGTTATCTCCTCCACCTGCTTCTCGTACAGCTCGGTGGCTCGATCTACCCCCTCCTGGAAGGCGGACTGGGCCTCGGCCTGAAGAGAGGCCTTTTCCTTCACCAGCTTCTCCCTCTCAGCGCGACCAGCCAAGACCTCCCCCCGCAGCCTTGTTACCTCAGCCGTCGACTCAGACTTCAATCTGGCCAGCTCAGATTCCAGTTCGGTGGTCTTCTTGTTCTTCATCCAGAGCTCGCCTTTCATATGGTTGGCCCTGGACGAAAGTTCGGCGTTCTCAGTGAGAACCGATGCCAATCGAGCAGACTCTTCGGCACTGGCCACCTTAAGCTCTTCCAATCTCTTCCGCTGCTCATCCAGCTCCTTCTTCAACTTCTCCCGCTCGGACTCCAGGCGGGTCACCCTCGCAGCGTTCCTATCCCTCCTTCCCACAACGGTTAGGAGCCTCTGCACGTTCTGCAAATGGAGACAGAGAGTCAGGTTCGACCAAGATACTTGAAGAATGAAGAAAAGCGTTGCAAACACTTACCCGGAGATTATCCTGGATCGCCAAAACCATCAGGCTCTCATCCTCGAACCTATCGTGCGTCTCCATGTCTCTTGGCAGAGCACAGGCCTTGGCGAGAGCCCCGATCACCTCGGCATTTCCCAGCAATCGGTCTTCAACGTTCAGGGGCTTGCCGGCAGAGGTTTCCATTTTCGGCATCCACGGAGCTGGGGCAGTTCGGGGCCCGGAGGCCGATCCGGACACTTGCCCCGCCGAGATGAGAGGCTCGCGCGCTGGACTAACAGCCGGCTTGCTGACAGGCGCACTCTTTTCGGCCGGCGCACTCTTTTCGGCCGGCGCACTCTTCTCCTTCGGCGCGCTCTTCTCACCAAGTGGGTGAGCCGGAGTCTTGCCCTTCGGCCGCTGATCAGCCTCCGAACTCTTCTCCCCCGCCTTGGACTTCTTCCTGGGCGGGGACCCCTCCTTCGAGCGCTCCGGCGAGCGTCGCCGAGCTCCACCGCTCGGGGCAGGGACAGGAGCAGAGAGAGCACCAGCGCCCACCGGACCCGAAGCAGCACGAGTACCAGCAGGCGATGGAGCTCCAGAAGACACTGACCTCTGCTTAAACTTAGCAGCCAGGTCCTTGACAGCAAGCTCCCTCGAGCTTCCCCCCATGTCCTCCCCTTGATCAGAGAGATAAGCTTCCACTATCTGCGACAAGTCCGGCAGCTCCGGATCGGAAGTGGACGCCTCAGCTCTAGACGCAGTTCGGTCGACAACAGGATCGGTCAAGGGGACCCCGCTGAACACCGCAACTGATACGGTGGGACGGTCCGGGTGTATCTCGTCCACCTCAGGTACTCCGGTTCTCTGGTAGTGGCCGCGATACCTCGGCGTGTACCCAAGCAGCTTCCAAGCTGACCTGGTCTCGTGCCCCTTGTACTGTTCAACCTTGTTGATGTCTTCGGTGTTCCTCCTCCAGCCCTCGCTGATAGCCCGGCGTCGCCTTGCACCCGCCTCTGCTCAACAGGCAAAAAAGAGTATCAATTCGGCATCAATAAGGTAAGCAAAACAGTAAAGGAGAAAAAGCAATGAAGATTACTTGGGACTTCCCCAGGGCGACGTGGGACCGACAGCCTCCTGTCTTCACCCGGGCCGAACTCCCAGTTCCCCGAGACACAGAAGAAATCCTCCTCAGCATTCTTACTCGAGTCCTCCAAGGCTAGGACGAAGCCCCTTCACTGCGGCTTCACACGGAGATAATATCTTCCCTCCCCAGCCTTGCAGATATCGTATGTGTCCTCGATGTCGTGAGGGCCTAAGTTGGTCCCCAAGATCTCGTTCAGCTTCGCTGTGCCCATGATGACCTTGTAGCCATTGGGCATCAGCTGGCCCGGGGCGAGGGACCAAAGGCTAAGGCAAGCCCTAAGCAGGGGGTGCAGTGGAAACCTGACCCCACCCTCGATCACAGAGATTAGGGGGAATGGCATCCAGCCGCCGTAGCAGCGATACAGGGCAGCGTCGGCAAGGTCCGCCGGTTTCAGGAGGACCCCCTCTGGAATTTTGAAGGCAGCCCTAAACTCGGCCAAGCCCTCATCAGAATCTACCCTAAACCTAGGGGTGCCCATGTCTAGAAGGGGTGCCGACGAAACAAAACCCTAGAAATTGAAAAACCCCAAGAAGAACCAGACGGAGGAACAGAGCGACTTACAGGGACGAAGAGGCAGATCAAGAGCAGATCCAGACGCTATCTACGGTCGTCCTCTTCGAACAGATCTCAGGAACCAGAGCAGAAATCGGAAACAAAGACGAAGGCGAAAGAAATCAGGAGCGAGAAAAAGAAGGGGACGACCCTATTTGTAGAAGGCGAACCCTCATTTGGGTACCGCCTCCGAATTCGAAGAGACGCCTCAAAGCCCGTGCCCATCAATCAATGAGACAACGCAACCGGCGCAGAAGCTACGCGTGTAGCCGTCAGCTCAGTCCCCCAGGCGAACAGGGCAGGGCATTTATCGCTTTAAAGAGTTGAAGCGACACCAGGCATAAAGAGTTGAAGCGACACCAGGCATAAAGAGTTGAAGCGACACCAGGTAATGATCACAGTATCCCCAGACGGATTCTTCTAGCTTTCAACCCCTAAAGGCTAGCACACTTCAGAGGTCAAAACCTAGGGGGCAATTGTGTGGGGAGATTTCCAGAACCACAGGATTAAGTTAATCGCAGCCATCAGATGAGGTTAGGCATTCTCACGTGCCATCCTCGTGCCATCCTCGTGCCATCCACGTGGCACCAGGCTAACCCCGGCTACCAGGGCAGGAGGCCCGGCCGAAGTCAGGCAGCTCCGTGCCCTTAGCGCCGAACTGGCCCACCTCGGGCGTCATCTCGGCAAGGAGCTCCACCTCGGCTGAGCCACCCCGGGTACCATCTCGGCAGAAAGCTCCACCTCGGATGAATAAGCCGGGACAGAAGCCGAAGCAAGAGAGAACCTTCACATGCGCCCCACATCCCCCACGTCATCAGGCACGTGGAGGGACAGGGGCACGAGCTGGTGGGACAGACGCGACATCCAGCCGCCCACGATCTTCGCCAGATCCCTGACAGAGTCCCATCCAGCGGCTGAAGCCACATCAGGGCAGGGCCCGAGGGCAGATCCGCTGGTACTCCTACCGCCAAAGGCGTCCAACAGGACCTGGCCCAACAAGACGCGCATTAAATGCGATGTGGGCTGACCCGACGGGCATTTAATGCATAGTGGGCTGGATTGGACCACAATTAATGCAATGTGGGCTGATCGAGACTTCCCAGTCCAATCATGGGACCCACACCAAAATATCTCCCAAAGATACGATCTAAACTCTATAAATAGAGGTTCAAGCCACCATCCAAGGTACGCCATTTTCCCATACCAGAGTCGTTACTCTGCCTCTCTTCTTCCTCTCCTTCCATTGTTCCAGTTCCCATACTGACTTTGGCATCGGAGAGCCTTGCGCCGCCCAGGCCAGGGTCCTCTGACCATTTGTTCTTCCCTTTCAGGCTTCCGGACGGCATCCAGTCACACCCAGTCACCATCATCTTCTCGGATAAGTCCTGTAAGGCACCCTCTTATTGTGGGTCATTATTTTCTGCACCTACAGAAACCCACCCTGCCAGGCACAAGCAGATGCACTCGTTGCAGGACCAATGATTCCCGACGGCCTTAAACTCCAGGGGAGTTCTGTGGTATTGCACGCATGCTCGCTATGGGACAAGCATATGCTCCCATGCCGAGGATCTGTGCATGTGGTTGACATTTTTGTATGCATCATGATTATCTATTATTTGTGATTCTGTTAATTCTATTCATAATGCACAATCATGCATAGTCATACTGTTACCTGCACTCATGTTTATTAGCCTGTTATTTATATTCTTTTTGTTGGTGCAAACTATAACTTTTATTTTGGATACTTGTCATGTATATGTGTCTGATCTACGCTTGGTGCTGTAGGTAATAAACTCCTAGTCGTGCCTGAAACGAAGTTTGAGGTGGTCCAACAGGATCCGCCGTTTGTACGAGAGCAGACAGTTGACGATGTAGAGTGGAGCATCGGAAGCTATGGAGCTCGAAGGGGTTTTTGTTCGGGGAATCATATCATTTTGTCTTTTTTTTTTTTTGCTTATATGGACAATGTCTTTGTAAGGCCATTATTCTAGGAATGTTATTAAATTTACTTCTGGTAACTTATTCAACTTGAATGCTAATATAAATGGAAATGAGTTTCTTTCTGAGATCATCAGTCTATGAAGCCATGAAATGATTTTATTTATGTCTGTTTACTTAAATGGCTCACACAAGCTTCTGCCATGATGTCCCTCGCGGGATCCTATGGGTAAATGCACGACAAAGATGAATTTTAATCAATGGCGTCCATGCGCGTCACGATCCCTTAACCTTAATCAAAATTGGGGTTGCGACATGGTTGTTTGTGGACTTGGTCGACGCCGGTTGTGCGAGTCATGCGATCGGTTGTCGCTGTACACGGTCCGCCCATTGTGGGAATCAATTCCTCCTGATTGTGGGAAATAGTGTTGCCCTGATGTCTAAGATAGTGATTGATTTTGGCCTTGCTTCTTGTGACTTTGGTCTCCAATTGTTCTGAAATTTTTTGAGTGCCAATCATGGTTTAAAATATTGGCCGATATCGATACCAATCTGGTATTTTACTGTGTCGGTCTCCATGTCGACACATTTAAATATAGCAGCCATATCAGTTAATATCGGCCAATATTTTAATATATCACTCAAAAAATGGTATCAGCCGATACATACAATATTGTAACATACATATGAATGAAAACTTAGGTAGCGTTTGGTTCGCTGTAATGAAGGTCGGAATGGAATGATGATTCCAACGGAATGGTCATTACTGCGTTTGGTTTGCAAAAAAGTGGCGTAATGACCATTACCTCCGGAATCCCATTCCCTTATGTAGAGGAATGGCCATTCCATCCGAGATGGGAAGGAATGGCCATTCCATTCCTTTCTACCTTTTTTTAAGACCAAAAGACCCTTATTCACATCTATACATTATTATTAAAATAATAAGATTATAAAAGATAAGAACTTGTGTAGGCCTCACCTATATAATAATAATATAATATATACATTATTATAATAATAATTATTATTATAAGATTATAAAAGAGAAGAACTTGTGTGGGGCCCACCATAATAATAATAATAATATAATCTATACATTATTATTATAATAATAATAATATTATAAAAGAGAAGAGCTTGTGTGGGCCCCACCAATATAATAATATAATATATACATTATTATTATTATTATAAATTATAAAATAGAAGAACTTTTGTGGGCCCCACCTATATAATAATATAATATATACATTATTATTATTATAATAAGATTATAAAAGAGAAGAACATGTGTGGGCCCCACCTATATAATAATAATATAATCTATATATTATTATTATTATTATTAGATTATAAAATAGAAGAACTTGTGTGGGCCCCACCTATATAATAATATAATATATACATTATTATTATTATAAGATTATAAAATAGAAGAACTTTGTGGGCCCCACCTATATAATAATAATATAATATATACATTATTATTATTGTTATAAAGATTATAAAATAGAAGAACTTGTGTGGGGCCCATCTATATAATAATAATATAATATATACATTCTTATTATTATTATATTATAAAATAGAAGAACTTGTGTGGGCCCCACCTATATAATAATCATATAATGTAATAGATTATTATTATTATTCTAAGATTATAAAATAGAAGAGCTTGTGTGGGCCCCACCTATATAATAATAATATAATCGATATTATTATTATTAGTAGTAGTATAAGATTATAAAATAGAAGAGCTCGTGTGGCCCCCACCTATATAATAATAATATAATCCATACATTATTATTATTATTATAAGATTATAAAATAGAAGCGCTTGTGCCCACCTATATAATAATATAATCTATATATTATTATTATTATAAGATTATAAAATAGAAGAGCTTGTGTGGGTCCCCACCTATATAATAATAATATAATCTATACATATTATTATTATTATAAAATAGAAGACCTTGTGTGGGCTCCACCTATTTAATAATATTATAATCTATACATTGACTGAGCCAAAGATAAAATTCTAACAAGGGTATTTTGGTCAGTCTTATGTAAATTTTATTTCATTCCAGGACTCATTCCAGCATACCACAGGAATAGCAATCAACTGCCCATTCCTGTCTCATTCCATTCCAAACTCATTCCGGTCTCCATTCCATTCCCACCTACAACCATTCCAGCGAACCAAACGCTACCTTAAAAAATAAAAAACAAAGAAAGAGGGAGGAATTGAGGGAGACAAAGGATCATGCATTCTATTAATATTTATTGAGTAAAAAACTGAGGGAGATTGGCTATTAGCATGCTTACAATGGAGAAACAAAAGGAATAAAGAAAAATGAAAAATGAAAAAGAGAGAGAGAGGGAGGAGGTGGAAAGACGAAGATGATCCAGTGGCCCTGGCCGTTGTTCTGCTGCTGCTTCTCCATTTTCTTCTCCCCCTCTTTATTCTTCTCATTTCCTTGTTTGCATTTTCTATCGTCCACCCACCCCACGTTCCTCCTTTGGAAGCCAAGAATTAAGTGAATCGAGGGTTTTGTCCTTGGCAAAATGTAAATGCCACATTTAATGCGCTTTAAAAGTGTGCTGTGTGGTGTAATTGTGCTATATTGGGAAAATGCCCCTTTTCTCGGTCCATGTAAGGTTTGACTTCTAAGTTCAATGACTTAAATAAGGATGTTGATTCACCATAATCTCGTGGGTTCCACTATGGGTCACCATTTAAGTCTAAACTGTTCAAAAACATTTTTTGGTAAAAAATTAAAGTGCTTAATTTAATGCCATAATTTTTAGACAAAATTAGTGAAAGGTCCCTATAGGTCAATGTTTCAGCCTTAAGTCCTTGAGTCCACATGATCTCAATTCTTAGGACTAAATTGCCCTTTCAACCATTTTAGGTATAAAATTTGAAAATTGAAATTTAAAATTTTATATCCCTCTTTTTCTGCAACGAGCCAAAATTTAAATCTAAATCTGTTTGCGATCAAGGAACGGAGCAAGGAATTGATTCGGATCTACATGTCGTCTTCGTTGCAGATCTCGAGTGAGCCACACAACTGGTACCTTCCAGTCGCCTGAGAAGAACTTGCAGAGGAAGCATTTTGACACAAATCGGGCGTTTTTTTGCTTTTAGATCTGATACGATCTTCAATCCAGTCGTGGAATGGTTGTGAAGATGATGAGATGGAGGCCAACTTTGATGGTTTTTCAACTTCTTTTCAGTTTCATAAATATCTGCTTTATATATCTGCTGACTTTGGGGATTTTCACAGCCCTTGATCTGTTTATTTGCGGAATTCGGAGATTTTTGTTCATATCGGCCTTTTATATATCAAGGAAATCCTGGCGTTTTTAGAGGAATCCTTAGATTTCTCATGATCTGAAGCTCTTGCACGGTGCAAATCGGCGTTTTTGGAGCGTTTTGACACAAATCAGGCCTTTTTTTGCTTTTAGATCTGATACGATCTTCAATCCAGTCGCGGAATGGTTGTGAAGATGATGAGATGGAGGCCATGGCCGCCTCTCGTTTTGAAGAAATTCGAGGTGAAGTTAGTTCTGGTTCGTGTCGAAGGACTTCATCTTCTTTCGAAGGAAGAAGGTGAAGAGGAGAAGAAGAAGAAGCCCGATGTTGCTATTGTCGCTCCACATGGAAGTTGATTTCTCATCATCTCATCTGTTTCACCCATGAATTAGCTGTGATTCTTACGAAACTAAGCAATATTTTTCCCTTAATTGATATGGGTGACAAGTCGATGGAGTTACATTAGTCATCCTCACATATATAGATTCATCTTCTGGAATTGGGATGATTTCAGTGGTGGCTTAGTGTATCAGTTCAGGAGCTGACAGTTAAAAGTGGAAATATCAACATTGGACTGGCTGTTGGCGTAATAGAATGCGTTAAGAGTGGGAAACTGGGCCATTCAGGAAATAGTTTTTTTGGTTAGCTTGATCTCTTCTTTAACATGACATTGTTCTGCTCCCAAGGATACCTAAATCTTGGAGCAAAGGGACAAGGGTTGATGTGAAATTTTGAGTTGATACCAATGTAATACCTGCTTCCAAGATCAATAGAATCAAGTTTCAATGAAATGCATTCTGAATTGCTGGCTGATTGGATGTTGTGGTGTAACACCTTGTGCTGCTGATATTATGGTTATGTGGTTTTCTTCTGCCCCAAATTGGTGGTTGTGGTGTAACAGCTTGTGCTGCTGATATGGTAATGTGGTTTTCTTCTGCCCCAAAATAACCAGTGCTAAAATATAGTCCTAGAGTTACCGAGTATTTTCCTCCTATTAGTGAAAAAATATCCATCACGCGTAGCTTCTGAATGTTCTGTTTCTAACAGTCCAATTTGATGGAGATGGATGTAAGAACTTAGGATGGTTCTAGCTGTGCAATTTCCGACTATATTATGCTACATCCATAGTGAGCTTATGATTTGGATGAGCTATTTATCCATTACAGTGATCCACCTTAGAAAACCAATAATGGAGGGTGGATTGATGTGGAGTCTTCACACATCTTGGGTCCATGCCAATGGAGTCTTCATGCATTGATGTTGCCTACTAAGGGGGTTGCATATTATCTACTCAATATTGGAAGAAAGAAAGATGTTAATTGGTTGGTATCTTTGAAGAACATTACATCCGGCAATCGTTTTTGCGTTGTTTATCTCTTTTGTCAAATTTATCTATTTTCTGTTAAATTTATCTGAGTGTTGTTCAAATTTATCTATTTTCTGTCATATTTATCTGAATGTTGTTCAAATTTATCTGTTTTCTTTCATATTTCTTTGTGTTTTTGGTAAATCTATCTGAGTTGTTTTCAAAATTTATCAGAGTTTTTGGTAAATTTATCTAAGTTTTGTTCAAATTTATCTGAGTTTTTGTCAAATTTATCCGAGTGTTGTTCAAATTTATCTATTTTTTGCCATACTTCTTTGTGTTTTTGGTAAATTTATCTGAGTTTTTTTTAAAATTTATCTGAGTTTTTTAGCAAATTTATTTACGTTTTTTTAAATCTATATGCGTTTTTTAAGTTTATTTGCGTCTTTTGAAATTTATTTGTATCTTTTCAAATTTATTGCGTTTTTTGAAATTATTGCATTTTTTAAATTTTGTTTTCGTTATTTTAAATTTATTTGTATTTTTTGAAAATTTATTTGGATCTTTTGAGATTTATTTGAGTCTTTTGAAATTTATTTATATTTTTGAAATTTATTTGGATATTTTGAAACTTATTTGCATCTTTTTAAATTTATTTGCGTTATTTAATTATATATTGCTTTTTTTTAACTTATTGCATTTTTTGAAATTATTTCATTTTTTAAAATTTATTTTCGTTATTTTGAAAGTTATTTGTGTGTTTTTAGAATTTATTTGAAAATCTGGGGATTCCATTATTCATGGGCAATTAAATCTTAGTTGGCCATTATTAATGGGATATTCCACCAATCATGGTTATGATTTAAAGAAAGGGTAAACTAGACATTTCAGGTATGAGTAAGTGTGGGAGGGACCTTTGGCTCTATGACTTTTTTTTCTGGATCTAAGGCTATCAAGTAAAATGTTGAGGGACCTGTCGCCGAATGCCCCTACTTTTTATGATTTATAATAATTCTGTGGGCTTTAGAATCGGCCCCGCATTCTATAAACCTAACTTGCTTAATTACATTTCCTACTTATTTTGACTCATACCATTCGATTAGGGCCCACTTATAAAAAGAATAAATCATTCAAAAATCAAAATAAATGTCACTGTAAATGGTATTAGCACAACTGATGATAAATCGTTGGATCTTAGTCATCGCCCAGTTGTCACCAAGGATAAGGCTGTTGACTCTTTCCAATACTCAAGATCTCAAAGCCTATAATTTTGGACATCAGCCTTCTGTATACAACCACACTTGCCTAGATTTAAAGATTCACTTTATATATTGTACACACAAGTTTTCTCTATAAATGTAATATACAAGGAGAGAATATATGTAACGATTCATACAAGATTATCTTTGTTTTCATGGTATCAAAGCCGTGAGTAGACTCACGTCGCCCATTCTTCTTCAACAGGCACAGAACCAGCAGTTTGTCTCATCACTTGCAATATTAATTTGCAAGTCCCTGCAAGTCTCGGTTGGGTCCCTGCTGTAATTTGTCTGCTGCATTTTCTTTCTACGTCTTCTCTGCTATATATATATATATATTCTGTGCTTCGCTATGGCTGCATTGGAATCAGCATTAAAGACACCTTCATTTGTGATTTCCAATATCTCAAACTTAGTGTCCATCAAACTTGATCGCCACAACTATCTCTTGTGGTGGTCTCAATTTGAACCATTGTTACTCAGTCATGACCTTATGGGATTTGTCGATGGATCGAATCCATGTCTGGAAAGATTTATTCATGACAATGACAAAAAGGCTACCTCCAGTGTTGCTCCAGCCTATACTGAGTGGAATTGATAGGACCAAAATTTACTGAGTTAGATTCGTGCAACACTTTCTGAGAATGTTTTATCTCAAGTGGTAGGCCTGCGCACCTCTCATGATGCTTGGCTGCTATTGAGCATCGTTTTGCATCCCTTTCTCGAGCCCATACAATAGAGTTGAAGCGTCAACTCCAAACATTCAAAAAGGTAATCTATTTATCTCTGATTACCTTTTGAAAATTAAAACTATTGTTGATGAACTCTCTGCAGTTGGACATTCAGTAGAAGAATGTGATCAAATTGCTCACATATTGGATGGCCTCCCTGAGGAATATGACCTCGTCGTCATGAATATAGCTGCTGCTAATTTGAGTGATCGTGTCTCCGTTGCCTATGTTCATGGGCTACTCTTAAACATGGAGATGCGAATTGCTCGTCATCGATCCTCTTCTTCTACACCTTCCGACCATACCACCGCTGCACTATTTACACCTAAAAATGGCACAAATACTAGCTATGGGCATGGTGGTGGTCGTCAAGGCCGTGGTCGGGGCCGTAGTCAACAAGGAGGTTGTGGATCTCCCCAATCTCAAGGGTCTAATAAAAGCAGCAATGTTGCTAGTCCAAGTTCAAATCGCGAACCCCCTCGCACAACTTGTCAGATCTGCAATAGAGTTGGGCACTCTGCAATAGATTGCTACCATCGCATGGATCATGTGTATCAAGGGCATCACCCCCCAAATAAGCTTGCTGCAATGGTTGCATCTAATCAATTTCCAACGGAGCAAAAATGGTATACTGATACTGGTGCCACTGACCACATCACATCTGACATTGGAAATCTCTCTCTCCGTTCGGACTATCATGGCCATGAGAAAGTATCGGTGGGCAATGGTGCAGGTTTGCGTATCTCTCATGTTGAATCTAATAATATCTCAACTCCTTCTGCAAATTTTCACCTTAATAACATGTTATTTGTTCCTGACATTTCCAGCAATCTTATCTCTGTGCATCGATTTGCAAATGATAATAATTGTGCATTTATATTTGACTCTTCTGGTTTTTGTATTAAGGACAAAGCTACGTGGAAGATGCTTTTCTGCGGGCAGAGTGAAAATGGTCTTTATCCATTTCTAATTCATCGCATTCCATCGAGTTCTAATAAAGATGGTCCTACTGCCTATGTTGGTGAACGCGTCCCTGCCTGCACTTGGCATTTGTGACTAGGACATCCTGCTATATGCTGTTGTTCATTACCTAGTTTCTACCTTCAAGTTACCTATTGATGGTTCTTTTAAAATCTCTAATGTTTGTACTGAGTGTCAGATGGCAAAGAGTAAGAAGTTACCCTTTTCAGTTTCTACTTCCATTGCTTCACAACCTTTAGCCTTAATACATTGTGATCTCTGGGGCTCATCTCCTGAACTATCAATAAGTGGTTATAGTTACTATATTTCCTTTATTGATGATTGCACCAAGTATGTGTGGTTGTATCCCTTGACCACTAAGTCTCAAGCATTTGTTACATTTCTCAAATTTAAAACTTATGTGGAAAATATGCTACCCTTTAAAATCAAAGCACTCTAATCAGATGGAGGTGGTGAGTCCACAAGCACAAGATTCAAAACCTTTTTGGAAACTCGTGGGATTGCACATCGTCTCTCGTGTCCTCACACACCCGAGGAAAATGGTGTTGCAGAAAGAAAGCACCGTCATATTGTTGAAATGGGCCTTACTTTATTAACCACTGCTCATATGCCTCTTTGTTACTGGGCCGAGGCTTTCACTACTGCTGTGTTTTTAATTAATCGTTTGCCCACAAGAGTTCTTAAAAATCGATCACCTTGGGAATGTCTGTTTCACTGTACACCGGATTACAGATTTCTTCGTTCATTTGGGTGTCTTTGCTTCCCGTGGCTGCGACCATATAATAAAAATAAACTCGAATTCCGGTCTAGGCCCTGTATTTTTCTTGGTTACAGTACCAGTCACTTGGGTTATCGCTGTCTGGACATTGACACAGGTCGTGTTTTTCTCTCTCGCCATGTGGTATTCAATGAGAAAGTTTTTTCCTTTTCAAGGTTTGGACCAGTTTTCCTTTTGTGCTTCTGCCCCGGAGAGCTCTGACCCGATGCTTTTACTTCGACAAAAGTCAGTGGAGACCAATATGATGCCCACTGTCCAACAACAAGCTTCTACAATCTCTAATGTCCTGCCTCCTCATCTTGCTTCATCTATTGAATCTAAGCACATTGAAGAAAATGACTTATTACAAACAATCCAACAAGACCCACTTCAGAATGATGTCAGATGCATATCCAGTCCTACAAATGCTCAGCCCGTCACCATACACGACCAAAATGAGTCACTTGGAATTGACCAACGTGCTGCGTGTCGTCCCTCGGTGCACACCGAACCACCTGTTGCATGTCATCCATCAATGCCTAATAAACAAACTACCATATGTCATCCCACATTACCCACCGAACCTGTTGCACGTCCGGCCCCACCTGCGCACCCGATGGTGACATGCTCAATGGATGGAACTCGTAAGCCTAAGATATACTCTGTTACTCGTCATCCGTTGCATGCTGCTTTAACCACTCTCACATCTCCCATAGAACCCACATCCTTTACCATTGCAGTTAAGAGTCCTGAATGGCGTGCCGCTATGGCTCTTGAATTTGATACATTACAATACAATGGAACTTGGTCCCTTGTTCCAGCAAAGCCTAATTTGAACATTGTAGGCTGTAAGTAGGTGTATAAATTGAAGCGTCGGCCAGATGGATCTATTGAGCATTATAAAGCACGTTTGGTCGCCAAAGGTTTCCATCAACAGGAGGGTATTGACTTTACTGAGACCTTTAGTCCTGTTGCCAAGCCCACTATGATACGCATTGTTCTCTCTCTTGCTGTTCAGTTTGATTGGCCAATTAGACAGCTTTTTGTAAATAATGCATTTCTCAATAGAGAACTTAAAGGGGAAGTCTACATGCAACAACCTCAAGGGTTTGTTGACAAGCAAAATCCAGACTTTGTGTGCCATCTCTATAAATCTCTATATGGTCTCAAACAGGCTCCATGGGCCTGGTTTGAAAGATTTACTACCCATTTAAGCTTTCTTGCCTTTCTTGCATCTTCGGCAGACCCTTCATTATTTGCGTGGAAATATGAGAAGAATTTTATTATTTTATTACTGTATGTTGCAACATCATCATCACTGGCAATGATCCTTCTTCTATAAATACTTTGATTCAACAGTTGGCCAAGGAATTTGCCATGAAAGACCTCGGCCCATTACATTATTTTTTGGGACTAGAGGTCTATCGGTCAAGAGACATATTTTCTTTCCCAAACAAAATATGCAGTTGATTTATTGCGCAAGTTCAAAATGGATGGTGCTAAGCCCTATTCATCACCGGTGGTTAGTGGAAGCAAACTAAGCTTATTGGATGGAGATCCACTTCCTGATCCCTTTGACTATCGAAGTGCGGTTGGTGCTCTACAATATCTCACATGGACACGACCTGACATTGCCTTTGCTGTCAATCAAGTCTGCCAATTTATGCACAAACCTACAACTACACATTGGACTGCAGTAAAACGGATTCTCCGATATATTAAAGGGACCATTAACCATGGGCTCTTTTTCCACAAGTCTTCCAACTTGCCCTTGACATGCTATTCAGATGCTGATTGGGCATGCAGTCCAGATGATTGACGGTCTACATCCGGCCAATGTGTTTTTCTTAGAAATAATTTAATTTCTTGGAGTGCGAAGAAGCAAACTACTGTTGCTAAATCTAGCACAGAATCATAATATAGATCACTCGCACATTCAGCAGCTGAATTGTCTTGGATTTTATACATTTTGAAGGATCTTCATATTCCAATGTCTCAAACACCAATAATATGGTGTGATAATGTTGGAGCCATTTCCTTAGCTTCCAACCCAATTTTTCATGCCAGGACAAAACACATTGAGATTGATTACCACTACATAAGGGAAAAAGTATCGCGCAAAGAGCTCATTGTCCGCTTCATCTCCACCGTTGATCAATTGGCTGATATATTCACTAAAGGGTTAAGTTCGATCTGCTAGGTTCTCTCTTCTCAAAAACAAGCTTATGGCTCGCAACCCTCCCATCAGCTTGAGGGGGGATATGAGCACAACTGATGATAAATAGTTCGATCCTAGTCATCGCCCAGTTGTCACCAAGGATAAGGCTGTTGACTCTTTCTAATACTCAAGATCTCAAAGCCTATAATTTTGAACATCAGCCTTCTGTATACAACCGCACTTTCCTAGATTTAACGATTCACTTTATATATTGTACACACGAGTTTTCTCTATAAATGTAATATACAAGGAGAGAATATATGTAACGATTCATACAAGATTATCTTTGTTTTCAAATGGATCCTTAATAAAGCTTATTCAAATAGGAGTTGTGGGACTATCATATTAATCATTTATAATTCATGTGAATAAAATATTAAAGATTTTGGTGTTAACTAATGGTTAATCAAAAGGATACATAATAAATAAATTTATTATGATAGGCCCAAGATTAGACACAAAAACTTAATACAAGTAATGAATAAATAAGAAAAACTGATGTTTAACTTAGGGGAATCGATATTTTGATTTATAATTATTACTAATGGAAAAAAAATAGCATGTTTTCTACATTATACAATATTTTGGGTTTTTTAAATATTTCCTCAGTTTTTTTTTTTATTGTAAAAAAAATTTCACACTGCGATAATCGCGAACCGTGACCAATATCGCGATGGTATCGATTTTTTGGGTCGACCAATACCGCGATTTTCATCCATAGTGCCAACATAACCCATCATTAATTTGTGAAGAAAATCTCGCCAAATCTGTATCCGAGATACGGATGGTAACTTCACCTAGATACGCACCACATCTAAAGAGCCACATGTCAACCCTCCATTGGTTTAAGTAGAAGTAGAATTCTTGGTAATCAAGTCTTTCCCTGAAATGATTGCTCTTTGCTTTTACCCAACTGGGGACGAAGAAGATGAACCGGGATACGTCTTCTCCAAGTTGCGTTGAAATTGATTTTTAAGAAGCATTATCTCTCCTTCCTCCATGTTTGTTAAAACTTTTATGGATATTGTCTTATGCTCATAACCAAGGGCCATATAAGGATTGCCCAGAGTCCTCCATTATAGATAGCATCCTTGTTACACCCTGACCATAACTAATCATGTTTAACCTTAATTAATTATGCTTAGTTATTAATTAAATTATTCTAATGTAAATTAGTCTTATTTTAGGCTGTTGGGTTGGAACATACGTCTTGGGTAGGTAGTTTGAAATTGATTTGGCCCATTTAGGTAAAACCATGGACTTTTTCATAAATTCAGTTTTCCTGATTTTGCATCATATGCACGTCATCTTGGCATCATCGCGTGTATCTCAATGAGCACGTCGATTTTTGTATTGACCTCTACTTCATTTCACCAGACATTGAGAAAGTGGGCCACCATTTGACTCAAATTGGAAATATGAACATGTTGATGGACTTTCTTATAAAAGATGGAAAAGTTACTTAAAACCCATCTTCCTCCTCATTCATTCGGTCATTTCAGCCTATAAGGCAGAGAGAGCTCCTTCTCTTTATTTCCTTCTCCCTTCTTCTTCAAATTTTAGTGTAGTGATGTCTTGCATGTATAATTAGAAGTGAGATTATGCTTCTGTTATCACCTCCTCTTCATCTCTATAGTATTTTCTTGACAAGATCTCCTTCACAAATCTGTCATTGGCTACAATAGGTAAGAACTCATTTTCCTCTTCTAGATTTAGTGATTTAATTGAATCAAGGAGACTCCTTTCTGCTGCATGCAGGCATCCTTATAGTAGTTTTGGTATACATTGTATGTTAGGATTCGAAATTGGGGATTTTGTACATAACTGAACGAAGAGCTTGGAAAAGAGATTATAAGCATTCTTTTGAGGGAAGTATAAGCTTTAATTTGAAATGCATGCTGTCTTTCCTAATTGATTTCATCATTTAGATTCTAATTGTGTAATTTTCAGCCTATTATTGTAGTCCTTGATGCATTGGAGTGGGTATGAGAATAATGATTATAAGAGGAGTTAGAATTTTGGAAGTGAGATGAAAGGGTGATGTTGGAATGTGTAGAAGCATTGTCGGCTTAAATCTTATGCAGGTTTTAGAGCCAAAAGGTTGGAAATGGGGTAGAACAAATGAGAATTTCCGGAATATGGAATTCTAGAATCATGGGCGCTTGAGTGGGCCAAGGGCCGGTCGAGCGGGCACCCTTTTTGAATAACATCCGTTGGAGCGGATATGGATATGCTCGAACGGACCTGAAGCTGATGGTTGGGGTCCTTTTGACCCAATTAAAGGAGTGAATTACCACTCCTGACCTATAATAACCCTCCATAATCCTCCCTAAGATAATTATGGTGCACACCTTAAACCAATAGGTGATTAAGATCTCAAAAGACTCTTATGACCTTAGAATGGAATCTTAACCTCTTTCATTCGTCTAATGGAAAAGTATAATTCTATGAATGTTCATTGGAGGCTGAGAACAGTCGTAGGCTTTATTCATTAGTCTAATACTATGCCATGGGGTTTGGTTTAGAAATTCAACGTATCTTCCTTATAATAAGTGACCCAAATCAAGATAGCAGTATGTTGACCGTTCTAAAACTACCCCATATTGGACGGTGAGAGATGGTGGGTAAATAGATTAGAGTTGGTTAGTAATACACCTTGATTCCTCTAAATCTATTGCATTTCATATTGAATTTAGTTTTAATCAATGACTTCAAATTCTGGTTAATTATTCGGTTGCATAATTAGAATTATTTCCAATTCGGTTATTCATTCTCAATTCGTATCATGGTTGTTATAAAATTATCTCAGTATTTAATGAAGATTTGGATTGAGTAAGTATCTGTGTATATGTAATTACTACTCGATTCGATTGTGAACTAGTAAATGTAAAACTTACTCAAACTCAATTATTATTTGATTCGGTTGAGTCGACAATACTTAGCTTCTATTATGTGATATCCGACGGGGTTAAACTCGGTTTAACTATTCAAGAATACTGCAGTAAGTCGTCTAGAGCAGCGGAACTCCAAACTTGGGTAGCCAGGAGAGCCTTTGGCCGTTTCACTAGTGACATCCCAACAAGATTAGCTCTTTATTGGAGAGGATGAGCTCAATGTAGTAGCCAACTAGTATGTTTATTCGTCATTTGATTTATAAAGCATAATGTTTTCGTTATTGCACAATTTCCTAGTGCTACTTGACATTGGCATCTTTTAATCACTTTTCATTAATTCGAATTTGATACGACATGTGTTACACTATTATTGCCTATACTTGCTGAATCGTCGTTTTTATGATGCTATCACTTAGTGTCAAAGGCGCAGGTGTAACTCCCGGTCCTGAGGAGACCCAAGAGGGAGAGGAGGAGATCCAAGAGGTTCCTCCAGGATTAGAAGAATGGGCAGCTAAAGGTCCTATTTAGTTACCTTCCACAGGAGAGCGAAACATGTACCACATTTTGGGTTATTTTGTAGTTTGTATAGATGATGTCCATGGACGATGATCACCCTCTTTTGTGGGACTTGTTAGATGTTGATATACTTTTTGGTGTATCTAAGTGGGGTGTATTTTTGTAATCCCTACTTTTGTAATTATTGTAAATCACTTTTGTATATATATGACTTTTAGTATGGACTGATCATGAAATGATACCAATCTTGAGAATATTTCAGATGCTTCTGCTATTATATGTGGATTGACAGGTGTAAGTGAGAGAGTCTCACATGTGGAAAGCGAAATATTATCCTTTGTGATTTCGTATTTGACCCGAGACAGGTACGATTTCATGGGAGTACGCGTGTCACACCTTGAGGGTTACCCTTGGCCAGGTAATTTCGGGACCGAGATGTGACATACTATATCCTTACTTCACATCTCTTCATATTATACCAATCAGATCACAATGATAACAAAAAAATGACGATTGTTCATATTCCACATTGATTCTTTTCAACTTGAGAAACTAGAGGAAGATTTAAGGGACAATTACCGTACAACAAGTGTTAAACCTGACAATCGCCCCAAAACTGCCGAAAAAGGTGTAATTACCGCAGAACTTTTCATCTGTAGGATATCGCAAGCTGGGATCTCTCAGGGATCTAGGATATCACACTATTTGAACCGAGAAGACTTGAACAATCCATTGTTTTTTACATGTTTTCTTTGACTGTGGGGCCACTAAACCATCATCCAAACCGTTGGATAGTTGTATGAGTATAAGAACTAATATGGCACCAAATTTGAACCTTTGATATATCACGGTTATCGAGAAATTTTTAAAAAAAGGACTTATAATTTGTAAAATAGTGTGATTTTTTTGTAAATTTCTCGATAACCGTGATAGAGGGCTAGGCCCTATTGTTTTATGTCTACAGGTGTGGAGGTGAATATGAGAGATGTTTTTCCCAAATCCGGAACCAAAACAGAATTCTGATGGTAAATTCGGTAGCTTCGTAGTTTGTCGTGAATGCCCTGTGCGGCTAACCGCGAGGTAACCGTGGAGGTTCTGTCTTCAGACTTTCGATCCACTGTTAGCTCACGATTAGCTCACGACTAACCGACCTATGGTTCGGTGACCTGGTGGTTACATTTCTAGAGAGCACCCTTTTTGGGCTTTTTGCACAGGTGGTCACTGGCGGTCACCTCCGTGGCTAACCGAATTGGTCAGTTAACCGCTAGTGCTGTTTATTTTCAGTTTGAGTCCCTTTTTGGGAAATGGATTTTCTAACCTAGATTGGATGAACTAAGGTGGATATTAGGCTACCCTTTTTGGACTCATATGACTATGTGTGAGGATGTTTTGAGCCGACGTTCTTCACTGTTATTTCGGTTGTATCGGGATTCAACCTAAATCAATTGTGAACGATGTGGGACAACGAGATCCCTTCCTCGTATTTATGCATGAAGATTAATTATTCGGGTATCGTGAACCCTAATGATAAGTCCACAAAATTGTAGCTTTCATTCATCATTTTATATGCATTTGTAGACTTAATTAAGCTAATTGTATAGAATTATACTTAATTTCATGATTTCATACATTTAAGTATCATAGTTGGAATCTTAGTCAAGTTTGGTCAAAATTCATTACATTGCATGACTTTTGTGAAATTAGGGTTCTGATCTCATTCATCACCCAAAATTAGTTTTTTTTAGCTTCACTAATGCATACTTGCTAATTTTGACATCATGTGTTATTTTTGAAATGTGGGTATTTTTAGTGCATTAAGTAGGTATGTAGAGTCCCATGCATAGTCCATCTAGATTCCTCACACTTAATTATTATTGACATTATTTAATTTTATTTATGTAGGAGAAATCAAGAGTGGGACCTGCATTGGTGAAACTTGAGAGAGATCAAAGGCGGGACACCCTTCATGGTGGGTCCACATATCTTGACATCTTGGTGGAGTTGAAAAGGTTTAAAATTCTCAAAGAGGAAAGAAGAAACTCAGAATTGGAAAGATGGTGTTGACTTGCTAAATTTGGAAACCAAAATCAAGAAAGAGAGAAAATTAGAAACTTTGCAAGGGGAGTTGATTAGTCAAAGTTACAAGTAAAGAAGTATGCTAAATATGGGAAGAGAATCAAATAAGCAAGCAAAGAAAGAGTCCAAAGGAGTCCTTGGACGTCCAACATGGGTCCCACACACCCCATTGCATGCCAAACATAGAAGTTCCCTTTTGTGCAAATTATTCTCGGAATTCTCAGGGGCAGCAAATTGAAATGGCCATAACTTTCAAACCAAGTATTGGATTGGTGCAATCTTCCTACCGTTGGAAAGCTCTTTTCGAGTAGATATCAGTGGAACCAAGATTTCATAAATCGGAGCTATATTGAGGGAGATAGGACCTTGCAAATTTGGATGTTATAATTCCATGCGAGAATTGCAAAAGGTTTTTAAAATGGGCAACATGAGAGATCTTTGAGGAGTTCAATTTGGCAAGACTTGGAGCCCAAGAAACCACACTTAGTAACAAATTATCTCCAATTCAAATTGCAACCTAAGTGAGAAGCTTTGCTTGTAAGCTAAGCCAATAATCAAGTCATAGAATGAAAATAATTCCTTGAAAATCAAGAGGCCAAAAAGTGTAAAAGAAGCATCAAGGGGGCTAGAACAAAAAGCCTATTCTCCTTCATAAAGTGGCCAAGCCATTCTCTCTCTCTTCTACTCCTTTCTTCTTTCCCCTCTTCTAGTTCTCCATATTTTTTTATTTTGGGTAGCATTGGGCCTTGTCCAAGCAAGTACTTGAAGGAGAAGTTGTAAAGATGTAATCTTTAATGACAAATCTAGAAGTCTTCTTTGCAATGGCGGGCTAGTTTTGATTAGAGTGATGGATGAAGATAAGTGATTACTTTTTATTTGTCTAGTAGTTCTAACTTGTTTGCATATCTTTATGTTCTTATGATTAATAGACTTGTCTTCGTGCCCTACGCAAATCTCCATTCTTAATTTCTGAAAATAAAAATTGATTTTTGACTATCCATGCTTAGGTTTGATAGGCCATACTTAGGACTTAGATCTTTTTGATGGTTTATACTTACTTTTCATGGGTAGTACTTAGATTGTTTTTTATCTTTTATGAGGTGGAGGAAGTCTTGGGTTTTAGATTTTATAATTAAAAATGGAATTTTAAAGTTTGATTTTCCAAATTAAAAACATTGATTTGTCTTTGATTTGAAGTAAAAATTGGAATAAGTTAGGATTACTTAATAAAAAAATTGGTGGATGCTTATGGAATTCCTATGCTCTAATCACTTTCATTAATTGGTAGTTTTCATATTTCTAAATTAGTTGCTTGTTTTTATTTCTAAATACTCAAAACTTTCCTTAATTGTTAGTTAGCTAGTTTTGTTAATCTAAAAGTTTTTTTAATTAGCTCCCTGTGGGTTCGACCCGTTCTTGCCACTGTCTCAACTAGACACCCGTGCACTTGCGGTATTTTATGATTGATAAAGATCACATCACCTAACTCTTTTCATTGACTGAGTAGGGATGTATGAGACTTCGAGAATGATATTTGACTTAGGATTTGGATTGTTATCACTTTTGATTCCAAATTGTACCATCTGGTACTTGTCTACTTGTAACGAACATGTTCATTAGCTTGCTTTACTTTCTTTTGTTTGGGATCACATGAATTACTTAGATGATGGACTTAGGACCCCTTTGATGTTCCGTTTGTTCAGATGTTTGACTGAGGTATTGAGGCTAGGCAGCTTTGATTGTAAAAGCTTGATGATGACAACTCATGGTATTGATGCTTTGAAGTAAGCTTGCTTGTTTTGGTCGTGATTTGAGGATGGAAATGTAGTCTCTCTTTTGTTAATGAATCTTGTACACATAAGAAAGCCTAGCCCTTCACTATTGTATGTTTAGGACTGTTTGTGTCAGGCACCACTCTGCTGTTAATGTCCAACACAGATGGGGCACCACCATGTGTGAGGGCTTTGGAATTTTGGGCAGTCTGTAGTACGGGTTTTTATTTTTTAGATGAATGTACACCATTGGATACCCGTTTGAAAAGAAGTATTGAAGATTGATTTTGAATGGTATCTTGGACAAAAGGGATCCAAAAAATCAGCCCCACTAGATTAGCCTAGCTCTTGATTTAGCAACCTTAAAGTTTAATGGCATCTTAACCATTGATTTTCTTGAGATATATGCAGTTCAGCATGTAGGGCTCACTTAGATGTAAGTTTATCAAGGGGAGTAGGACAGATGAAATGGTTTCCTCATGGACAACAAGAATCTAAAAAATCAACCCTACCAGATTACCCTAGCCCTTGATTTAGCAGCCTTAAAACTTAATGGCATCTTAACCACTGATTTTCTTGAGATTCAATTCAACGGTGAGGAAAGGTTCAGAGAGTTCTAATTAAATCAAGCATCTACAAGAAAAGAGACCTTTGGCATCGGTTTTTGTTCGCCACTAAAGGTAAAAAAAGCCGCCGCTAATACTTATTGCGGCTGAAAAATTTTCATCACAGCTTTTGACGTCAAAACCCTCTGCCGCTATTGGTTTACGGTGGAATAGCAAAAGACGCTACTAAAGCGAGACATTTAGTCCGCCTCTACAATTAGTTTACAAACTACATACATAACTTCGTATGATAATGAGATGCAGCGACAGATAAACAAACCGCAGCTATAAGCTGCCACTAAATATCACTTTTCTTGTAGTGATGATGTCAGATTATGGGATAAAAAGAGTATCAAAGGAGCTACATTGATGAAAGTTGGGCCCATAGTTTTGGACTACACTTGGAAGTGCTGGTAGGAGAATATTTTCCTTTGTAGAGATAGTGGGCCTCGCAAACTATGTCATATCTTACTTCTAAAGGTTAAAAGAATCTAGATCCATATGTCAATGGCACTTCTCTTCTTAGAGTCTACATGGATGCATGGCAATCAAAATGTTCATGATTCATGGTTTGTGAATCACAACTCTCTTCATATCTTCTACCAAAATAAAATAAAGTAAAATAAAATTCATATCGGTTTGCTGAAATAGGATGAGATAATTTATTTTTATGGACCTCCTAACAATTCTTTTAATTTACAAGTGAAGCTAGGTTTCGAATTGATATGCAGGACCAGTTCCTACGTCTTGTGACAAGATTTCCATCCTAATATTAGATTATATAAATTTAGTTAAAATTTAAGAGGATGGAAATTTCAACGATGGAAAAAAAGTTGTTTGATTATGAACTGTAGAGAACCAACCCACCATCCAAATCGGTGGGACCTAGATTGAGGTTTGTCTGATGAAATACTGATCTAGCTAGATAACCTCGATGTGGATTATTGTTGTCACCATTGTTAGGGATCTTTGAAATATCCTACTACTAGCGCGATTAATATTTACCCAAAATGATATTTAAAATTTTTTTGAATGTCTTTAGATTGAAAATACCTTGATAGATTCAGGAATAATAAGAACAGAAAGGGGGATATCAAGGAGAAAAATCAATATGGGGTTTACTAATCTTTTATGTGTTAGATTGTTTGTCCTCAATCTAGTGGATGATGAGAGTAACTTCTTTTATTATTATAATTGATTTATAATTTCATGTTTCATTCATTAGATGAATGGGATTTTATTTAATTGTTGCACGGAATTAATACAAAATGACATGATTGTTCATGAGATGAGCATGAGCCCCTGAGTATATTAAATGTGATCCATGTGTGTGGATGAGATTCACATGCAATAGACATAGATCATAAGTCTTATACTTCATGATTTTTCATAACAAATGATGAGATATGGCATCTCATCTGAAAAAGTTGTAGCACTGCATTCACTATGAGATAGTGTGGTTTGTTTTGACCATTAGAGCGAAAGATACTATGCTAGTACATTGGATGTACTAAAAGATCATGAGCAACACCTTAAACCAAATTACTATCTTTGATTAAGGAAAGCTCTTATAATCTCCAAGCAATTGATTCTTAATCCTAAAAGAGTAATGGAATTAAGTTTCTACTTGCATTTACTAAAACTTACCAATGAGTGAGGCCAACCATGTAGGTCAACAACTTGGTATCTTGGGTAGATGGTGGTGGGACTGTGGGAATATATATTCTCAAGAAGGAATCTGCCCTCTAAAAAAGAAATATCCTCCTGTGCCAATTAATGAAATTAATCGTTGGTAAGTGCGCACTCGTCCTGATTAAGAGTTAATTGGATGGTATCGATGATCAATGTGATTAATTGGGTCATGATTGTGAGCTCCAAGTGTAGAGCCATGATTGTAGTAATAAACTGGTGAAACCAGGTCGATCCACAGGGAGCAATGTAAAATAAGATTCCTTCTCAACTTATACCTGCCCTAAATTAAAAAAAAATCTAAAACTAGCCTAAAAACTAAAAAATTACAACCATCATTCATAGTTTCCAAAAATTAAATTAATTACAATCCAATGAAAAGAAAACTTCCTAAATCTAAAAATCCTAAACTAAAAACTAAAATTGCTACAAAAGAACACACAAGTTAAAATATCAAGAATAAAAAGTACCAAAAATAAAAATAAGAAACAAAGTTAGAAATAAAAGAAACCTAAGTTAGAAAGTTATTAATGTTAGTAATGCAATGTGTGCTATGCTATGCTAAAAAAATTTTAGGTCTGAAAAACTAGTATGCTGAGCTGTTTTGATGGATGATTTCTCCTAATCTAATGCAACCTAAAACTGAGTTTAATGACTGAAATTTAAACTATAATGATTCATGAATCAAATAAAAAAAAAAAAACGGAAGTGGAAAACGATTTAAAACGAATGAGATATGAGTGCATGAACATGACTTAAAAACAGAAAATGTGCAGAAATTCTGCACATAAGTGGGTCCGACCAGCCATGTTTGAGCCACTGGTTCACCATCTTTCCAAAATTATTTTTGCTTGAAATGGGGATTTGAAAGTAAACTGATCAAACTTTAATTTATCCAAGTTTCATCCAAAAATAATGTGTTTTGACCAGGTTTCTAATCACAGACTTTTCACTCAAAATCTGTCCTGAAATTTCTGCAACAATGTGTAGAATTGTGCTCTTTATTTTGGGATCCAAATTTTCAAAAAATATTTGGCCGAGATTATTGACTGAAATCTCTGATTTTTCTTGCTTATTCAATTTAAAACTCCGATTCCAGCCACTTAAACATATCTGAACTCCACCAATATGAATATGCATGCAATGCTAATTAGTTCCAACCATAAACTATGCATAAAAATCCACATAAACATATAAGACGCATAAGAAGAAAAGAAAACAACAAGTGCTTGAATTTAAATGTATAGTGCAAAAAAAAATCAAATGTCCGGATTGCAAAAAATTAAATGTGTGGCATTAACAAGAAATTAAATGTGTGGGTGAACATAAATTTAAATGTGTGGAAGTGTATTCTTCTCTTTCAAAATTCTTTTCTAAGCGGGGTCATAATTTGAATCATGCTCTTAGGGCGTTTGGGTCGTTAATCAAACACCAACAAGAAATTAAAGAAACATAAAACAAGCACCAACCACTCAAGGATAAGAAAGAAAAATTGAAATGAGTAAGAAATAATTTTACTAATATGCAAAGTCTTACATAAGATTAAAAAAATAAATAATGACAATTACATAGTAGGATGAGAAGCCTCTTATAGATGAAAAACTCAAGGGTGTGCTTATGCCTTCAATTCATAGATTTTTATTCTCTTTCTTTCCTTCTTTGTTCCAAGTTTGTAGCATGCAATCTTCTTTGCATGGAAAATCCCTTCCTTGACCAATAATTCTTCAAAGAAATAGCAAGGTGAGTGAGAGATTTTTGGTGCTTTCCATGTGCAAAATTGTAATCCCGAATAGAAATTATAGTACCAGATTCTAGAGGCCATATCTTTCTCATTTTAGCTCCGATTGAACAATCTTGGATTTTAAAGATATCTACTCGAAAAGAGCTTTCCAACGGTGTATGGATTGCACCAATCCGACTGTTAGATTAAGAGTTATAACCATTTTAATCTTGCTGCCCCTGAAAAATTTGAGAATAATTGTGCACATATGGAATGTTAGTTGTGCAATGGGGTGTGTGGTACCTATGTGGACGTCCAAAGGGATCTTGTGATCTTCCTTTCCTTGTTTCTTGACTCCTCTTCCATCTTTGGTTTGCTTCCAAGTTTCTTTGATTGACCGGTCAACTATTCTAGCACACTTTCCTTTCTTGAATTTTTTTCTTGATGTTTGAGTTTTCAAACTTAGTAAGAATTAGATCTTAGCAAATCTGAAGCTTCCTTTCTTGATCTTGAAATCACAAATCTAGCTTTCCATTGTTGACTTTTCAAACTCTCTAAAAATATCAGGATATGTGGGTCCACCATGAAAGATGTCCTACCCTTGATCTCTGTCAAATTTCACCAATGTGGGTCCCATTCTTGATTTCTCCTACACAAATTAAAAAAAATGGATTAAAAAATAGTTCTATGTAAGGAATTTAAATGGACGACGTATGAGACCCTACTTGATGCACCTAAAATAACTGACTTTCCAAAAATAAATCTCCAAACATGGCAGGTTTCATGAATTTATGCAAAAAGTATGATTTTTTAGCAAATTACACATGAATGCACTACAATGGGCCCTAAATGCATAAAAACATGATTTGACACTAAATAAAGCTCTTTAATATCAATAATCCCTTAAAATCACTACAAGAAAATGAACTTTTGGTGACGAAATATTTTCGTCGCCAAAAGTCTATTTCCGTCGGTAAAAACATTTACCGACGAAATTTTTTTCGTCGGTAAGATCCCGTCAGCAATCCGTTTTATCGACGGAATTATTTTTCGTCGGCAAAATGAAACTTTTTACCGACGTTAATTTGACTTTTCCCGACGTTTTTTTTCGTCGCCCAAAATATTTTATTTTATTATTAATTTTTCATATTTAATTTACCGACGTTTTTGTTTCGTCGGAAAAATAATTGTATTTTTTTTTTAATTTTTAATATTTAATTTTACCGACGTCTTTTTTCGTCGCCCAAAGTATTTTATTTTATTTTTAATTTTTCATATTTAATTTTACCGACGTTGTTTTTTCGTCGGAAAAATAATTGTATTTTTTTTTATTTTTAATATTTAATTTTACCGACGTCTTTTTTCGTCGCCCAAAATATTTTATTTTTTTTTAATTTTTTATATTTAATTTTGCCGACGTTTTTTTTTCGTCGGGAAAATAATTTTACTTTCTTTTAATTTTTAATATTTAATTTTGCCGACGTTTTTATTTCGTCGGCCAAATAATTTTATTTTCTTTTCATTTTTCATTTTTAACTTTAGCGACGTTTTTTTTTCGTCGGTCAAAAGAATTTTATTTTTTCATTTTTAATTTCGCCGACGTATTTCTTTCGTCGTAAAAACCATTTTTATTTTTATATTTTGCATTTGCCGACGAAATTTTTCGTCGGTAAATGTATTTTTATTTTTTAAATTTTTTTTAAACTTTGCCGACGATCATTTTCGTCGGCAAAATCATTTTTAAATTTTCTTTTAATTATTTACTTTTGCCGACGAGATTTTTCGTCGGCAAAATCATTTTAGTTTTGATTTTTTAATTTTTTTCTTTCGCCGACGATTTTGTTCGTCGCCAAAATAAATTTTAATTCTTTAATTTCTTTTTGAATATTGCCGACGAAAATGTTCGTCGGCAAAGGTCTTTTATTTTTTTTTTTAATTTTACTTATATTTGCATTATTATTTTTCTATAAACCTGTTCATACACCTGTATAAAAAATAAACCTGTTCATATACCTATATTCAACATAAAAATGCAATGAAATAAAACATTACTAAATAAACAAATCTCCATTTTTTCAATTGTTTCATTCATCTCATTAAACAAATATTACAATCAATAATGATACCGTCTCATACAAATGTCCAACATACATATATATACAAATAAACCGAAAAAAAGTCCTACACTCCCACAAGTAAGCAACCGACCCCAAAGCGTCTATCAATCTGCAATGACAAAAAATAACATTAAATTCTTTTCAATGAATTAAATTATAAATAAAACATAAACATATAACAAATGTCCAACATACATTAGGTACAAATAAATATATATACAAAAGGGTCTAACAGCCGGTTTCAGGCTGGGTGTTGTTGGATCAAAATTAGAACCAAATCCAATTCCTCATCAATCGTATAACCTTACTTGCTGTGCTGACTGCTTGTAGCCATGCAGGACTTGTAGAGGAGGGAAGGGAGTTATTTAAGTCTATGAAAGAGAACTATGGGTTAGAGACTGATATGGAGCATTATGCTTGCATAATTGATTTGTTAGGTCGAGGTGGTCTCCTATCTGAGGCGTATGAGCTGGTAAAAAGTACGGCTAAGGGTGCTCGCTCTAGTGTTGGCTTATGGAGCAGCTTATTGAGTGCTTGCAGAGTTCATGGTGACTTGGGGATTGGAGAAGAAGTTGCCAGGCGCCTTTTCCAGCTGGAACCGGAAAATGCAGCAAATTTTTTGACCCTCGCTAACATCTATATTGACGCAGGTCGGAGAGACGATGCAAATGAAGTTTTGAGGTTATTGAGAGAGAGAGGCTTGACAAGGAACCCAGGTTGCAGTTGGGTTGAGCAAAGCATTCCTAGTATTCTTGAATAAGGTGTATTGAGATGGTATCTAGAAAAATATACACTGTAAGCTTTTACATTAAGAAGTCATTCGTTTGGATGCAGAGAAAACGAGTGGAGAAAACAAGTGAAGAGGGGTGGAGAAAGTGTCCATCTGTTGTCTCTACATCTGCACACTGAAAGAGAAATGAAAACTGATGCGACTATGTTCTTGAGCAAGAGAGATATATACCAATGTGGCACTGGCTTTGTGATACTATCAACTGGCAGAATAGCCAGCATGGATGTGTGATGCTGCAAGGCAGCTGTCGTTTTACTGATTAAATTAAGAGAAGAAATGCACAGAAATCTCTGCATGTACAACTCAAGGGTAAACAAGTCTTGTATAGATAGAGCAATTAATTAAGCTAATTTGATGAACTTACTTTTATGTGTTGTCCAAATTATGGTCTCAGTCATGGTGAAAATTAAATACAAAGCCATGATCTAGAATATTAAGTGCATGGAATTCATGCATAACTTCTTATCAATATGAGTCTCAAAATTGCTGTATGCATTATCTATGGTTACATATATTCCTATGATGGAATCCTATTTTGTCACTCCGCAAACTATAATTATTCATGAAAACAGGTCTGATATCTTGGAACACCTTTGGAATCATGCAGGTTTAGTGGCACATAGAAGCAAATTTTTATATTTACACACACATACGTACGTATTACATAACAAGACATGAAATTAATTATTGAAATGCATGCAACTATCTGAACTAGTCAGAGGTCATGAGATAAGTAAACCCACATGCCCAACACCCACCTCATTCTATATAAAATATAATAACAACCATGGACGAATTGCTCAAAATAAATTGAGCAAACATCTGACATGTTATAAATGTTCAACATCTAGCAAATTATAAATGGTACTTGATATATACAAATTGTTCATTCGCAGACGTAAACACCAAACAAAAAACCAACAAAATTAAGCAATTAACTGAATGTACAAAACTGCATTAACATGTTGAACTTGAACCATTCCAAGCAAAACCTATACAAACAGCCAAACACGACATTCTCAAAGTTCATGAAATCCTCCAAACAGAAGAACACTACAAATACTTGGGGAGTTCATGAAACCCCAAATAAAGAATACTGGGCAAGTTGGTGATCCTCTTACTCTCGTTAGTGCGGTTCATAAAAGCAGTCACATGTAGGAGACTTTACCGTCAAAGTTGTAACCCACGGTTCACATGCTAACAAAACCAAGATTAGATTACCCCCTCGTGTATGCTGTCTTGTCATCATCGTCATCTCTGTCGTTACTGTGGTAGCCATATTTAAAGAGCATCAGAGATCAGATCATCACTGGTAATGGAAGAACACCCAAAAACCCAAACAACCCAAAGACCTTTGAGACTTGAGAGAGATCAAATGGACCATTTGTGGGTCGTTTGTGTGATTACTACAATGGTGCTTCTGGCACCAATTATAATTCTCTGCAGAAAGAGGAGACTCAGAACCAAAGCAGGAAACAGAACGCACCTTCCCCTGGGGACTCTCGGATGGCCTTTTATTGGAGAAACTCTCGAATTCATCTCCTGCGCCTACACTGCCCGCCCTGAAAGTTTTATGGACAAGAGACGAGTAAAGTGAGTTTTTTTTCTGCACAAGCAAACAACCATGTCAAGTTTAATGAGAATGACTTTTCACTGTCCATAACTATTTTTGAGTTTGTTCCAACTTTTTCTCATTTCCTATGTTGATTTTAGTTGTATTGTTTTTTTCTCCAATAATTCAAGTGGATTGATCACATCAAAGCGAGCCCATTAGATGCTAAATTAAATATTAGCTGCCATCAACACCACATAGATGGTAGGTAAATTTTTTTTTTTTAAATAAGAGAAATTGGCCAAGTTGTTGTATTTGAGTTCGCAAGTCCACAATTTGATAATTTACCCACACCTTCGTATATTTAAATGCTCAAACTCTGCTTCTATGTGTCTATAAAGCAAGACTTCTATATATAACTGAACTTGTAAGACAAAAAACAAAACGCATTGTCAGCTCTAGTTACAAAGGAGAGATTTTGCAAAGTGGGCACGGGTTGGGGGTACAGTGTTGGAAGCACACATGTACAAATATGCATTCAAATTTTTAATATGAAAACCTGGATGTAGAGAAAAACATTAAAAAAAAAAATGAAAAAAAAAGTGCTGTTTTTTTTTCTTACCCACGTTTGATGTGCTATCAATGCCATTATTTGTACTTCAAGGCCCCATTTATCAACTCAACAGACCCTGATATTGCATATATTTCATCATCAGCAACTTATTTAACCAAGAATGATATTAAAAAAACCAAAGACTAGGACATACACATGAGCAGATACAAGCTCACATCACTAAACTATTCAATCAACCAAAAAAAAAAAAAAATGACATAAAACATTTTATCAACTAACAACCTTAATGTTTTAAAATAAGATAACAATAACCAACAAACTACTACATTGTTTCTGGAAATTAGTAGAACAAATAGACATAACTGAACTGTACATCAAAAGTTCGGAAATTTTATATAATAAAATTGCTTAGTATTCAGACTTAAAGAAACATAGAACCACCTCAAAATCAAATCAATCAGAGGGCTCAAATAATGAAAGAAGAAAAACGAAAAGTGCATTTGTGTAGTATGTGGAAACTTTTAGGATACCAATGTAGTGGCTGCCTCTTTAACCAAATTGGGTGTAGAAAGGCCTATTCTGTCTGTAGGCTCTTCTTTGTAGCTTGGTTGTTGGCAGCATAACTGTAAAAGTCTTTTATGCCTGCCTTTTCTTCTTTCATTTTACATGTTCATTGTTTCCTCCTTCCTTTTTAAATAAAAGTTTTCATCATTGATAAACAAAAAATAAAAAGTGCAATCATCAAACCATTCAGTATGTAAGGGGAGAAAATATTAACAGAAAAATAACATGAAGGAAACCCATGTCACCACATCAGCAATCTTAGCTCAAAAAAAATGAAAACAACAAAACCCAAGTTGTAAAAAAGTCACACTGCAATAGAATTCCACTTGCTCAAGACTAAGGAAAGTGTAGGCTCCACATCACAGAATCTGCAAATTTTCTCAAAAAACAGCAAAACCCAATTCCTAAGATAATCGCATTGCAATGACACTCCATTTGACCAATATCAAGAAAAAAGTCCACATCACAGAATCACTCAAACTGCCCAAAATCATGGAACTAAAAACCACGTAACAAAATCTCTAACACCATCCAAAATTCACCACGAATCTAATTTACCAGAAATTGTGGAGATATTAAAAACTTAAGACAATCAAAGCAGAACTCTGAAACATAAAGCCAGCCAAGCAGGAAACATAGATTATGCCTTCAAATATCAAACCCATTAACAAATTCCTGAAAGATTAATCTTTGCAACAACCCAAATGCCCAAAAAGAATTTCTGAGAGAAAAGGCACCAGTTTATTCAAAGGCTTCATAATTCCAACATAGAAAGCTAACAAGAAAGTGGCAGAGAAACAATACCCAAGCCATAGATGGAGGAAGAGAAGAGCTCTTGGGTTAGAAGGGCAAAATTCTCACAAACAGTTTGCCATAGATGGGATTCTTCAAAATATCCGTCCCTTCCATTCTCCCTGCACCATGATATCCTCCCTGTATTGAAACCCACCACTTCAAATGCTGGGTTAGCTGTACAACCTTCTTGGCGAGGAATTGTGAGGGAGACACAGGTTGGACTCGCCAGACTTGAACTCACACACACCCATGCATGTCCTTAATCAGCTTTACCTACAGATAGGGATGAAGAGAGAAGAGATGAGAATGAGACATTACCTGCAGAGTGGGGAGAGATGCAATGGCAGATTCTCTAACCGAGCAGGGACAGCGGCGAGAGTCCCGGTTTCACTTCGAGCGACGGTCGTTGTCGGGCAGAGAGTGAGGGAGCAACCGAGAGAGAGAAACAGAGAGAGAGAGCAGATCGAGAGAGCGAGCGAGAGAGTGAGAGAGAACAGAGAGAGAGCAGATCGAGAGAGTGAGAGAGAACAGAGAGAGCAGAGAGAGAGAGCGAGATGGAGAGAGTGAGAGAGAACAGAGAGAGAGAGCGAGGTGGAGAGAGTGAGAGAGAACAGATCGAGAGAGTGAGAGAGAGAGTGAGAGAGAACAGAGAGAGAGAGAGAGAGCAGAGAGTGAGAGAGAACAGAGAGAGAGCAGATCAAGAGAGTGAGAGAGAACGAACAGAGAGAGAGCAGAGAGAGAGCAGAGAGAGAGAGCGAGATGGAGAGAGTGAGAGAGAACAGAGAGAGAGAGAGCAGATCGAGAGAGAGAGAGAGCAGAGAATGAGAGAGAACAGAGAGAGAGCAGATCAAGAGAGTGAGAGAGAACAGAGAGAGAGCAGAGAGAGAGAGCGAGATGGAGAGAGTGAGAGAGAACAGAGAGAGAGAGAGCAGATCGAGAGAGTGAGAGAGAACAGAGAGAGAGAGAGAGCAGATCGAGAGAGCGATCTCAACCGAGAGAGAGAAACAGAGAGAGAGAGCAGATCGAGAGAGCGAGCGAGAGAGTGAGAGAGAACAGAGAGAGAGCAAATCGAGAGAGCGAGCGAGAGAGTGAGAGAGAACAGAGAGAGAGCAGAGAGAAAGAGCGAGATGGAGAGCGGCCCACCGATCTCGACCGATCGAGAGAGAGAGAGAGAGAGAGAGCGAGATGGAGAGCGGCCCACCGATCTCGACCGATCGAGATAGAGAGAGAGAGAGAGAAAGAGCGAGAGAGAGAAAGAGCGAGAGAGTGAGAAACAGAGAGAGAGAGAGAGCAGATCGAGAGAGCGATCTCAACCGAGAGAGAGAGCAGATCGAGAGAGCGTGCGAGAGAGTGAGAGAGAACAGAGATCGAGCAGAGAGAAAGAGCGAGATGGAGAGCGGCCCACAGATCTCGACCGATCGAGAGAGAGAGAGAGAGAGAGAGCGGGTAGCAGAGGTCGCCTGATCGAGAGAGAGAGAGAGAGAGAGAGAGAGAGATCGCCCGATCGAGAGAGAGAGAGAGAGAGAAATAGAAGATAGCAGAGAGGGGGCGAGAGTGAGATAGCAGAGGGGACGAGAGTGAGAGCGCAGAGAGTGAGAGAAAGACGAGGGAAAGAGAGAAAAGGGGGAAAAGGGGGATTCTGTTGGCGGGAGAGGGAAAATAGAGGGGGAATATTTCCACTTTTTTTTTTTTTCATCACAAATATATTTTTTTGTCGAGAAAAATTATTTTATTTTTATTATTTGAAAACCTCTCAAATCCTCTACCAACCGACGCTAATTTTCGTCGGTAGATAATTTTTCATCGTTAAAGGACTATGATTTTTAATTTTTCTAAAAATTAAATTAAACATTACCCCAACGTTTTACAAATAACATCAGTAAATGTTCATTTTACCAACGTCATATAATTCGTCGATAATAGTATCTGATAGTTTTACTGACGTAAAATAAAAATCGGACAGGATTTTCTAACACTTCAGCCCGCTGGGGGTCGGAAACGGAAAACGGCCCCTGAAAAAATGTGAAAACTTGCGAGAGCACTTTTCTCAAGGGTAAGGTAACTTGACGGAATTGACGGTTCGCAAGGACTCCCGGTTATAAAATTATAAGGGAAGCATAGGATTTTCCAACCATTAGGTTCGTAAACGGCCCGCCGAGTAGGGGTGCACATCGGGTCGGGTTCCGGGTTATCGGACCGGGTTTGACCCGACCCGGTATTTTTAAGAAATCTGAACCCGTTCCGATAACCCTGTTAAGTAAAACCGGGTTATCGGGTTCCCGGGTCACCGGGTTACCGAGTTATCGGGTTCGGGTTTCGGGTGACCTGATAACCCAGGAAGAAACTACGTACCATCGTTGGCTGGTTGATGATATCTGCCTCAAGTCACCAATTTGCATCTCTCGGCTCACTCTCACCATCTCAAGATACCTCTCAACTTTCTCTGCTTAGGGTTTTTGGGATTTCTTCAACTTCTGCAATGATTCCTTTTTCTGTTGACATCGAAATCCTTGAATGCTATTTTGCAATTTGTGGTTTCTTGTTTGGATTTGTTGAAGTGGGTTTGGAGCATAGATGGGTTCGAATCTGTTATCTTGTGAATGAGTCCTCCAGAATGGGGTTTAAAGACATCGACCAGAAAGTACAGAGACGAACGAGATCGAGAAAGAGACCATCACAAAGACCTCGATCTCCAGCACGATCGAAATCGAGATCACAAGCATAGAAGCAGTCGCGACGCGGAGGATCGGCACCACCGCGACGACAAACGATCCTAAAAAAAACAACGGTTTGGATTATCACACAGAAACGTCTACATATAAAAAAAAAAAAAAAAGAATTAGGGTTGCCTAAGTTGGGCAATGTAGCACTGCATCTTTCCGCTTTTGACAAATACAACTGCATAACATGGGAGGCATCACCTAAAAACCGAGGAGATCGATGATGCATCTTCTGAAGTTACATGCTTATATTTTCTTGTAGATTCGCTTGGTTACTATGTTCTTGGATTCATCATTAATCGACATGGCATTGCACATCTCAATCCGGTACTCATCATAATGAGGTTTCGAATTCTTCAAACAAACGGCCCGCCGTGGGTTCCCGGAAGCATCGGATTTCCGGTCCGGCCGAAAATGAAGGACCGGACCAGAACGGTCTGGTCCAGTCCAAAACGGTCCGGTTGGACCACTTAAACCGGTCCAGACCGGTTTAAAATTTTCAACCAATTATAAATGGTTGATTTATAATTAGGGGCATCGATTTCTTTCAGCTATGCATCTCGTAATTCATACTTGTTATTCAGATATGCATTCTGCAATTTGTTGACCCCCCATTTTTTCCGTTCGGGCAACATCAATGACACCAATCGTATGTGGGTCCCACCCCAGTGGGTGAACAACAAGGGATCTTCACTATCGAACAATCTCAAAGCACCCCAGTCACCTGACAACAAATTTTATAAGAGATGATGCAGAGTTGCAGACCCTGCCTTCAACACTTCACCAAACAACCATAAAACAACAAAAAATGAACAGAATCATAACGAAAATAAACAAACAACCAATATGCTACTAATCTTCGAAATAGACAACACAACCACATAGAAACAGCACATCGATTCTCCATTCGCCTACTCAAAACTCTCCCAAATTAGGGGGAAAACGTCAAGCCCTACCATCGAGTTGGAATCGGCATTCATTTGGTATTATCAGTTTAAAAAGATTACCTCTGCATTTTTTTTTTGAAGGGATCGATGAAAGAGATGTTTTAGAAACACTGGAAACGGCGTTCGAGATCGAGAAATGTTCTCCGAATCAAGCGAGAAAAGAGGATTTATGCTTTGCGAGTTCAAAACCCTAGATCGATATGGATATGTTGAGGAGATGGTGATGGAGATTTTCGAAGTAACGATGGTTTAATGGTTTTAGAATTTTAGTAGTCCAAATCCGGTCCGGTCCGGTCAATCCGGATATAACCGGTTTTTCAAGTCCGGTCTGGACCGGACCGAATTTGGACCACTAAAACCACAAATCCAATCTGGATAGGTCCGTTTTTGTGGTCCGGTCTGGTATGCGGCCTGGTTCTGTCAAGACCTCAAGCAAGGCAAGACTGACAAGCTCTTGCTACCAAACCTTTTGAGTCTCTCTAACCCCTAAAGTCTAAGAAGCAAAGGAAACAAAGAGATGTTTCTCCACTCTACAAAGAAAGAAAAAGACCCCCCAGGAGAACATCAAGACAGACAAGAAACGGAAGCAGTGCAAACTGCAGACATAGGAAATGGCAAGTGTTCTTTTCAAGAGGAATCGGTTGTTTTGGATGTCCGAAATGAGCTTTATATTGCAGAGACTGAGCCACTGCCAGAGATGAGATGGAGGGGTTTTGAGGAAGAAAAAGGAAAGCCAGAGATGGTGGGAAGCATGCTGTAAAGGATTAAAAGTTGGTGTGTGTGAGTTATGTAATTAGAGCTGTACAATACTATATGAATTTGATTAGTGAAATACTAAATGAATAAAATAATTAGTGATCTGGGTGCATGGTGCACAAATCGCACCCTCAAAGGTGGAGTGTCCATATCGTTGATCTAATTAAACCCCATTCGTTCAGTTTGTTCTGTCGATCTAAACTGTGCATTTAATTAGTGCATTCCACAAATCACATGAGTAAATAATTGCACTGGTCAAATGATTTATGCCGTTTAAAAAAAAAAAAAAAGTAACCGGGTTACCCGGTAACCCGGCAAACCTGGATAGAGCTTACCAGGTATTCGGTCGGGTTCCCAGTGTGCATAACATAACCGGGTCGGGTGAAACCCAGCCCGATAACCCGGGACCCGACTCGATGTACACCCCTAATTATACAGGTCGCAAGCAGAGGATGGAAAAGAGGAACATGAACAGGAATGGGTGCAGGATGTGCATTTATGTGTGGTAAATATATGAGATAGGCAGTTGGTACCCATATAACAGTTATTTAACAATGAATAAAACACAAGGGATAGAGAGAGAGATCGAAGAGATGGGAAAGGGAATGGTTTTGGCCTTGGGGATATATATTTGTATACATTTGGACCCCTTAATTTTTGTTGGTAAATAATTAAAATAAAAGTAAAAAAATATTTTACCAACGTTTACATTTTCGTCGGTAAAATAAATCGAAACAGTAAAATAAAAAATGAAAACACATTTACCGACGTTTTCTTTCGTTGGAAAATAATTAAGATAAAAAGAAATAATATTGTACCGACGTTTTATTTTTCATCGGTCAAATAATCGACAAAAGTAAAATAAAAAATGGAAAAATCATTTACCGACGTTTTTTTTTCATCGGTAAATAATTAAAATAAAATACAATAATATTTTACCGACATTTTATTTTTCGTCGGTAAAATAATAGACAAAAGTAAAATAAAAATGGACAAGGAATTTACCGACGTTTTTTTTCATCGGTAAATAATTAAAATAAAAATAATAAATATGTTACCGACGTTTTATTTTTCGTCGGTAAAATAATCGACAACAGTAAAATAAAAAATAGAGAAAACATTTACCGACATTTTTTTTTCGTCGGTAAATAATTTAAATAAAAAATCAATAATATTTTACCGACGTTTTATTTTTCGTCGGTAAAATAATAGACAAAAGTAAAATAAAAATGGAAAAAATATTTACCGACGTTTTAGTTTCGTCGGTAAATAATTAAAATAAAAATAAAAATATTTTACCGACGTTTTATATTTCGTGGGTAAAAAAATCGAAAAAAGTAAAATAAAAAATGGAGAAAACATTTACCCACGTTTTTTTTTCGTCGGTAAATAATTAAAATAAAAATAAAAAATATTTTACCGACGTTTTATATTTCGTGGGTAAAAAAATCGAAAAAGTAAAATAAAAAATGGAAAAAACATTTACCCACGTTTTTGTTTCGTCGGTAAATAATGAAAATAAAAAATAAATAATATTCTACCGACGTTTTATATTTCGTCGGTAAAATAATAGACAAAACTAAAATAAAAAATGAAAAAATATTTACCGACGAAGCTAAACGTCGGTAAAATAATTAAAATAAAAATAATTAATATTTTACCGACGTTTTAATTTTCGTCGGTAAATAGATAATTTTTTTAGATTAAGGATATTTTTGAATAACTTTTGCCGACGAATTCATAAAAAACGTCGGTAAAAATTATAACTTTTACCGACGTTTAATTAAAAAACGTCGGTAAAAGTACATTTTTACCGACGAGATTTTAAACGTCGGTAAAAAGATAATTTTAGCAACGAAATTTAAAAAACGTCGATAAAAGCATAACTTTTGCCGACGAAATTAGAAAACGTGGCTAAAAAACGTGGCTAAAAGTGCAAGTTGTTGTAGTGAATAGTCCAAAATATATATGAAAATACTCACTTTTCAGTGCTCATCAGGTCACAAGGATAATAAGAGGTAGATCCAATTTAGTTGAACAATTTGATTCTAATGGATTCATGGATATAATTGATGAAGGGGCCTACTTGCGGTAATTGGAAAGTGTAGGGTCTTCTTGTAAAGTTCCTAAGATTGGAGTACAATTGCATTTATATAGTGGAGTTATTTGTATTTATCCGTGAGTTCGGAGTTCACATGAGATTTGGGGTCCAGATGGTTCAGTTGGAGCCAGATCTAAGGAATCCCTAGTGGTCCCCATGCTAGCCCTAAGGAAGAGAAAGTTGTATTTAAATTGGGATTCATAAGGAGAGGAGGAGTAGGGCACATAAGAGAATTAGAAGTGAGACTAAATATAGTAAGAGAGGAAGTTTCAAAAACTATAAATAGGAGAGCTAGGAATGGACATCCCCCATGCTTGCATGCCCAATAAAGGATGTGCAAGACTCTTTTCTCCTCTAGTTTCCCACTTGAGTACAGAGGGCTTCTTCTCAATTTAGATCCCACCATTCTCTTTGAGAAGTTCTTTACGAGAGGGTCATAGCGTGGAAGATCGCAAGGCCTAGGAGATCACATCTATGAAAGAGTTTCGTGGAGACCAAGAACATCCATTTCACTATTTCAGCACAATCAAGTTCCTCATGTATAGATCTAGAACCAGTTATTTTAGTAGATCTTCTTGATTGGGTATGCTTGTTTAGATGTGTCTTTTATGGATGGATCCATGATCTTAATACATGAGATGAGGGTTTAGATCTTGGGATTGAGTTCTTGACCTCTTGGGTGTCTGATCCCTGAGTCAAGAGGGTCAAAATTTTTGAAAACTCATCTAGAAGGCCCGCCTACTTCCAACTTTATGTTCTTTGTTATTCTTAATGTTTAAGTTATTTTATTTTATTTAATACTTGCCTAATAATATCTACAGAAATATCCTAATCTCGAAAATATCCCGACAATCCTAAGAATGATACTTATGGCAACAGTGTGAATTAGTAGTTGGACAAAAACCACTTTCATCAGAATAATATCACTATCGGTTTTAGTGTTTTAAAGTACAATAGTTTTACAAGTACATTTTTACTATAGACAATGGTTGGATCAGAGTCAAGTTGAGTGTCTCTTGAAGAATTTAGATTATTCTTCTAGTAAAAATGAAAATAAAAATTAATCCTTATCAATGCCATATTATGTGTAGGTATATGTAGAAGAAATAAACTTTGACATGCAAGAATCACGAGACATATAGAGTATATTTTACACCTACAAGTTTTGATAAGGGTGACCGGTCGACAAAGTGTTTGAAAAGAACTGCTGGTCCAAGATGGGTGTCCAAACTGACCTCACTGAGAACCTTTGTGTGTTCAAGTGTAAGATAGATCCTGTGAACTCACTATGATTGCTATAAGATCTTTTGAATGATCAACAAGAGTTTTCATCTCCCTTCTATAGAGCAATCCCTAGGAGTCATGGCTACTACGAACTCCCCTCCTGGAATCCGACATCCGCTGACCAGCGTGAGAATTCAGCTAAATTGGGAGTCTGGTTGGATCCTTATCTACTCTACCAGATCAAGACTCATTGGGAGTTCATCCGCGGCACAATGTTAGACTCAATCTGGCATGGGCTCCATTACAGTCGGGCGCCACAATTTTCCGAACATTGATTAGTTGTTTTCAATGGTGTAGCCTGATCTAGTCCTAATGTGAGAGGTCCTCTATGTGGGCTTGCTTGTTGAAGATGAAATTATAAAATTTCTCATTGTCTCCATGGTAATTTACGTTTTGCTCCAAGCATTTCAACCATCTAATGTGGTTCAAATAGAAACCACTAGTCCATCATTATAACACCTCGATTCTCAACCAATAACCTCTATTGCCTGTTAGGATGATTTTGAATAGGGGTATTCTTTTACAAAAAAGAAAAGAGAAGAAAATAAAAGAAAATGGGTATTCATGACTCGAGTTGGGCTTATTTGAACTTCTCCAAATCGAGCTTGTTTAATTAGCGGGCCTTTGAAAGTTCCGGGTTCGATTTCTAGATTGGTCAACTCAATAAAACAACCTAATAGTGTGCAAAAATAATAAATTAAACAATGAAAATAAACTAAAAAAGCACACACCACAAGGACACTGGATTTAGCGTGGAAAACCCTAACTGGGTGAAGAACCACGGATCCAAACTGGATCAACAATCAAGCACTATGAATCTCGTAATTACAAGAAACTTTGATTTCCTTCCAAGATATCCCCTACCTAAGGACTGAAGTTATCTTTTGTCGCTTCACGCTTCAACGACTTCACACCATTGATTGCAACAGACTCAATCATGTGCTTGACTCCTCAAATTAATCTTTTATGCAAATAAGATGATCTTCTACAAATGATGCAGAAGAACTGGCTATCTAGAATAACTCTTCAGCACAATTCTTCAAATAACTCTGGAGAAGTATTCTCTCAATAATGATCTCTAATTCAAAACTAATTTGAGAGGTGAGTTATATCTTTAGAATAGCCCTTGAGTCTTTTAAATAGCCATTGGGACGTGCTTAAGGTTGCCCAAGATGATTATGGCTAAAACAAGAAGTTTGGGCACAATTAGAATCATGTTTCTAATTTTATTAGGACTTTGTAGGATGTCCGCTCGAGCGGACCTTCCATCCGCTCGAGCGGATGAGGTTTTGTTTTAGCGCGAAGAGGCTTCTGTCAAGCGTTTGGCTATTCTGACTCTTGTCCGCTCGAGTAAATGATGCTGGTTGCTCGAGCGAACCCAATTCTGGTAGATTCGGAACTTCAGCACTTTATTTCTTCCCAACTTTCTTCTTTGAGTCCTTTCAGTCTTCTATCTTCAAAGTCTTTTTATAAAAATAAAAGTTACAACTCAATGGACCCAGAGTTTTGTACAACCCAAGAATTAGCCAACACTCAAAATCCTAACAGTCTTATTGTCAAGGCCAAATGCATCCCAACCGCATGAAAACACATTTGCAAAATGTAGGGGGTCTTTTAAGCTAAATATGTTGGGCCATAACGAACATTGGGTCCACCTGTTTAGCTTAGGTGTAGCCCGTAGGCCTAAAATCCAGCCCAATGTGAAGAGTTCTTGGGTTAGGCCCAGGTCAACCTGGCCGAAGCTCTCACTCATCTCAACCACATCTGTCCTTTCAGTTTCTGTTTACACTTTACACCACCGACACCTACTATTGAATTTTGATCCGTCCCAACCAACTCAACCTCCCAAAACTCACAAAACTGTCAGTTCTACTGATGATAAGATAGATCCCAATACCAAAACAATGATTCAATACTCTGTAAAAATCACAATTCAATAGAAAATGAAGTAATAGTAGGAAACGAATGGCTAAATATTAGACGGCTGTGATGATCAACTAGGCCAAAAGTTTTGATCATGAAAAATGGGCCCCCCTTGGTGCTTTCCCCTGTCATGTGTTAACAGGTAGGTGCGATGGATTGGACTCAAAATTTTTTTTTTTTTTTGGTAAATGATGGATTGGACTTGAACTTCTTATTAATGTCATTTGCAGTCTTTGCTCTGCATGTGCTTGTATTGTTATTTACCTACTTTATTGTGGCAATCCTTTGGACCCCATGCGCTGGCCATGTGGTGTGGATTGCTTTTTTTTTTTTTTTTCTCTTTCCTTTTCGTTTCTTCACATGAAAGATTCGAACTGATGCACTTTAATCTTTCACCAGTATTTTATGTCTCTAACCACTTGAGCTATTGCTGATGGAGGAGCATTAATTTGGTCCATCCTTTTTTCTTTTTCAACGGCTCTGATCAAGGAACAATAATTTGGCCCATCCTTTTATCTTTTTCAATGGCTTTAAGAGCCCAGACTAGTTTAAAGCCATTCTTGACTGCATCACCAAGAACTAAGAGGAGGAAAAAACAAACAACTATAGAAAAGTGAGGCAACTGTTGTATAGTTGTAGGTTTTCTTGTTCTGGGGTTCAGAAAGTAGGATCTTTTTCGTACTATGGTGACAGAATCCATTCTCATGTAGTCCATGCATTTTGTGTAGGGGTGCACGGCGGGCGGCTTGGGCGGTTATTGGGCGGTTTAGGCGGTTTTGTTTTATGGCGGTTTGTAAAAAATAGAAACCGTAACTGCCCAAAGTATAGGCGGTTTGGGCGGTTTTTTTAGCGGGCGACTTGGGCGGTATGTTGGGCGGTTTGGTATTTGTACTTATCTCTCTCTTTTTTTATTTCTAATAGAATGTAACTAAAGTTTCAAAGTACTTAACATAAATAATAAAAATTAAACATGATTTTTAATAAAAGTCAATAATCAGTAATAAAAAAAAATTTCAACTAATTATATCAATGTAAAATTAAAGTCCAAAGGCATCACCAAAATTAAAAAATACAATCACTTCCAAATTTCAAAATTCAATGTCCAAATGCTAAAAGAAATTCATAATCTAAACTTCAAGTTCGTAAAGATCGATATATAATTTAAAGTAATCCTGCAATAAAAAAAATTCATAGTTAGAATAATAATTGATAAAAGATAATAAACATCAATGTTTAGTTTAGTGATAAAATTATAAGGTTGTCAAACTTTCATACAATATAATCTAGACTTGTATTGGATTGCACTAGGATTTGGAGTAGAAGTGTTATCCATAAAGAATAGATGAAGAGGTTTTTTTTTTTTTTTTTTTTTTTTTTTTTTTTTTTTTTTTTTTTAATAATGAGCGGGCGGGGCGGTTTGAAACCGCCCACTCAAATGTCAAACCGTAACCGCCCGCTCATTAGTACGGATTGAAACCGCCCGCCCGCCAAAAGGCGGTTTTGACGTATATCCACTTTTAGCGGGGCGGAGCGGGGCGGGGCGGGCGGGTTGGCGGGTTACGGTTATTTTTGTGCAGCCCTAATTTTGTGTGTTTCTAAAGAGCTGTAAGATGGTGTTATTCTATATTCACCTAATTTCCATTCTTCAAACGGGTTTATTTTACCATATAGAAGGTTTTGCAAGAAAAAAAGCACGTCCCCAATTAATACTAAAAGTGGGCAATTACAAATTTCCATTCAAATTCCAAAATGATGTATAGCAGTACTAGTGGCAATTGATCAATGAATTGGGTTTGGGTTTGGGTTTGGGTTTGTTGACTTAAGTGGATAATGGATATGGGCTCAAACCACCTGACCCCTGCATTAATTGGGTTGGAGATGGCAACCCAAATCAGTTAGTCATTTAATCTAGATTTACTAACACAATCAGAAGTTGACCCCTAATTAATAGGAGGATGGGAGAAACAATCTTGTGTAGTCGTGGCAACCACACTATGGTCAGGTCATCATCTGATTTAATGAACTACTTGGTTGTTGGTGGACTAGTGACATATAGGTGGTGGGTTTGCTCCCATGTTTTATGTTCATTTACCTCAAATTTTCGTAGTGTGATTTTGTGTGGGTTTAACAGGCGCCACTTTGGGGATTAGACATATTTGGTTAAGGATAATCTCAGAGATGTCCATGTTAAAAAAAAAAAAAATTTATTTTAACCAATGTGAGGCCTTATAACTTTGCTTGCTCAAACATGCTCGTATCAAAGAGACCTCCGCGAACACACAAATTTCAATTTAAGTACGGGGCTAAATAACTAGCTATCAATATCAGTCAGCCAAAAAGGAAAAAAATAATAAGAAAAAGAATACATAACGATGTATTTCATACATAATCATCCATAGAAGCATGCATACATAAATTATATTAAAAAACATCCAATAGCCACCGCGCTCACCTTACGGCTAGGGATCCATCCTAGGATGTTTAGGCTTAGGAAATCTCCCCTGGCTACCAGGTAAAGTCTGCAAGGGAAAAAGCTAACATCAATACGATAATGACTGGCAGCAAAGAATCAGAGAACATTTCTTGGTAAATAGTGCTGTCAATGGGTTGGGCGGGCCAACGCTAAGAAATGTAAAGTTTCAAGCCTGTTCTTTTCCTTTCAAGGTTGGAAGACGGTTGGGGAGAAATTATTTAAAAACTCTCTCCCCTTATCCACGTCAGCATATAGGCCCACCTCCTAACCCGTTAAACATTTCCAATGTAATCTCTGTCCTCCATACAAATCATCTTTGATAGAATCAAGTAATAATTTAAAATCAAAGATGGGGGTAATTTGATAGGTTTTTGGGTTTTTTTCCCATATGTTTTGTTAGTGGGTTGCAACATTTTTGGATTTTTTTTAACTATAAGAATATTTATGATATTATTAATAAAATATAAAACTAATTACTTTAGTTTGTGATGAGTTTGACGTGATTAATTTAATCAATTAATCAATTTACACGAAATTAACCTGTGCATCACAAAGGGGTTTATGCTAGTTTTAAATACTCATACCAAAACAAATAAAAAATCAACTAACTAGGTCACAAAGTAGAGTAACTCCAGCGAGTCGGGCTTATCACTACTTAATCAGACTCATTCTTGTTCGATTTGCCCAACTTAGTAATTTATCAAGCAGAGTAAGTTTTTATAAGGTTTAAGTAGCATTGAGTACAATCCAAACCTTTTACATCAAAATCCAGCCCCATATGGCTAACTTGAATGAGAATAATTAAGAAGAAATAGGAGTTTCTAATATAGTGAATTAATTACACATTGGCAGTAAACTCATATAACAGTCCAATAACCGTCCAACCGTTCTCATTTAATCTATTGCTTTTAATTCCCAACCGTATGTGTTACCTAGAACCTGAAGGAAAGTCCCCAATGCCCCTCCTTTGTGGACGGTATCATCATGCCAATATACTTTAAAATTTAGGATGTGATGTTAACTGTGTGGGGAGATTTCCAGAACCACAGGATTAAGTTAATCGCAGCCATCAGATGAGGTTAAGCATTCTCACGTGCCATCCTCGTGCCATCCACGTGGCACCAGGCTCACCCCGGCTACCAGGACAGGAGGCCCGGCCGAAGTCAGGCAGCTCAGGGCCCTTAGCGCCGAACTGGCCCACCTCGGGCGTCATCTCGGCAAGGAGCTCCACCTCGGCTGAGCCACCCCGGGTACCATCTCGGTAGAAAGCTCCACCTCGGCTGAAGAAGCCGGGACAGTAGCCGAAGCAAGAGACGACCTTCACATGCGCCCCTCATCCCCCACGTCATCAGGCACGTGGAGGGATAGGGGCACGAGCTAGTTGGACAGACGCGACATCCAGCCGCCCACAATCTTCGCCAGATCCCTGACAGAACGGCATCCAGCGGCTGAGGCCACATCAGGGCAGGGCCCGAGGGCAGATCCGCTGGTACCCCTACCGCCAAAGGCGCCCAACAGGATCTGGCCCAACAAGATGTGCATTAAATGCGATGTGGGCTGACCCGACGGGCATTTAATGCAAAGTGGGCTGGATTGGACCTCAATTAATGCAATGTGGGCTGATCGTGACTTCCCAGTCAAATCACGGGACCCACACCACAATATCTCCCAAAGATACGTTCCACACTCTATAAATAGAGGTTCAAGCCACCATCCAAGGTACGCCATTTTTCACACACAGAGCCGTTACTCTGTCTCTCTTCTCCCTCTCCTTCCATTGTTCCAGTTCCCATACTGACTTTGGCATCGGAGAGCCTTGCGCCGCCCAGGCCAGGGTCCTCTGACCGTGTGTTCTTCCTTTTCAGGCTTTCGGACAGCATCCAGTCATACCCAGTCACCATCATCTTCTCGGATAAGTCCTGTAAGGCACCTCCTTATTGTGGGTCATTATTTTCTGCACCTACAATTGGCGCCATCTGTGGGAAAGCAATATCCCAGCCTTCCCAACCTTCTCCAAATCTTTCCAAACAACCTTCTAAACCTCAATCTCTCAGAAGCCATGCCTCCGAAAGCTAAGAAAGGCGGAGAATCTTCAAGACCAGTTCTCGAGCTGCTAGCACCGTCAACGGACGTCCCTCCTCAGGGACGGTCCCGAACGGTCCAAGGCACATCCGCAGGCGAGGGTCGCCTGGGCTCCCAACTCTTTGTCGAGACTTCCTTCCAAGAGGGAGTCGAGGCTTCGCTCTCAGCGGACGAAACCGTGCCACCCCGACGCGACGAGCACCGGCGCGAACGTCCTCGGAAGGACAAAGCCGTGGCCGTAGGAGAGACGCGCCACGTTCAACCTCCAGCCGCTGGAGGGGACGTCGCAGCCCAAGACGCTCTTCTCCAGAAGCAGGAGCAGTTAGTCCGAGAGCTCCAGCAGCTCCAACAGCAGCTGAAGGCAGCGCGAACTGCCTCCTTGAGGCAAGTCTCTGAGCCTCAAGGGAAGAAGGGGGACGCCCCCAGCAGGGCAGCCCAGCCTCCCCGCGGAGACCTCAGGAATCATCTGGACCAGAAACGGAGCCAGATTCGTGACGAAGGCTCGAGCAACAGCCGGAGTCACCATAGTCGCGATGGCCGAGCTCATAGCCATCGCAGTCCGAACCACCCCAAGCGAAAGTCCAGAGTTCAGACTCCAGAGGAGGACGACGAGCAGGAGCGGTTCGACAAAACGCGTCAGGCTAGCTCTTCAGCACAACCTGGACATGCAGGACCAGAAGCAGATCTGTGGTCACAACCGATCTGGGGGGCTCGCCCTTCACAAAAGAGATCGAGCGCACCCCCTTGCCCAGAAAGTTCTCCGTCCCGCGGTTCATCCCCTATGACGGATTGTCCGACCCGTCTGCACACCTCCGACACTTCTCCCAGAAGATGTCCATCTGGGGGAACGAGGGTGACCTAAACTGCAAAATCTTTTCCTCCAGTTTGGGCGACCTCCCCCTGAAGTGGTTCTGCTCTCTCCCGGAGCAGTCGGTTTCCAGTTGGAAGGAGCTCCAGCTCTCCTTCCTGAAGAAGTTCCAAGCCTACATCGTCGTCCCCAAGAAGGAAGGGGACCTCCTCGCCCTGAGAATGAAGCAGGGCGAAACCCTCGCCAAGTTCGCCCAGCGATTTTGGGCGGTCCACAGCCAGATCGAGGGCTCGAGGGAAGGGATAGCGATCTACGCCTTCCAGCATGCCCTGATCCCCGGCAGCGACTTGCGGAAGGACTTGGCCGGGAACCCCCCAGAATCCACGCCAGAGTTGATGTCCCGGGTGAAGCGCTTCATCGCCCAGGAGGAAGACGAGATCCGGGCCAGGGATCAGGACGGGCACCCAGAGCCCGAACAGAAGAATGGCCAGCCTCGGCAAAGAGGCGGGAGGCCCTCCCAGAAGCAGGAGCCCAAGCGGGCCTGGGACTCCAGTTCGGCGAAGCCTTCGTCGTCCAGGTCTGGGGGCACTTGGAAGCCCAGACCTCCCTCCAGCGCCAGCCAAAGCGTCAACGTCGTCTTCAAGGAGCCGATCTACCGCATCCTGGCTAAGATCAAGTCCAAGCCGTTCTTCAAGTATCCTCAGCCCATGAGGAATGAACCCACCGAGGGCCCCCGCAGCAAGCTCTACTGCGCCTTCCATAAGGGCAACGGGCACAGGACCGAAGACTGCAGGACTTTGCAGGAGTATCTGGAGAAGCTGGCCGAGGAGGGCCACATCCCGGAGTTCGTCAAGGCAGGTGATACCGGCGGCAGCGAGGGCCGGATTCACCAGAGCACAGCCAAGGCTCCAGACAGCGAGGACTCAGAGAAGATCATCAACGTGATCCATCTGGCGTCTTCAGCTCCCGCTTCCTCATCCCGGGGAAGCTCTCAGACCCGTGCCGAAGCCAGGCGGGCTTCGCACGAGAAAGAAGTAATGAAAGCCGACCTCGCTCCGGCATCCAAGAAAGCCCGTCGCGACCGACCCGCCATCTCGTTCTCGGACCGAGATCTAGAGGGAATTCAGGTCCCTCACAACAACCCCCTACTCCTCACCATGAAGCTGAGAGACTTCACCGTGAAGAGGATCCTCGTCGACTCCGGCAGCTCCTCCGAGGTCCTCTACTACGACTGCTTCAAAAGGATGAAACTCTCCGAAGCAGACCTCACGGAGGTCCGAGCACCCTTAATAGGGTTATCCGCCACGCCAGTCTATCCCAAGGGTAGGATCACCTTGGAAACCCGAGTTGGCGGAGCCTCCGTGCTAGCCGACTTCCTGGTTGTGGACGCCCCTTCTCCCTACAATGTCATTCTGGGCAGAACGTGGCTCCACAAGCTAGAGGCAGTTCCTTCTTCCCTCCACCAAAAGCTGAAGTTCGTCCTTGAGAACAAGGAGGGCGAGATGGAAGTAATCACAGTGGAGGGAGACCAGCAGCAGGCCAGGCAGTGCATGCTGGCCGCAGTCCCAGCAGTGAAGGAGCCAGAGCGCGTCAACCTGGCCGAGTTCGAGAAAGGCCTCGATGAGATCGGCCGGGACCCTGAGAAGAAGAGCATCGAGGACCTGGCCGAGGTCAGGCTAGACCCGGCAGACCCAGACAGGTTCTTCCTGATTGGCACCCCCAGCTGTCAGACGAGGAAAGGGCCGAGCTCTCTCGGTTCTTGATGCAGAATGTGGACGTCTTCGCTTGGAGCCCAAGCGAAATGCCTGGGGTCGACCCTGAGGTCATGTGCCACAAGCTTAATGTCGACCCCGACCACAAGCCGGTAGTGCAGAGGGCCCGAAGGACCGGGCTGCAGCAGACAGATGCGGTCGTCGAGGAGATCGACAACCTGCTAAAAGCGGGAGCCATCCGGGAAGTCCAGTACCCGGTATGGCTGGCCAACACGGTGGTGGTCAAGAAGAAAACTGGGAAGTGGAGGGTGTGCCCCGGTCACGACCGAATGAGCTTCCTGGACGCCTACCGAGGCTATCATCAGATCCCGCTCTACGAGCCTGACGAGGAGAAAACATCATTCATCACCCCCCGCGGCACTTACTGCTATAAGGTGATGCCCTTCGGGCTGAAGAACGCGGGGGCGACCTATCAGCGCCTCGTCACAAAAATGTTCCAGGCCCAGCTCGGCCGATCGGTAGAGGTGTACATCGATGACATGGTCGTCAAATCTGTGCGCTCCAGCGATCATCTGGTGGATCTCGGCCAAGTCTTCGACATTCTCCGCGCATACAAGCTCAAGCTAAACGCTTCCAAGTGCGCCTTCGGCGTAGCCTCTGGCAAGTTCCTCGGCAGCTTGGTAACGCGGAGGGGGATAGAGGCCAATCCGGATCAGATCACTGCCATCCAGTGCATCCAGAGTCCCTCCACTACGAAGGAAGTTCAGAGGCTCACAGGAATGGCCGCCGCACTCAATCGCTTCATCAGCCGCTCATCAGATAAGTGCAGGCCTTTCTTTCAGCTTCTTAAGAAAAATTTGAAATTCCAGTGGACCCCCGAGTGCGACCAGGCATTGGCCGCACTCAAAACTTATCTAATGTCACCACCATTACTCTCCACCCCAACTCGGGGGGAGATTCTGTATTTGTACCTTGCGGTCTCAGATCACGCAGTGAGCTCCGTCCTCATCAGGGAGGACAGGGAGTTCAAAAGCCAATCTATTACACGAGCAAGACCCTGCTCGACGCAGAGACCAGGTACCTCCTATTGGAGAAGCTTGCGTTGGCTCTTGTTACCGCCTCCCGCAAGCTCTCCCATTATTTTCAATCCCACACCATTGTGGTGATCACGGAGCATCCACTCCGTTCAGTGTTCAAGAAAGCTGACTTTTCAGGGCGCATATCAAAGTGGGCAGTTGAACTGGGGCAGTATGACATACAGTACCGTCCCCGACTGCGATCAAAGCCCAGATCCTGGCAGACTTCATTGTCGAATTCGTCTCCCCCAACCGGCTCCGACCCAGCTCGGCACGGCACTGGGGGGCACAGGACATGAGCCAGTAGAAACAGAGGTCCAGCAGTCTCCCACCTCGACATGGAAGATCTTTGTCGACGGGTCGTCCACCTCCAAGAGAGCTGGCGCCGGCATAGTTCTCCAATCGCCAGAGGGACTGGTCATAGAGCAGGCTTTCACCCTCGACTTCAAAGCGACGAACAATGAGGCAGAGTACGAAGCACTGATTGCAGGGTTGAACAGCGCCCAAATCCTCGGAGCCCAGCACCTGGAGATCTTCAGCGACTCTCAACTGGTAACTAGCCAGCTCGCTGGAGACTATCAGGCCAGGGACGACAGGATGGCGGCCTACTTAGCCCTGGCGAAAAAACTACTCTCCCAATTCCAGAAAGCCGAGGTCAGGCAAAATATCCCGAGATACCAACACACATGCAGATGCGCTTGCAAACCTGGCCTCCACTGTTGAAGCAGGAAAGAAGAGGACCATCGAAGTCGGGTCAGTATCAAGGTCAAGTCTAGAACTCCATTCATCTCGGCTTGTCCTCTGTGCTGACCTCGGCCCCAGCTGGATGGATCCAATCGTCGCCTACTTGAAGGACGACCAGCTCCCTGAGGACAAGACTGAAGCACATAAGATCAGGCTCAAGGCAGCTCGGTTTTGGCTCTCCCCCGAAGGCAAACTCTACAGGAAGTCCTTTACAGGTCCATACCTCCAATGCGTCCACCCGACCAAGGTGAACGACTTCCTGTATGAGATCCACGAAGGAATCTGCGGCAGCCATATAGGAGGACGGTCATTGGCCTACAGAGCAATTAGCCAGGGCTACTGGTGGCCCTACATGCAGAAGGACGCCCAGGTCTACGCCAGAAAATGCGAGAAATGCCAGAAGTTCTCCCACTCCCTCCATCAGCCAGCACAGGATCTGAGTCCCCTTTCCAGCCCATGGCCCTTCGCTCAATGGGGCCTGGACATTGTGGGGCCTCTTCATCGAGCTCCAGGGAACAAGAGATGGCTGATAGTGGCTACGGACTACTTCACAAAGTGGATAGAGGCTGAACCGTTATCTTCCATCACGGACAGGGACTCCAGGAACTTCGTTTGGAAAAACATCCTTACGAGGTTCGGCATCCCCCGGACCCTGATTTCGGATAACGGGACCCAGTTCGACTCCAAATCCTTCAGAGACTTCTGCCAAGAGCACGGCATCAGAAACCATTACTCCACCCCGGCATATCCACAGAGTAATGGCCAGGCAGAAATCTCCAATAAAGTGATCCTGGACGGCCTGAAGAAGCGACTGGACAAGGCAAAGGGCAGATGGACAGAGGAGCTTCCGAGCGTGCTGTGGGCATACAGAACAACTCCAAAGAGGTCCACCTCGGCAACACCTTTCTCTCTGGCCTACGGGATGGAGGCGGTCATTCCCTTGGAAATCGGCCTTCCTACCCTGAGGACAGAGCTGGTCGACCAAGGCCCGAAATGAGACGAACCTGGCAATGGAGCTGGAGCTGGCAGATGAGCGACGAGAAGCATCAGCCCTGAGACTGACTGACTATCAGCAGCGGTTAGCCAGGGCGTACAATCAAAATGTCAAAGAAAGGAGGTTCACCGCGGGAGAGCTCGTTTTGAAGAAGACCCTGCCAGCTGACAAAGAACCAAATGAGGGGAAACTTGCCCTGAACTGGCATGGCCCGTTCAGAATAGTCTCACTGGCAGGAAAGTCAGCCTACAAGCTCGAAGACTTGGAAGGCAAGCCGCTGCCGAGACCGTGGAATGCATCCCACTTGAAGAAATTTTATTTCTAAGGATGTAATGAATCTCAGAATCAATGAAAGCAGCTTTCACCTTGTCACCAACTCGTCATCTCTCTGACTGATTTCAACGGATTGGGCCCACCGCCCTGGAAAAGACCTCGAGTCCAGACTCGGTCGTTTCCTAAAGCTCCTAGCCTTGGGCTATGGAGAAGGCCTCGAGTTCACACTCGGCCGGGATCGGGCCCACCGCCCTGGAATAGACCTCGAGTCCAGACTCTGTCGTTCCTAAAGCTCCTAGCCCTTGGCTATGGAGAAGGCCTCGAGTTCACACTCGGCCGGGATCGGGCCCACCGCCCTGGAATAGACCTCGAGTCCAGACTCGGTCGTTTCCTAAAGCTCCTAGCCTTGGGCTATGGAGAAGGCCTCGAGTTCACACTCGGCCGGGATCGGGCCCACCGCCCTGGAATAGACCTCGAGTCCAGACTCGGTCGTTTCCTAAAGCTCCTGGCCTTGGGCCACGGAGAAGGCCTCGAGTTCACACTCGGCCGGGATCGGGCCCACCGCCCTGGAATAGACCTCGAGTCCAGACTCGGTCATTTCCTAAAGCTCCTAGCCTTGGGCTATGGAGAAGGCCTCGAGTTCACACTCGGCCGGGATCGGGCCCACCGCCCTGGAAAAGACCTCGAGTCCAGACTCGGTCGTTTCCTAAAGCTCCTAGCCTTGGGCTATGGAGAAGGCTTCGAGTTCACACTCAGCCGGATGGGCCCACCGCCCTGGAATAGACCTCGAGTCCAGGACTCGGTTCGTTTCCTAAAGCTCCTAGCCTTGGGCTATGGAGAAGGCTTCGAGTTCACACTCAGCCGGGATGGGCCCACCGCCCTGGAATGGACCTCGAGTCCAGACTCGGTCGTTTCCTAAAGCTCCTGGCCTTGGGCCACGGGGAAGGCCTCGAGTTCACACTCGGCCGGGATGGGGCCCACCGCCCCTGGAAAAGACCTCGAGTCCAGACACTCGGCCGGGATTCCTAAGATCAGGGTTTTTTACACCCCCTCAAAGTTCATCGCCGAGCTCACGCCTCCACAGCCGAGACCAGTGGAATGGTGACTCCACCTCGGCACAAGGTAGCTCGTCTCAGCCAAAGCCAGCCATTCCGGCCAAGGGCAGCTTTCCAGAGAAAGAGAGCTTGCCCAGCACTCACAGAAAAATGCAAGCATTCCAGAACAGTGCAAAGAAAGAGAAAAGGAACTTAAAAGCATTGAACACTGTTTGGGTAATCACAGAATTCCTCTCCTTTTATTCATTATAAACTGCTTTATTACAAGAGCTAAACAGAACAGAAAGAAAAGTACAGAAAGGAGGCATCGCAGTCCTCCTGAAAACAGAAAATGAGAAGCAGAAAATAAAGTAAACTGGGAGACTCTGGAGGATCGAAGACGCCGGATCGTTGCTTGGAGGCTCTGAGCGATCTGAATTTCACACGGGCTATGCAATGCACTCGTGGCTGGTCAGACCAAAGCATCGCACAGCCCCTCCAGTTCAGAGGCCCTGGACCTCGCTGGCTCTGCAACAACCCTCGTCGGTCAGGGGGGACCAGCCGAGCTTGAAGAAACACCCGGTCCAGCGGGGCTCATCCAGCTCCCGTACGACGGCGCATAGGGCCTTGTCGGACGAGATTGCGGCCAACCCGTCCCCCTGCAGCGCATCCTCATTCTGTCTGGCCAGGGACGGATGGCCGTGAACCGCGTTCAGAGAGCGCGTGGTCCACAGGGAGTTCCTTCAGAGAGCACGCAGACCGCGATAGCCTTCCCCCTCAGGGATAGCCGCCCAAACGGCGCAGGGTTCCCCCGGATCAAGTAATTTCGGACACCTCCCGGACATGATTCCTCCAGCTAGGTTCTTTTCTTCTCCCATGGCGAGCTTGCCACCCCTATTTATAGGAAGAAGAAAGGCCCAGTCTCCGAAAGAAGTTATGAGGGCGAAGTCTCCACGCGTTACTGGGGATGCGCGGACTGTTGACCAGCGACCCCTATGGCGCCACGTGGAGACATCCGTCCGATTCCCCGTCGGCTGCGCCACCTTATTTGTTGCTATTTATGGTCTCCAGAATACGGAGGGTCAGCACTGACAGTTGACTCTTTCTACCTCAAGGCCACGCCACACAGTAAGGGCATTCAACACCATTCAATGCACATCCAGAAATGAAAGGGAGACAAATGCAAAAAGAAAATTCACTAGTAAAAAAGCCCGTCTTTCATTGATTTCAAAAAATGTTTACAAGGCCGAGACGCAAAAGAACTACAGACAAGATGACAGAGACAAGAAGACAGAACTACAGACAAGATGACAGAGACAAGAAGACAGGAATGTAAAGGAGCCCGGCCACTATGGTTTCGGCGACTCCACTAGGTCGATCACCACATCTAATGGACCAGTGGACTCGGCCGAAATCATGACTCCGCTCGGAGCGTCGCTGGCAGAGGAGGCTTCGACTCGTACCTCAGCCGAACCAGGGGCAGAAGAGGTCTGACCCTGAGTCACGGCCAAAGCCTCACTGGCGACTGGGGCATCGCTCGAGACCGGGGCAGCTGGAGCGTCGTCAGCAGCAGGAGCTTCGACCGGGGCAGCTAGAGCGTCGTCAGCAGCAGGAGCTTCGACCGGGGGCTTTCAGTTGCAGGAGCTTCGACCG